>OX457047.1:26882713-26960216 GCA_949752735.1 Lumbricus terrestris
TTGTGAAGTCTGCGAAGTTTGTTACCTCCCGTTGTTCAGTGGCCTCATGACCTGCGCCCCAGGTCACACTGTTTTAAACTCCCTGCAGATATAGATGACATCAACTATATTTCTAGATTACTTTACAGACGACGATCGCTTCTGACCAACTCTTAGTTTTCTTATTCATTATTCATCTGTGTTGCCCTTGTTTGTGGTTTGTCACTCGTGTTAGAAAATGATTAAAACGAAGATATAAATCAATCAATCAATCAATCAATCAATCAATCAATCAACCAATCAATCAATCAATCAATCAATCAATCAATCAATCAATCAATCAATCAATCAATTAATCAGAATTTATATAACGACCCTTCAAGGTAGCTACTCAGAGGCGCTCCCGGCAGAGATCAAGCGATAAACAATATAAATGGGTCTATGATATATAATATATGTTTTATATTTTAATGGTCACTGATAATTATTGTTTGGTTGGTGTCAGTGACTTCTGGGAGGGGGCAAACGCACTGGGAGCGCTTCTGAAACTGAAAGGCTCTTGTTGCGAGAATCGCTTTATAAATGGTCAGATAAGATAAGATAGGATTTCTGATAACATACATGCAATAGATCACGATAACGCTTGACTAGGCCTATAGTATTATAATACAAGCGTGATTTGCGAGTAAAGAGCTCTGTCCGCAAACACGGTCGGGGGGAGGTCTTGAGCTGAGAATAGGACGAGGGATAAAGCGAGATTGTTAACACGACTACACTCGTCAGTCTGACGTTGGTCGTGAATACATAAAGAGTGAGTCGTCATTAGATGATGACTAAAGTAGACCGATACAATAATATAGAGACAACTGAACGTTCAGACGGTTCAGTCAATTTCGATGCATTTAAAGTACTACAGAGGTAAACGGTCTCACCTAATCGTTGTCAACATATCTCGTCCTAATTTCACTAGGATGCGTTCCCTGCTAATTTTCACAGCGATTGAAGCGTCATATAGCCTACCGGGCGCTATATTATACGGACATAGGCCTACATGGTTAGAAAAACAACTAGCCTACGAATTATTTGTGTTTTTAGTAGGATAGCTGTAATAGTAATAATAATAATAGCTTACTGTCTTACTCACTTGTTGCTTAGTCCTTACTGTGTAAGTTTCTCTTCATTCCAATCTCCAGTTACCTTTTCCTCCTCTCTCTAGGGAAGCCCATAGGTGACATGCGATTGTTTTTATTTATCTAGTGCGCACTAGATAGTTTCTAGTGCGCACTAGAAAGTTTCTTGTGCGCACTAGAAACTATCTAGTGCGCACTAGATAGTTACTAGCGCGCACAAGAAACTTTCTAGTGCGCACTAGATAACTATCTAGTGCGCACTAGATAAAATCTATGCTTAGTTCTATTTATAGCTGTTAGCAGCAGGGTATGCTTGCGGAATAATGTAAACAAACAGTTGCCCGTAAAATCGTCAGTTTGCGTGTGAACTGCAAGGACTGAACTTGAAATAAATTGACAAATTCAAATACAGCTACAATTACTACAATGGAATGTAAACCGTTTAGATAGAGGCCTGACATTTGAACCGATTTTTAGATTCGAAAGCCAGATCAACAGAATTTAGACCCGACGTGAAGTAATTGATGCGAAATTGACTTATTAATCTCGGCTTTAACTTGCCGAATGATATTCTAGATAACATTATAATTATTTCGTAGGGCCTATGCATGCATAGGCCTACATACGGACATTTCTCTAGCGCCTTCACAATTACTTTTCAAAACCAGTGCGCAGGTTAGGCTATATAGTAGGGTGTAAGACATTAGCTCCCCTGCCGTGGACACCACCCCGGACAACCCCTGGGTAGGAAAGCCCCCCGTGGTAGATCATAGGGCCTGCATTGCATATAAGTGGTAATCCTCCGAAAGGCGGCCCTAAGTTCAAAGCACATTTGTTGGTCGTACACGTGTAGAATTGATTAAAAGAATTATTTTTACTTAAATGGAAGCTGGATTGGTGAAAATATTCTTGCTCAAATGGAAGCTGGATTAAATTGGTGAAAATATTCTTGCTTAAATGGAAGCTGGATTGATGAAAATGTTCTTGTTTAGATAGAAGCTGGATTGATGAAAATGTTCTTGTTCAGGTAGAAGCTGGACTGAAAATGTTTTTTTTAACCCGTTAGTGCCCAAAGTTGTAAAACTCAACAAATTAAGTTGTACCAGTAGTGTCAGTAATCTCAACAACTTGGTGCAATAACATGGCTGGGAACTTATAAATTTCACACAACAATGTTGCTGTCAGTTTTGCATCATGTTTTTCTTACATGCCTTAAGTGTTTGAGTGCTTGTTATTTTCTGTATATAATTATATTCTTGTTATGTATACCACCACTGTCTGGGAATGTACGTTTGATATATGGTCAACCTAGAAGTCCTATGCATCTATGGATGTATATGCATGCATATCTTTTTTTATTAAGGAAACTTAGTCTGTTTTCTGTCTTTAGTACTATATGCAGGCAGATATATATTGTCCTGTGAATGCTGCATTTCCTTGTTTATTTACTTTTTATTGTCCTATTAATTGTGCTACCATCATTTGGTGAATAAAAGATTGATAAATTTGTTGATTCCTACTACAATATGAATACTTTCCATACTGTCCGTTATAACGGATGTCGGGTAGGCCTACTAGCCTAGTGATAAACATAGCTTTGTAGTACCATCGCAGAACCAGGCCCCCTGGCTATTTCTTACACTGTTTGATGAATGTGTATGATGATTTGCAACATTTATTTAGGCTACTATAGGAGCTAGTTATCTAAATTTATCTAATGTTTGGTGCAGGGCCCCAACTTATTCACCAGCATTTTTTAGGCCTACATATGATAGTTTTGAAAATGAACATAATATACTATATTAAATATAGTGTCCTCATTGAGAAGCGATGCATGTCTACTATATATAGAATACCCATAACAGCATCACCCGGGGGTACCCATAAGGCCGTGCTTGCAGATAACACCAGATTGCCTTCTGGTGTCGATTTCAAAACCATGCATAGCCTATATATAGCATTAAATTTTTATAATAATCTATTATTATTATTGTTATTATTATTATTATAAAATTTATATCTTTCCAATTTGTTGGACCATCTGTTTTCAACCCTTCTTCAAATCCCAAATTCTTGTAACCCCCATATCATTTTGTGGCTCTTTGCATTTTCTCCAGGTTTTCCATATCCTGTTTCAGATATGGGTTCCATACCAAGATGCAGTAAGTCTGGCCTACTCAGTGACTTATACAACCTCATTATAGTAGATATCTGGTGACGTCTTTCTTATCATGGTTGAAGATGAGCTGCCCTTTTTGCTGCTTCAGCACATTTTCATACGAGTAATTCATGCCATATATGTATGTGAAATGTGTGGTTCCACGACAACTGGTCTACCGACAACTCGTCTACCGACAACTCGTCTCCGGACAATTGGTCTAACGACAACTGGTCTACAGATGAATAGTATTGATGAAGTAGAAGCTGGATTTATGAAAATGGTTTGTTAGCTTAAATGGAAGCTGGATCGATGATTTTATTCATGTATTTCGACATGCATCCAGCTTCTACTTCAGATATAAAAATACCTTCATCCAGCTTCTATTTCTCACCCGTTATTTTCGTCAATCCAGCTTCTATTTCAGATATAAAACAATACCCTTATCCAGCTTGCATTACTTAAGCGTTTTTCATCAATCCAGCTTCTATTTCAGATCAAGAAATACTTTCATCCAGCTTTTGTTTCTCATACGTTATTTTCATCAATCCAACCTCTATTTCACGTGTAAAAACTTTCATCCAGCTTCCATTTCTCAAGTGCTGGATCAGTTGTCTGCAGACCAGTTGTCGCAGACGAATTGTCCGGAGACCACTTGTCGTTAGACGAGTTGTCGGTAGACGAGTTGTCGTGACACCGAAATGTGTAGGGACAAAAAATTTCATTACTGCATTCTATAAAAGCGCTTCAGTTATCTATTAGTGCTTATAATATTGACAATCGACATGCGTATAAATGCTAATTTGAGCAGTAGCAAATAATTATCAAAGTTCCGCTTTTACTCGTGCCATGGAAATATTCGTCTATATATAGGTCTACATAGGCTAGGCCTAATAAAATTATACTCGTGCGTATAGGCATGAAATAATTCGGCAATTTAAAGCCGAGAAGTTGTTTGACATCATTGCACGTTATTTGTTAAATCGTATTGTCCATTTATTCTAAATTAAATTCTTATGGTAATAGAAATTACTTGTAATTGAAAGGTCGGACTGACGATTTTACAGGCATTTGTTTACATGGATTCGCAAGCATACACTGTTGCTGACAGCTATAAAAAGAACTACAGGCCCTTAGCATAGATTTTATCTAGTGCGCACTAGATAATTATCTAGTGCGCACTAGATAATTATCTAGTGCGCACTAGATAGTATCTAGTGCGCACTAGATACTATCTAGTGCGCACTAGATAAATAAAAATAATCGCATGTCACCCATGGACTTCCGTATCTCTCCATTTCCGTCCTCTTCCCGCGACATAAGCTTAGTCCATTCACACATCTCATGTCGTATACAGCTGATAGTATCTATCCATCTAATTAAGAAACAATAAAGAAAAACGATCACAATTATTGGAATGGTATCGCATCCCGACCCTGGACATTGTAGTGCGGTAGATACCTCCCTCCCACGCCGATGAACGTTATGCTTGGATTAAACTAATTATGTCATAAAATTAGATATGCATGACGCATTAAGTATGTCATAAAATTAAATATGCATGACGCATTATGTATTACCCGATGACTCGACGAATGATGTGCGGCCAATTGAACCTCCAGCATCATCACTATAATACTTCGGAAACAGGACAATCGCACTGAGTATGCTCAGTTTCCAGTCAGGCCAATAGAAATGCTAGGTCAGTGAGGAGCATGCATGCGTGGTCGGTATCGTTAAGTTCAAATGGTGGGGATTCGTACATCACGTAGTGAGATTTATGGATCCTGTTTAGCTGGCTACAGCTACTGCGGCTGCTGCGGCGAAGTTTCAACGTCAGCTGAAATTTTTGCATAAAGTCACTTTGGGCCTCGTCGGCTTGAGAGCAGCCACGGTGTGAAGAAAATTCTGTTCGTTGCTAATGATGTACCCCATCAAACCTGCTGAGCCAGTAATTATAGGCCTATTAATAAAGAGTTAGCATCTAACCGTTCGCGATGACTCATAATAAAATTGACTGTGTATTGAACTTAATGAGCGTCCCACATAAATAATTATCATAATTATAATCTACAACGATTCCCATAGAAATGATATCACGTGCAAGTGAAAAGCAATTATTTTTTCAAATGATCGACCGTGCGATGTAATATGTCGATGTCGTCATCGCACTATTGTAAGTATTCGTAATCGTAAATTATTTGTTTAACGTCAGTAGATGGCAATCGGAATTATCGGATATTCCCTCTAAGCGGCGCAAGTGTCCACGCACACGCGCACGCACAAGTCGCGAGACAACTCAGACAAGCGTATACAAAAACACACGATGCGCACACTGAAACACACGTGTTGTTCTAACATGTAAAACACATTTCCACGCCTACATGCAAAACTTGCTAAATTTCTTAACTCACACTTAGGCTAGGCCTATTTGTCTTGTTATTTCTCGCATTTGCTACAGCGCCTTCCAAGCTCTCTCTCGCTACTCAGAGGCGCTCCCGATTACAGCGCGGACAATGCATCGGGGTTTTTACGCCTGAGCGCGCAAGCAATTGCGAGTGAAGGACTTGCTCAAGGTCCCTAGGGTGCTTGAGGTGGATTTGAACCTGAACCACCGGCTCTAAGGCACCGAACCCACCACTAGGCTACACCACTGCGCTTCACATTATATTATGCTATGCGACTCTTAGGGGCCCAGGCTAGGTAGGCTAGTTATATGCAGAAAATTCATCTTTTAAAATATTATATAGCAGAGAAAATTAACTATGCAATCAGTTAAAACTACGTTCTCTTGCGTGCAATGTAATGTATACGGCTATATTTTGCCCTTGTTAGATAAATGCAAATGCAGAATGTAATTAATTAAAACGGTTGCTGGATATCTACCTAACTGACTCAACATAATGATCAACTCACTCACTGACTAACTGTCTTCTAGCTGTTTGTCTGTCTTGTCTTGTCTGCTATGCTTGCTTGTCTGTTTTTCTTGTCTGTCTGTCTGTCTGTGTCTTGTCGGTAAATTGCCTATCAGGCAGGTGTAGGTCTAATTCTAAGCTGATCTCTTTTTCTGCTACACCCTGGGTAGGCCTACTTATGCATCCATAGACCTGTATGAGGCAGCATCAGCAGCAGCAGCAGCTGCCCCGTATGAGCCTTGGGGCACTGCAGGCTAGATAGCGGCCGAGCCTACACAGGATCAGAAGCGCAGTCGTATAGCCTATAAGTTTTGACCCCGTCAGGCTTTGGATAGCGTTTGAGTTATCTGGTAATGTAAGGAATTAAAACGCCTACGACAACGACGCTGCGCTAAGTGAAGAACGCTCTTTGTAAGGACGGATCAAGGGGGAGATTCGGAGGCTGGAAGATGGTCGGAGGAACCGATAAGGAGAGGAAAGTTTGAAGGATGTGGTCGTCAACTTCGTTTGAACTGCGGACTTTCGTTACGTCTGTGCTGCTGGTGATGCTGTTGCCGGATTTAGCCGTGCGATGTAAGTACACAATAGACGAAGGATACCCGCCGACGCCGCCGCCGCTCAAGTATAGCCTACACACTACAGAGAAGTAGTAGTAGTATCACTGATCATAACAATGCACTCGGAGAATATCTGCGAATATTTAAACAAATAATACCATCGGTTTATCTCCGATTAGATAAACTAATAGTGTTGTGTGTGTGTGTGTGTGTGTGTGTGTGTGGGGGGGGGGTATATTTGGTTCCTTAGAGGTTGCGGGTTCGATTCCAGACGCCGCCGCCGCCTCGTAGGGACCTCGGCAAGTCCTCCACTCGCAGTTGCTTCGGTGTGAAACTCCGAGTCAGTGGCCGCACTCTATAGTCGGGAGCGCTTCTGAGTAGAAATGTTGAAGAAGCGCTATAACAAGTGCCCATACCCATTTTATGACTGATAAGGTACGTATGAGCAATTGTTATAGCGCCCCGTCATAAATTATGAGTTTGTACTCAACAGGCAGCAGCTGTTCGTTATTCTTTGGATATAGGCTACGTGTTGATTTACATGAATACATGAATACTATCGTGGTAAAAATACGGATCTGTGTGAGTGTGTGTGTGTGTGTGTGTGTGTGTGTGTGTGTGTGTGTGTGTGTGTGTGTGTGTGTGTGTGTGTACTATCAGCGTGTGTACGCTTATGCAAGAAATGGACTTAATGTAGATTAGCGAGAAGTGTTTGGAAGAGTTAATGATGTATACCTAGCAGTTAATACTTACTTGCACATCGTCAGCAGTTATAAGGTTTAATGAACAAGCTCAAGTATGGGTTAAGTGTATACGATCAAGAGTGATGCCTGATACTCATTCAGACACTAATGTGTCGAGAACCGCAACTCGTTAGTTTCGAATGCTGTACGCCGAGAAAGACAGAGACAGAGAAAGATTAAGGGGATTGAGAGATAGGCAAACCTACAGACAGAGACAGACAGACAGACAGAAAGCCCAGTCTATCGCCAGACGTTTGCAGAATGTATTTTAAGACTCGTTCGACCTCAACTCCGATGACAAATAAGATGAAGTGTGTTTTTGGGCTGCTTGATAACTGATATATATATATTTATATATATATATAAAATATACATATATTTATATGTATATTTATATATATAATATCTAAATATATATATATTAGTTATATATATATATATACACAGCCAATTCGTTTTGTTGTAAATCAACCAGTATAGGCCTACATATTATTAATACTTCTGCCATGCGTGCGCTGCAGGCTGTGAGATCACTTAGTGCTTATTTTATTATACTAGCATATATATCCGTCGGTAAATGTTTGCAAAACCTCATCTGCTCCTTGTTAGGCGATTCTTTATTTATTACGATGCATGTCGCGGTATTATAGACTACCAGCTTAATGAGACCTGGCTTCCGGTGTGCGCTGTTTCTCGATCCGGGTGCACCATCTAATTATTATAGATTGATCCTAACATTGAATTTGATGCATAACATTAACTGAATCTTAAGAATCAGATATCTTCCTACCTACCAATTATGTCTGCCCTATGTCTATTTATTTCTCGCATTTGCTATAGCGCCCCCTCAAGCTATATCTACTCAGAGGCGTTCCCGACTAGAGCGCAGACACTGCATCGGGGTATCACGCCAAAGCGCACGAGCAGTTGCAAATGAAGGACTTGCTCAAGGTCCCTACGCGGCGAATTGAGGTGGATTCGAACCTAGAACCTGGCTCCAATTAAGGCAACTACGCCACCACTACACCACCGCGCCCCAAAGTCATCAGTAAGAGAACAGTGATGCAGAGAGTAGAGATGTTTGACCCTTACCGGACGAAGGTATAGGAAGTCCCATACCATTTGTTACACTTTGGCCGGTAAAGGGTTTATCTCGTAACAGGGCCGTGTTAGTGGAACCAGCTTAAAAACGTGCGCTATATGAAATCAAGTCCACAGCATTCATGCTGTTTGGTCTGTTTCGTTAGAAGGTCAAAATCAGGAGGTGAAGACGAGAAGACAGCGTGATGGTATACGATAGAAGCTGTTGGTGATGGGGTCACGGGATTGTGCAAGAGAGAGAGACAGAGACAGAGACAGACAGACAGAGACAGAGACAGAGAGACAGACAAACAGACAGAGAGAGGCAGAGAGAGACAGAGACAGACAGAGAGAGACATAGAGAGAGATAGAGAGAGAGAGAGAGAGAGAGAGAGAGAGAGAGAGAGAGAGAGAGAGAGAGAGAGAGAGAGAGAGAGACATAGAGAGAGAGAGAGAGAGAGAGAGAGAGAGAGAGAGAGAGAGAGAGAGAGAGACAGAGACAGAGACAGAGACAGAGACAGAGACAGAGACAGAGACAGAGACAGAGACAGAGACAGAGACAGAGACAGAGAGACAGACAGAGAGAGACAGAGAGATAGATAGAGAGAGAGAGAGAGAGAGAGAGAGAGATACAGAGACAGAGACGGAGACAGAGAGACAGACAAACAGACAGAGAGAGCCAGAGAGAGACAGAGAGACAGACAGAGAGAGACAGAGACAGACAGACAGAGAGAGAGACATAGAGAGAGAGAGAGACAGAGACAGAGAGAGACAGAAAGAGAGAGAGAGAGGGAGAGGGAGAGACAGACAAACGGACAGAGAGAGGCAGAGAAGAGACAGAGAGACAGACAGAGAGAGACATAGAGAGAGAGAGAGAGAGAGAGAGAGAGAGAGAGAGAGAGAGAGAGAGAGAGACATAGAGAGAGAGAGAGAGAGAGAGAGAGAGAGAGAGAGAGAGAGAGAGAGAGAGAGAGAGAGAGAGAGAGAGAGAGAGAGAGAGAGAGAGAGATATATATATACAGAGACAGACAGAGAGAGAGAGACAGAGACAGAGACAGAGAGAGATCCATGCAGGAGAGGGTAGCCTGCATTTTTTGAAGTCAGTCAAATTGAAGCTGATAAGATAGTCTTATTGAAAGACGGGTGGTGTTGGTTGGCGTGGGGGCGGGTGTGTGGGCGATAAAGACTTTGTCAGAAAAAGATGCGAGGGGTGGGCAATCGATCGACGCATGACCATTGACCAACAACCACTCAGTCATAATAATAGATGCTCGATAAGATTATTGTTATGGGTTAACAGGTACATCGAGAATTGGAGGATTTGAATGAGCAAGAGATGGCAGATGTTGCAACCTATCTTACCTATCTTTTTAGCCGTGACTGGACTGCGAGCGCCTCTGGGTTAATTTCTTGAAGGGGCGCTATATAAATTTTCGAATCGAATTAATAAATGCGGAATTATAGCGCTATAGTTTCAAACTTTCAGTCGACGCAGGCTAAACATTTCAGTGCATGGTCTTAATGAGATCACGTGATCTATGGATAATAAGGATCAATAATTGACGGCATCAGTTCTACTCGACTTGTGTGATGCTTTGATACTGTTGACCATTGCACCATTGTCTCCAGCATTGCCATAGAATATCTCGCCACGCGCTGAATGGGTTCCATTTAATCTTAGGCCTATTATAGTTGGCGCACTGAAATATAATTTTAACGTTGATTAAATTAATTTTATATCTCTAAATATTATGCCAATTGCTGCTTTGACATCTGATGCTCCGTTTTCGTTCCGCCTTTGTTCTAATTTTGCCTCATAACAATGGGAAAAATGTCTGACAGTCATTGACTGGGATATCATTTCAATGTTGATGACATCTAATCTGTATTTCACTTGACAATTCGAATTGTCTCGCCTATACCTGCAGGTATAATTCTCCACTGCCTGAGGTGATGCAATATTTGCTATATCGAGTGAAAAAAACTGCCTAGCTATTGAAACATGAATATTTACCGCTTGGCAATCCACACCACCAGCTGTTAAGATACTTTAATGGCTGAAGTCTTTTAAATAGGATGACTCACTAGTTGAGTTCGACTGATAGTTTGACTCGAAACCTGGGCGTTCCTTCTGGTTCTACAGTATGTCTTACTAACTATGTAGGCTCCCATATTAGCACTTAGAGACGTCATACATGTACATTAATTTGTGACATACGCAGAATGAGGCGTCACGTTTCTTCAATGCTATTATCAAACTCAATGGTCTCAAGTCATCTTCGTTACTGTAACTCGCTTCTGCTGGTATTACCTAACCAAACATACCGAAGCTCTAAATAATCCACAGCCAGAGACATATATGCCTAACTATTTCCTGAAAATATGATTACACAACCCTGGTACTTATAAACCATTGCACTGGCTTCCTGTTCAGACAATAGATATGTTTCAACCTGAGGATCTGATCGCTTTTCCCTGATGGTAGCCTATAACCTCGGAGAACTGAACGGTTTTTGGCGCATGAGATTTTCTGGTTGCTGGACCCGAATTTTTGAACCCTCTCTGATGTACACCTGTCAGTTCTCCTGTGTCACGTATCTCACTTAGTTCTCAACTTGGCAATTAATCCGCCCTATAGATATGCTACCTCTTCGTCTATAGTGAACTGATCTTCTGTGAACTTGAAACCGTGCATGGCTTGAGGCTATGTGCGACAGAATTGTGCGATTCTTAATAGACTATATAGGCTAGCTATGTTTTGGTGAATCACGGAATGCCATGTTTGGTGGTGAATGGAACATTTGCAATCATAGAGTCAGCTGTTTGGTAATTTAAGTAAACGGCGTAAACTTTTGCCACGGAAGTATAGGGGTTATTTAACTCCGCATCGTTTTTCCTTCCTGACTGTTAAATCATTACAATGACGCCGTTTATGCGCCATAGTCTACATGATGATGATGCTGATGAAGACGACGATGACGACGATGATGATGTTGATTGTAATAACAATAATAACATTAACAATAAAACTAACTTTGAAGTTCCTGAGGAAATCTGTATACCTATAGCGAAATAATACCAACAACAATAGTAGGCCTACCGGTAATATAGCAATAAAGATGTTACGATGATAACTGACTGTATAGATTTTTCTCTTCTCTGTTACATTGTGGAACGAAGCCAGACATCATGAAGTGTATAATAGTACAATAATTTGTAATGTGATATGGTATTGTGTGGTAGGCCTATATAGTGATAGAAATCATATTATGCGGTGCAGTGTCATGATGTCGTATGATTCGGTGTGATAAGGTATCCATTGAATTCTTGGTTTCATTGGCGAATTCTCTCGTTTCAAGCCGGTTTGAGCCACTTGACTACATGCATGGTAGTTCGTCTCTTCTTGCAATCAATAAGAAAGATTAGACCGAAGCTACAGAGAGTAGAAATGTTGGATGATATGGTTTATGGTATCATATAATCATTTGTATGTGATATGAATGGGTGATGTGTCTGATATATACAGCGAAGGACATTGACCTATGCAGCGAAGCGAAATAAACAAGGAATGAATGAAAACTAAACGAGCGTATGAAATTATAGATATATGGTCTGAGGAATTTCCTTGCTATATTTGACTACCAGATATCAGGCCATAATTATGCATGTTGCAAATAAGTAAGTAAGAATATTCTTTATTCTTATTTATTTATTAATTATCAATTATTTATTCTTGCTTAATTAATTATTAATTAAGCTTTTACTGTAAAATTATAGGTCTATGGTCTGAGGAAATTCCTTGCTATATTTGACAATCATATATCACGGCCATGTGTTGTAAGTAAGTAAGTAAGAATATTCTTTATTCTTACTTAATTATTAATCATTAATTATGTATTCTTGCTTAATTATTAATTAAGCTTTTACTATAAAATTATAGGTCTAAGGAAGTTCCTTGCTATATTTGACTATTAGATATCACGGTAGGGTGTGTCTAAAAATTAAAATTTCGATGTTAATAACGACCAATATATTTTTGTGTTCCACCTTCAGAAATATAGTTATCTGCCAAATTAGATGAAAATCGGAATAGATTTAGGACTTGCTCAAAGCAATGGAAGAATAGTCACTTAGGCGACATTGTGACACATTGTAATTTTCACAGATCCAAGCAAATTTGAACACATAAACATCAGATATAAGGCAAAATCCAAAGAAGTACTGTAAGTTGTCATAGTATATTCCTCATACTACATTTGAAAAAATCTGGCTTTACTTGACCATTGCAGAACAAATTGTTTCCATTATTTCTGACCAGGGCTTTATTGAAGGACTGGATAAAAGTCACTCTGCCAGATCATTCGTCACTCTTAGGAGGGGTCACATATGATGACTCAAGTATGGATTCCTCTTTGGGCTTCATTGTTTCAGGTAGGCCTACATACAGATGAAATAGCACTTCACGTGAGACTAATTAAGTTGCTGTCACAGAGAGTGACACTTCAAGTAAATGATTCCATACGTTTTCAGAGTGGGATGATCGAGATTATCCTCTCTGTGCTCTGACGTTGCTGAATGAAAAATTGATAACTGAAAAGCCACAACTTGATCATGCAAAGCGCATATGACATCCAACGTCGTCGGTGAAATGCACCTGGTTACCTGAAGTCCTGAACCTTATTCCCTTGGTGGAATTCATCTTTGGAAAACGGCTATTAGATCTAATAGTTCTTGACAATTATAGACTTCTAATACTGGAGTTCCTGCAGAATCATGCAGTGAAACACTTTTCTAGAACAATTTCAGATACATGGTATCGATGGCAAGGTTCAAGAGGTCCTTTCCTAATTTCACCTCCAGCTTCATGCATATGCTACCCTTGCAACTCGTTTTACTCCCCACTGTGTCAAAACGCATGGCCAGGATTTTGTCTTCCAATCCCCAGCTTCAGATCGCAGCCAACAAGAATCTGGCATGGCAATTATAGCTGTCTGTCACTGATTGGAGTAAGACGATGGCCAATAGTTTGGTAACATCCTTTTGAAATATACCATTATCGTCCTATCTCTGTAACATCTGGCATGGTCTTGTCATTCAAGTGAAGAGTAAGGGGAAACTGTGGCTCAGAAGAATCTCTGCTGCCAGGACTTCAAGATCATCTCTCCCAAATAGAAAAGTGCAATTGGTACTCTCTCTTATAGGTTGTCATCCAGACTCTGATTCCTTGGTGTATGTGTAAATTGAGCAATGAGCAGTACCTTGCATCAGTGGCGTAGCCAAGAATTTCTGATGGTGGTTTGGGGTTTTTATGGCCTGGCCGGATGCCCTTTCTGTCACCAAACCAACAGTGTTACAGTAAATAACAAGGGAATAAAGTAATAAAGAGAATAAAGTAAGAAAAACAATTGTTACTATAAACAATTGTTTTGTTTTTCTTATTTAAGTGGATAATTTTTTTAATAAATTTCATAAGCCAATGGGGGTTTTTATCCCCCCGAAACCCCCCTTGGCTGCGCCACTGCCTTGCATGGGAACCTCTTCTTTGTCAAGACAGCTTCGCATAGCCGAAGTGATATCAGTACTGCCTATCAACTAAATCTCAGCTTTTTAAATAAATTTTGCATTGCGCCTGCCATATGATACAAGAATGAAAAGCACCACTTCCCGCCATTTGCAACACATGACCAGCGACAAAAATGACATCATATCAGTTACGACATGATCATGAATGTTTATTTGTTGGGAACTAGTCACTGAGAAGGGTTCTATAGCATGCAGCTCGCATGTATTGAAATAGTAGATTGTTATGCTTGCAATGCAACCGAGTTCTAAATTCAGTCCTCTTGAGCAAGTCCTAAATGTTCAGCTATCGAGATATAATTTCAGATATTTAGTTTACACATGATTTGGCACGATAATTTCACTTGGTCGTTAAAACATCTTTTATTTGAAAATTTCACATGTACCTTAAAAGCACCCTAATATCACGGCCATGTATACTGTGTCTGCCACAAGCTGTATATGCCAACCCTTGTTCATTCAAATTTGTCCGCTTTCAAAATTTTCGCACCCTGAACGAGGAAGTTCCAATGAGGAAGTTCCCTTTCCTCACTTGTTTTGCGGTTAATTAACTAGGCTACGCTAATAGGCATAATTGAGAAGATAAGCCTCATTTTCTCGCCTACCCATTGTGATTGTTCCAAGTGCTGAGCGTCATCAACAAAACAAGGCCGCCGAGAGTGGGGCAGAGAGGGTATACCCAGAGGCTGGGAGATTGGTAGGGCCGGGCAATATGTAGTTGTATATACGAAGCTCATGATTTATGCTTTTTAAAATAAAATATTGAAGAGAATTAACTACAATTAGTTTGAACTTCAAATTAATAATTGAATCAAACCATGGCGTATAAATAGATATAAAATCGTAGGTCGTATATCTGCACTTTTATAATTTCAATTTCTTTCGTTAAAGAATTGTTCTCATATTAAAAGATGGTTGACTTCCTCAAAGACTATGAGCTTGGAATTTATCTCGTAAGCCATGTAATAAAGTATCTAGGTCTACTATAGTATACATAACATGTGAGCTATAGTTTCATGCACAAGCTTTTAAAAGCTGTGGACGATTACATGTCAAGCCGTATATAGGACGAGAAATACAAGGCAATAATTTTACAACACATAAATGATATTAATGCACTATAGATTGAGCATGAGTGAGTAAATGCATGGATGATGCCAGCATGAAGTATTATTATTATAGAGTTATATGATGAGCTTTTAGGGTTCACAGGTCACACGGCGCGAGACTGTCTAGCTGCATAATGCACATAATTACATGATGCACATAAATGATGGAGGAAATACAAGATAATTGTCATCCTATATCTAAGCTATTTATACTGCAATGCTATTTTTGTACAAATTATCCATGCAGTTGTAGTGCAGCTCAGAACCATGCACTGTCTTGTCTGTGTGTCTGTCTGTTTTTGTCTGTCTGTTTTTGTCTGTCTGTTTTGTCTGTCCGTCTGTCTGTTTTTGTCTGTCTGCCGGTCTGTCTGTTTTTGTCTGTCTGTCTCTGTCTGTCTGTCTGACCTTTGCTCACGTGCAGACAGGCTATTACAGGTCTAGGCCTTATGCAAAAGTAGTTCTTGGACCGGCGGCTCAATTTCCAGCTATATACAGGACGGTTCAGTCAAACGAGGCTTTCGACGCAGACTAAGCTTATATATAATAATTATATTATATAGGAACGTGTTGTAATATTTCTGGGCCACAGTTTATCGAAAATTAGACTGCTCCTCTCTTAGCAATACTGTACCTCTTTGATCAACCAAAGACGCATGTCTATTAAATAATATTGTCTTATAGCATTTTAATACAGATGTCCTTGGGTCCAAGGGCGGATCCAGGGGGGGGCCAATCCGGCCATGGCCCCACCCATTTAAAATTTGCATGGGACGTGGCCCCCCCATTTGGTTTCAACAAGTATTTTTTCCCCCAAAAATTGGCCGACGACTAAAAAAAAAAAAAAAAGGTCATCAGTTTTTTCGGCGGTCAAAAAATTTTTTTTCACCGGCAACACCCAAAATTTTGGCCCCCCCTTCGAAAATTTCTGTATCCGCCCTTGCTTGGGTCAACTTGTGTTGCCTGTAAGTAAGAAACGAAGTGCATTACATAATACGTACCTATATGAAGCTGTTCTAAGCTGCCGTATTCGTAGCTATTCCGCTCCTCTGACTCTGGTATATCGCCTCTGACCACCTTTGGACTATACTTTTATACGGACAATCCTTTTGACACAACGCAACGCTCGTGAATTAGCTGGTGCCCCTCGCTTGACTTTCGAGAAGCGCTTTAGAAATTTGGAGATTACGATTACGACTATGAAGACCAACGCTTTTGTCATGTAAATTTCAGAGTCGTTAGCTATAATGGAAAGACATGTCTAATGAAATTCTAAATTTAAATTGCTTTAAAATGAGAAGTTTAAAGAGTTCAAATTTATGCAATCGCCTGAACTGAGAGCATGTATGCAATTGCCTTATAAATACCAAAACCTGTTTAGGCCAGATGCGCTTGGACCTCAAACAAATGGCCCTCTGTGCTTGGATTCATTAATTTTTTTATTTCATTTACATTGCTAACTCCCTCACAATATCCAAGTAACTATAATAGTGATGATAAGAAGTATAGAACATTACGATGATAAATAGATGAGAATAGCTCAACTCTCTGTCGGAGCCATGCCCGCAGTCTCAGTATAGTATATTATATATATATATAAAATTATATATATATACTATTTTACAGCCTATATAATTATATATATTGGCCGATAGGTATTGCTGTGGTGTCGATGAATTATCCCAATTTATGTCCTTGATTCCGTTTATGTGAGAGTCTTGTTTCGAATATGGATAGCTTCTTAATAGTAAATGGACACAAAACCAAACAGATTTCTTGTTTCGTGTCCAATGTACCGTTCTGTGAAAGTCTAGTCTTACATAATTATAGCTAAGTATTTTTGCAACGCAGAACAAAGCGAGAACATCTGTCAGAGGAATGGACAGAAAATGGATGCCATGAATAGGATGGGTTTGGTTCTGAGTCCAATGTCTAGAATTTTTATGTGCTTGGGACTTGGGTGGAGGGTGAGAGAATGACAGTGATTTAAATGAATCAAATGAAAAACCAATTATTGACGGAACCATAGATGTAAAAAACGTTTTTTTCCGTTTTTTATTCTCTCCCAAAAAACGTCGTTTTTTTCGTTTTTTATTTTTCCCATCGTTTTTTATCGTTTTTTATTTGTTCTTTATCTTTATTTATTCATTTATTTTCGGTTATTATTTTCCTTCATTTTAATTTTTCTCTGATATTTCTTATGTTTTCCGCCAACTCTCAAAAATTCAGGTAACTAAAGTCATTATTTCATCGTTTAACATCATCATTTAAGAGATAGCCTGCGTGTAGTAGGTTCCTAATGAATGTTTTCAAGGTTAAAATGCGGTTTTAGATGTAGCAAAGTCAAATTATTTACCGTTTCCGTTTTTTATCGTTTTTTTGTCGTTTTTTATTTTTTCGAAAAAAACGACGTTTTTTACCGTTTTTTATTCCGTTTCCATCGTTTTTTACATCTATGGACGGAACATATATATGCTATGAAGACTGACAATAATGATAATAATAACAATAATGATAAACTGATAATAATAATGATAATAATAACAATAATAATGATAGATCCAATAATAATAACAATAATAACCAGGGCTTAAAGTGTGGCTGGACGGTCATTGGCGGCGTCCATGCACTTATTTTAAAATATGAACACCGTATGAACACCGTCTTGCCACTTATTGGCCAGCACAGCCTGAAAAGGTAAGGGCGTCCACGCACTTCTTTTGGAAAGGTAAGGGGCGTCCAGGCACTTATTTTTTCACACTTTGAGCACTGATAATAACAATAATGTGTATGGTAGTAGTGGCAATAGTAGTAGTGGTGGTGATAGTAGTAGTAGTAGTTGTAGTAGTAGTAGTAGTAGTAGTAGTAGTAGTAGTAGTAGTAGTAGTAGTAGTAGTAGTAGTAGTAGTAGTAGTAGTAGTAGTAGTAGTAGTAGTAGTAGTAGTAGTAGTAGTAGTAGTAGTAGTAGTAGTAGCATAGTAGTAGTAATAATAGTTGCAGCAGCAGCAGCAGCAGAAGTAGCAGCAGCAGCAGTAGTAGCAGTAGTAGTTGTAGTAGTAGTAGTAGTAGTAGTAGTAGTAGTAGTAGTAGCAGCAGTAGCAGTAGCTGTAGCAGTAGCAGTAGCAGTAGTAGTGGCAGCAGGTTACATGCCTCATTATGATCATAATGTTGGCAAATGACAAAAAAAGATTGCGATTAGAAATTATATTGCGTCTGATAAAGTAACAGTTTGACAAATTACAATGATCACCATACCTATTCTTAGATGATCACATGTGAGGCTATTGTTGCGTCAATGCAATGATGAGTAGTCGCCTGCTGATTCATAGGAACTGGCTATTGTCTTTGATTAATGAGTATAAACGAACGTCTGTGCTATCATCAGAGGCTTGCATAATAATATGATCGAGGCAATAAAGATTGCGCTGATGACTAATGTTGATGACGGAATGTATGATTGTGAATAATTACGATACAGACATCTAAATCTGCTAGCTATACAAAATCATTTTAATGAAGTCATAATTTACTTATTATTTTTACGATCTTTCTGAACATTTATAATCATGATCACATATGCATTACACATATAACGATTGTGAGCGTGTACGTGGAAATCGCTTGTATGAATCGTATTATTATTATTATGAGGATTTTTTAATTCATGATATTTAGGCTAAACATAACAGCTGTCGGGATTGTATCTGATAAAAATTGTGCTTGCAATTGCAAATTACTTTTATTCTCAAAAGGATTGCTTGCATGGAGCTTTTCTAAATAAAAGAATTGTTAATGGTTCTACTGTTGTCATTTATTAATAATAATACTAATAATATCATTATTATTATTTTTTTATATTTTTTTTATATATTTTTTTTATATTATTATTATTATTATTATTATTATTATTATTATTAATAATATCATTAATAATAATAATATTATTATTATTATTGTTATTATGATTATCATTATTGTTATTGTTATTGTGATTATGATTATTTCATGTATTTTTATTATTGTTTTTATTATTGTTAATGTCATCATTATTATTACTGCCACCACCACCACCACCACCACCACCACCACCACCACCACCACCACCACCACCACCACCACCACCACCACCACCACCACCACCACCACCACCACCACCACCACCACCACCACCACCACCACCACCACCACCACCACCACCACCATCAACCACCACCACCACCACCGTCACCACCACCACCACCACCAACACCAACACCACCAACACCACCAACACCAACACCACCAACAACACAACCACCACCACCATCACCGATTTTGAATTCGTAATGCTTCTGGTAATTAATATGCTTATTACTGCTTATGATAATAATTTATGTGCATAAACACTTTTATAATACGGACTAAACTAATGACTAATTTTTTCCTTATCAGTCTCTAGTTCTTTAATTAAAATCATTTTTTTCCACCGAGTTTTTCGTGCTGAGAGCGCCTCTGAATGGTCATTCTGCGTGAGGCGTTATATAAATGTATAGATACAATGCAATGCAATGCTAACGATGACTTTTTTGCATGTTATTATTATTATTATAGCCATTACACAGCAGTCTCATCATCATCAACAGCAGCCTCCACACAGACCCCTCTACCAGATGAAATTCGAGGTCATCTACAACACAACATCATCTTCCAGTCAAGCGGTAACGAACCCGTGTGGCGAGTACTATGCCACTACGCTACTTCACAACTTCATCCAGCTCAACGACTTCCTCGAATCCTTCTGCAGCGCAACGAAAGTCCGCATAGACCACAAGGCTGTCGTCTACATTCAGTCGTCAGGGGTAAGCGTAATCGTAATCGTAATAGTAATCGTAATCGTAATAGAATAGTACTCGCAATCGTTATCGTAATAGTAATCGTGATCGTAATTGTTATCGTAATAGTAATCGTAATTATAACCGTAATCGTAATCGTAAGCGTAACAGTAATCGTGATCGTAATCGTAATCTTGGGCCGCCTATAATGCCGAATTTGGTTGATGTTATAAGCGTTGAGTGTTCGATTGAAATTGAATACATATACTTGCTCGATTTAGAACCTTGTTTATTTGAGATTGCATTTGATCTGTGTTGTATTGTATAATAATTAGACTATGACCATTTATGAAACGCTCCATTCGGCAAAAGCCTTTCAGAAGCACTCCCACTGATAGAAAGGCATAGGATTTGAGGCGAGAGAAGAATGAGGAAGGAAAGACTTGAGACCTGCCAGTGAGGATGACGGGGGTGGGGGGGGGGACTGAGAGTGGAAGTCCATTCCATGCATGCAGAGCCTATTGTCCCTAGCTTCTGGGTCCCTTTTGCTGCAAAATAGGGAAATTGTGCCAATATAATTATGATACTTTTGCTTATCAATGACTTCAAGAAAGGATTGATTGGCTGATTGATTGACTGATTGACTGATTGCTTGACTGATTGCTTGACTGATTGATTGACCGATTGATTGATTGACTGATTGATTGATTGATTGACTGACTGATCGCACACAAATTAATTCTCTGCGCCTTGAAGGGTGGATTGGCCTATACTTATAATATATACAGCAGTAAATTCGAATGCAATTGGCCATAGGCTATACGTTTGTATTATTGGATCATGAGATATACAGGTCCCTGTTAAATTTCGATTCGCGTGCACCATTTATGTATTTGCAAGTAACAGATCTCAAAATACTTTCGCTCGAGCTGTTGCGCTCTTCGCAAACGAAGACCACAAGTTGCTATACAGTCATGTATCTCAGGCCTATAGGCTACTACTAAAAACACGCGTTATAAATATCTTGACATAGCCTACCTGCAAACTTAACCTACGTGTATAGCCTACATGTCTACATTGATTTGTACATGCCAATAATGGCTGAATAGTTTGTAATAATGTGAGAAGCGTGAATGTGATGGGGCATGTTGTTCGTCTGCCCAAGGTCCCTACGTGGTGGCTTGAGGTATGCAATTGTATTGCATGACGAATACATTGTATTCGTATCTTGTATAATATATTTAGTGTATGTATACTTATTGTGTTGCTGATCGTTCAGTGGTCCATCTGTGAACTGCTTTGTTCAAAGGTCCATCTGTGAACTGTTTTATTCAAAGGTCCATCTGTGAACTGCTTCGTTCAAAGGTCCATCTGTGAACTGCTCTGTTCAAAGGTCCATCTGTGAACGGCTCTGTTCAAAGGTCCATCTGTGAACTGCTTTGTTCAAAGGTCCATCTGTGAACTGCTTTGTTCAAAGGTCCATCTGTGAACTGCTTTGTTCAAAGGTCCATCTGTGAACTGCTTTGTTCAAAGGTCCTCTGTGAACTGCTTTGTTCAAAGGTCCTCTGTGAACTGCTTTGTTCAGCGGTCCACCTGTGAACTGCTTTGTTCAAAGGTCCATCTGTGAACTGCTTTGTTCAAAGGTCCGGGTCGAGACGACCGTCCACCTCAACGCTTCCGACCAGAGGTCAGGAGGTGACATCTCGGTCATCCGCTGTTCGCAGATCGTCAACTCCACGCTACAGGAAGTGAATCGTCTTGACCAGCGTCTTCGTCTCAATTCCAGCACAACGTCATCGCGAATGATCTCAGCGATCGAAGGCAAGAACGACTGCCGCCCGGCCACGATGCATCCGGCCAGGTTTGGACTGACGAACAAGTCCTGGGTCTGTGAGGAAAGCTACGTCTACAACCCGGAGAAATGGGAATGCTACAGAGGTCATTCTCATGCATTTATTGTTTTTATTGTTTTGCTAATGAAGGTTGTCTGTATTCTGTAAGTAGACACAAGGCACCGAACCCACCACTACACCACCGCGCCCCTATAATATATAAGATACATATACATATATACATAGGTACATATATAAGATACACATATACAATATATACATAGAGACATATATAAGATACATATAAACATATATACATAGATATATACTTATATAAGATACATATATATTTTGTACATACGGTATATAAAGATGACGAAAACATACGCAAGATGGACAATATTTGGGTCGTATACAGTGGAGTATAATACTTTCTGTAGATGACAAGAGAAGTCATGCAACTCATTCGGCAACTGATCATCGCTCGACGATGAGTAGACAACAACAACGAACAACGACGACGTCATCATCATCGCCCATGCCTCTCACCCCTTCGAACCCCGCCGGCGGCAGGTCTGTCTCTTCCGACGGTTTCCAGGCAACCGTTTCCCCGGTGACGAGGCCGCCTGAAACGCCAACGACGGGGACCGAGTCACCGGGTCCGAAGTACTGGGGCATCGAGGTAAGAAATAACCCACTATGACGTCAGCAACTTACTATATATATATAAATTATATATATAAATATAAAAATTATAAATATGTATATTAAATGGCCACTAAAAATGCGTTGTGTCAATAATATTGGAAGTCTATTATAAACACCAGTAGATTCTAAATGTTTTATCAAGTTTACCGATTGCCGCTGAAAAATAAGGCAATAAGTACGGTAATGAAAAGTGAAATAATAAAAATAATGGTAATGAAAATGACCGTTGAATCCTTATTTGACACGAATGAGAGGCATAGCCGTTCCAGATTGGACTTTGGTGGAAATTAAGTACATCCTGGGCACAACATATTAATAATGAGAATTTATTAGGCTATACTTGCAGTTGCAAGAAGAACCACTAAATACGGCCAGCTTCTCTAGAAATCATCTCCTTGTCCTGTGGCCTCTGAGATTCTGGGTCCTATATTAGTACCAGGCTGGTACTACCAGCGGTGCAAGCTTTATTGAAGGGTTGGGGGTCTTGGGGAATCGATAAACTCTGATCACCGGAGACCATAAGGAGTCTTGCAAGCTCTTTCAGCGACTCTCAATCACCAATCAATCCTTCAAGGCGGTTGCCTTGCAAGGAACCTTTAACCAGACGAATCTTGGCCACTGATCAGTATAAAATACCTAGGGGTAAAACGTAATAATACCTTTATTGGCCTACCGAAGCGAGATCCTTACCAAGACCTTTGGTTCTCATGGGTCTTCTTGGCGACTGGGACCATCGGTTATTCTTCAGGTTCGAATCCACCTCGAGTCGCTTCGTAGGGATCATGGGCAAGTCTTTCACTCGCAATTGCTCTGCAGCGCTTCGGTGTGAAACTCCCATTCAGTGTCCGCGCTGTAGTCGGGAGCGCTTCTGAGTCGTAACCTTGAAGAGGCGCTATAACAAGTGCACATACAAAACAAACAAATACAGTATACTTAACCAATAACCTCCGTCAGATATGCGAGGCATATCGGGGTTTAGACGCGCTGGTTTTCCGGCGGCGATAGAACCATCTGAACTTTGCAGAACGGATGGAAAAAGACCAGGCGTTCTAACTGTCTTTCCATGGCGGATAGGCCATTGGGTTGTGATATGGGATGCCACGATAACAGACGTTCATCTGGGCTTCCATCCATAGCTATAGCTTACCTGAGGATGCAGCAGAATTGGTAGCAGATATGCCAACAGAGCAAGTGTGCAAAATACCGGACACAACACGTATGATTTTGTTTCGATAGCCTAGTGCTTGAGACATTAGGTCCAAATAACAGCGGTGACCTACTTTTCATCACAGACTTGAAGTGCTTATCCTATCGTTATATGTGGCAGTGCGAATAGAGTAAACATGGCGCCGCTATTGCGTTTGATTGCTTGAGCCTTGACGACGTGAGCTTAGTAAGTAGGTAAGTAGGTAGGTAAGTAAGTGAGTAAGTAAGTAAGGACCGTATAATTCTTTTGTGATTTCTGATGCGCTGTATGAATTTCCGGAATGCATGAAGTAATGAATGAATGAATTGAATGAACGAATGAATGAATGAATGAATGAATGGCTTGCAACGACCTCAATGAGTGATTTTGTTGTTTGTGAACTGCATCATCTGTAGGCATTAAGAAACTTCAGTCGGATCCATCTGACAGAGGGCGGCAGGGTCTTTGAACTTCCGGTCAGGGTCTGGTACAACGAGAGCGTCATCTGTCGTGATGACCCGACGACGTGTGACGTATCTATGGTCGTCTCCATAGAGTCAGACGAGGAACATCCAGAACTCATGTCAGTATTCATCCTTGTCTCCTCCCAACACTCTACTCCTTCTTATCCACCTTCCACTCCAACTCTTCCGTCTCCCGTACCTCTTCTTTCTGTTCCTTATACTTCTCTTTCATCAATTTCCACTTCCTTCTACCTTGCCTTCTTCACCTCAAGCTCTTCCTCCTTTATTCCCTTTGCTTTCTTCTCTTCAGGCCTATGTTCCTTCTCTTAAATCATCGTCGTCGTCGTCGTCGTCGTCGTCGTCATCATCATCATCATCATCATCATCATCATCATCATCATCATCATCATCATCATCATCATCATCATCATCATCATCATCATCATCATCATCATCATCATCATCATCATCATCATCATCATCATCATCATCATCATCGTCATCATCATCATCGTCATCGTCATGAGACAATATTATTACTATACCTCATTCAATGAGATTATTTGAGAACTAAAAGTAGAAGTCGAAGTAAAATTGCTTCAAGCAGAAGTGAATAAGAACTAGAAGTAAAATTATCTGAGAACTAGAAGTAGAAGTGGAAGTAAAATCACGTCAACAGAAGTGAATAAGAACTAGGAGGAAAATTAATCTAAGAACTAAAATATCACTGCCTCGTTGCTCTTCTATCGTTCTACAGTTGTCGGAGAACGGGTGAGGCCATTCCTCAGGTGGCTGTCAGTCGTCCTCTGCAGATGTTCTCCTCCTCCTCTTCCTCAGTGGCCTCTCCCGCCATAGCAGACGAAGCCAACTTCTGTCGTCTGCGTTTTCCACCCAATCAGACGACGATCGACAGTGCGCATGTCCTTCTGAAGGCCGTCATCGACCACAAGTATGACGGAATGCAGACGAGATGGCTGCGACTGTCGCTCGCCAGACGTAAGACAAAGAACGTCGGTGCATTGAAGGAACTGCTCCTAGAAATGCCGGTGAGTAATCCCATGCATGTCTCTACTGATTAACACCTGTCTACGTGTATGAGAATTGTAGAAAAATAACTGAGGGGTCGATTTATGTGGAGTAAGGGATGTGCAGCAAAGACTTTACTTTGCGGTTTCTTAACCACCCCAGGAATTCTCATTCTGTCAGCTACTTGAGACCACTGCATGGCATGGCGTGGCCGAGAACTCGAATCTTGAACTCAACAGATGGTTTGCGCAAATTTCATCAGAAAGCTGGTCAACAGGCGCGCATTTTCTGTAAGCATAGGCTACCTTCACGCGTAGGCCCTATGCAACGCAGCGTTTGGGATGGTAGTCTACTTATAATAGGCCTTATATTACTGTTGAACATGCATATAGGCTCCATAATATACGAAATATACTCGTTAATAAAATAAAAAAATATAAAAAAATAACCGTGACTAATACTGACTATTAATATAGACCCGTTCTGTAAGCTTTCTCGTCAACAATTTTAACGGTGTTATGCCCACATCTTTTGTACTTCTAAACATGACATTGTAGATTGTAGCCTTCTCTATAACGATGATTTACTGCCGAACAGTATTTTAGTACATGACAACACCATTTAATGCATAATATGTCAGAAAAATAGAGTTTCAGATATTGATCATAAATTGTCACTTTCGGAAAATTTGAGTTACGTAGGCTTACATCTTCTCCTTCACTAGATCTGAATATCTTACATCTTCTCCTTCACTAGATCTGAATATCTTACATCTTCTCCTTCACTAGATCTGAATATCTTACATCGTCTCCTTCACTAGGTCTGAATATCTTACATCTTCTCCTTCACTAGATCTGAATATCTTACATCTTCTCCTTCACTAGATCTGAATATCTTACATCGTCTCCTTCACTAGATCTGAATATCTTACATCTTCTCCTTCACTAGATCTGAATATCTTACATCTTCTCCTTCACTAGATCTGAATATCTTACATCTTCTCCTTCACTAGATCTGAATATCTTACATCGTCTCCTTCACTAGATCTGAATATCTTACATCTTCTCCTTCACTAGATCTGAATATCTTACATCTTCTCCTTCACTAGATCTGAATATCTTACATCGTCTCCTTCACTAGATCTGAATATCTTACATCTTCTCCTTCACTAGATCTGAATGCTGCTTGAAGCTTTTCTTAATTATAAGTAGACTGCGCAGATTACGACGGACGACTTCAACTTATATTTTCTCATGTAGGCTTACATAAAAGACGTTGCAGTTTAATATTGAAAAACATTGTCTCTTTATGTAACAGATATTGATTGAAGATAGAGACAAGAAAGCAACATGCCAATCCATCAACGATCCGCATATCACGACTTTTGATGGACTGTAAGACGACAGGCTGTATTTTACATTCAGTCAATAATAATTAATAATAATAATTATTATTATCATAATCATACGCGTATACTCGCAACTAGCCGACATGTAAATTAATTGCTGCTGTTACAGTAGCCTAGTTGGATCTTCTTACATAGCAGACACTTTTGCAGGAGGGAGGCAAAACGCGATGGTCAGGGTTAACATGTTTATGGCCACAGGTTGAAAATGCAAAGCAGGAAATTAGGAATATGCATGGATACTTTTCTTGGGTCGTAAAGGCTCGTCAGCCACTCCTTAACGTGAGTATAGAGCAGGGATAGGAGACCCGACCGACGACCCCAATTTGGGCGTAGACTCGGAACCGACCTGGGCTGGCGAATCAAAGTCCACCGTGCCCACCTTCTCGTGGTGCGACCTGTTAGTAGCCTCTCCGTAAGGAGGGTGAACGAACGGTCACGGATGGCAAACGGGGGGAAGGCAATGGCAAACCACCCCTCATCTATTGCCAAGAAAACAGCCATGAGGTACAAAAAGAGTAGGATACATCATGACTGTCGCCAGAGCTCCAAGAGCTGACGGCACCAGGTGACCAGGTGACTTTTCTTGGAGCTTTTTAAACATAGGCCCTAGCTGTTAGTGACAATGTTTAAAAAGCAAATGGAGATTAATTTGCAAAAATAAGCGCACGCGAAAGCGGCTTTTCTAAAATTCTCTTCATCTGGGAGGGGTACGATTGTTATGGGGATACTCTATTTCGTGACACCGGTCCCAGATGCTGGAACAGTCTTCCTCCCACAATGCGAGCGACTGACTCAGTTAACTCCTTCAAATCAGGACACAAGACTTATTTATTTTGTAAGGTCTATTCTGCGGTTAGCTGTTACAGTGAGATGCCCTTGCAACAGTATGACAGTGATATGGCGCCGTAGAAATTGTCATTGTTGTTGTTACTATTATTATTGTTATTGTTATTTTTAGAACGTAGTTTACTGTATTCTGTACATTTGCAAACCATCTGTGTAATATGGCGCCGTAGAAATTGCCATTGTTGTTGTTACTATTATTATTGTTATTGTTATTTTTAAAACGTAGTTTACTGTATTCTGTACATTTGCAAACCATCTGTGTAAATATTTATGTTTAAAAATTGTTAATTATGCGTATTCAGTGTGGTAGGGACGTATGCCTATGTTAAACTGTGCTGATAAATGGCTTAATTGCATGGTATATGCCTAAATATTATTATGGTAATATTACACATCTGCAAATACAAGCATTGCTTGACCAAATGGGCCTGCTTGATTATAGTGCATACAAAACATGTGCCTGCAAATTTGTAGTTGAAATGTATTTTTAAAATAAATGATGGTTTATAAAGTAGCCTATCTTGCAAATTTTTTTCAGCGAATATAACAACTTCTTCGAAGGCGAATTCATTCTCTACCGACATAGGACTCTACCGTTCAGCGTAAGAATTAATTTCACTTCATACGTGTTACAGTTGTTACACGTTACTAATGATCGTAAACAAAACATTGAGGTTTTTCAACGTCCAAACGAAGTCGTATAGATCACAAGAACCAGATTATTCATGAGCTTCTACTCACTTTTGCCCGCGAGTAGGCTAGACTATACAGCCTGCCTATATAAATATTTATGTGTAGACATTTTTATGCTCATAGATTGTGGTAAACAGGCTTCGAACGTCCGATCATATGGGACGTATACTAATACTATACAGGTTAAGTTATGCCTTTAGATGGCCTTATATCTTATTATACTGATGGCCTAATTGTGCAGTGAACTGAGAGGTGATTATGATTACACGTATCACGCCACTGTTAGGCCTATGTTTTCAGAGTAGGAGGAGGGGGGAGGAGGAGGAGGAGAAACGGGAGGAGGAGAAGGAGGTGGAGGAACAGAAACAGGAGGAGGAGCAGGAGGAGAAGAAGAAGAGGAGGAGAAGGAGGAGGAGGAGGAAAAGGATAAAGAGGAGGAGAGGAGGAGAGGAGGAGGAAGAAATAAGGAGCAGGAGAAGGAGGAGGAGGACAAAGAGGAGTAGGAGGAGGAAAATTTTACGCAGCAGTCTGTATAATCTGTGTAAATGTTTTCAAGTTCTGTGCACAGATTCCAGCGTTTGATATGATTCAAACAAAGGGGCGAAAGGGCTTCTAACTTCCGATAAAATAATGACGACGATGATGATGATGATAACGATGATCATGATGATAGTGATGATGATGATAACGATGATGATGATGATAATGACGATTATGATGACGTGGGGTGCAAGATTACAAAGTTTAATATAAGTTTTAATTTAACGCCGCTTTCGGCCCTGCCTGGCTTTGGTCCAGGAATTGAAGCACTATTCATCTACTGTAACAGGACATTAGTTGAGCCGCCAGACATTTGTCTTTCCGCATTGGAAAACACTATCGGCAGGATTATTAGACAAAAACACCGTTTCATACAAAAACGAAGCAAATGTCTTTCTGCTTAAACGTTTACTGAAAACCTGTTAGACATAGATTCCCATCATTACTCTCCGCCAGTAGATCTAATGATTATCTAATCCATTTAAGTGCTTATTATAAGCTCTAAACTAAGTCTTCTCTGACGGCTGACTATCCGCGCCTCAGATTTGCATTTCGGTGTCACCTTGCGCGCGTTGGAAATGACTATTACCAATTGAATTAAATATTTTCCCATTTGCGAAATAGACATAGAAATTACATATAAAGCACTATTCAAAAGATGATCAGAAGACAATAGCCTTTCAGACAGTACTACGTTGTACGAAAGGAGCAGAATTTAAAAAAGGGAAAAAATTAATAATTTTGGCGAAAAATTTATTTCATTGTAAAAAAACTTAGTAAATATTAATCTGACCGACATAGTTTAGGTGCTCAGTCTTAGTATTTCAGTGACTGCAGTACGTATAGTGTTTCTGTGTTGTGCAGGTTCATGCCATTTACCAGAAGTGCCATCCCAATCTACCGGCGTCCTGCAACTGTGGAGTGGCCGTTCAATCTGGTGACGATGTGATCGCCATCGATAGATGCTTTCGTCGGCATCTCGCTGTTCCCGCCATTCGCAGCAGGCTGTCTCTGGACGATCCAACATCTACGATGAAGGTCCAGCTGTTCCTCAACGGGAATCTGACGCCTGGAACGAGGATTCACGAAGATGCCGACGGAAAGAAATACTTCGTTAGTGCAGCTTACTTGCTCACTTTATTATGCGCCTTTATATGAAATGCGCTCAGAAAAGTCATTACTGTTGCCATTAGCATTTTGGATTGAAACAGTTATAGTCTATGGCACAGTGGTTCCCACTTCCCAGCGTTTTTTAAACTTTAGGACCACTTTTTTAAGTTGGAGGACACGAGGGCCACTTATTCTTAGTTGAAGGACATTAGGGGACCACAAGGTTAACATTTTATTAACTGCAGGCATATAAAATTTTTATAATTCGAAATAGAATGTTTGATGTTATTTATAGGCGTCAGAATAAAGTAATTTATAATAGAAAATAATTATGTATTCTATCCCGTCCAAATTGTCAATTTTTTAAACTATATGTTAATTCTTTGAGAGATGAGGGCCATTTTTAGGCCTGGTGGGCCACTTTTTGGCAGCTAATAAGAAATAAGAAATTTGGACATAATCACATTTCAGAGAGAAAAAGCAATAGCTATATTAATACCATTCTCAATAGACATGATAATAGATCTATTAGTTAACGAAAACATGTGCGCGGGTCCATAGGCGTAGGGGACATTTCGGAAGTGGGAGGGGGGGGGCAAAAATTGAATTTTGGCCCGAAAAATTTGATGACCTTTTTTTAGTCATTTCCTGTAAATCTTCAGAAAATTTAGCTTTTTCCCCCTGTGTAGGCTACCCGAAAAAATCCGCCTGTACCTGCTTGCCCGAATAAATTTCCGAAATTTTTTCCCCGTCCCTGCCTCTTTTGCCCGAAAAACACATTTGCCCGAAATTTGGAGAGGCATTTGCCCCCCATGAGCCCCCGCCTCCTACGCCTATGCGCGGGTCGACAGTTGATAGACGCCCTACTTTATAGAATCCTCTGCTATCCAATCACTCTCGTTCTCAACAAAACCCAATCTGGCTGCTCTTCTGCCCCCCCTCCTCTGATCTCCCAATCACCCGAACGCTGTTCTTCCATTGACATTTCTGGGCTATTCCTTTAATACGACACATCATTATCCGAAAAACAATAATTATTGTCTCGTGATCATAGCTTTAGATGTAGTTATTATAGGCGCATTGGTTACCAAATAGCATTACGTTTGGACGGTTTGGTTACAATAATTATAATGTCTTTCCTTCTGTCTGCTTTCGTAGATCTATCTACCGCACGGAGCTTATGTCAAGGTGATAACCAATGGTCAGCTGATCAACCTCTGGATAGTCCCTTCACCTAACGATCTCTACATGACTGAAGGTAATAATGTGCTATCTGTCAAAAGCTCTGTATACTGTAAGTGATAACATGATTATTATTGGCCTATACATAGCCAAATCTATGCAAACTGAAAAGTCCCATGAGCGATTGAGCATCTCTGGATAAACGAGGTTATTGTAGTGCGCTGTATATAGGTTCAACGTTAGCTGGAAGCCCTGTGCGCAGTCAGTCAGTCAGCCAGTCTGTTAGTCAGTCAGTCAGTCAGTCAGTCAGTCAGTCAGCCAGCCAGCCAGTCAGTCAGTCAGTCAGCCATCCAGTCAGTCAGTCAGTCAATCAGTTAGTCAGTCAGCCAGCCAGTCAGTCAGCCAGCCATCCAGTCAGTCAGTCAGTCAGTCAGACAGTCAGCCAGCCAGCCAGTCAGTCAGTCAGTCAGTCATTCACGGTAATAACCTCTGCCGTAGAATTGAGTGCCTAGTTTACTTGAGCTCTGAACTCTGGCCCTTACTAGTATTTAGAATAGTTTATAGGTAATAACATAATCATGGCCAGCGTAATTGATGATTTATAACTTTGAACAGTTTCCTTGCTGCTGACTCACAGTTACAAGAATGATTCTTGTAAGCCAATTCCTTTGCTGCTGTGTAACAATTACGAGAGTTATTCTTGTATACGCCTATAATAGCTGCTTGGATAACGTGACCAAGGAAGCTTAGGAAGGACGACAGAATCTAGAGTTCTAGACAGCTAATATAGCGTCTCTTAATTCCTCAAAAGTAGCTATTGCCTACTGCGTGCACCATACACCATAGATGTAAAAAACGATGGAAACGAAATAAAACACGGGAAAAAAGTCGTTTTTTTCGAAAAAATAAAAAACGAAAAAAAAACCGATAAAAAACCGAAACGGAAAATAATTTGACTTTGCTACATCGAAAACCGCATTTTGACCTTGAAAACATTGATTAGGAACCTACTATACACGCAGGCTATCTCTTAAATGATGATGTTAAACGATGAAATAATTACTTTAGTTGGCTGAATCCTTGAGAGTTGGCAGAAAACATAAGGAATATCAGAAAAATTAAAATTAAGGAAAATAATAACAGAAAGTAAATGAATAAATAAAGTTAAAGAAAAAATAAAAGCGATAAAAAACGATGGGGAAAATAAAAAACGAAAAAAACTACGTTTTTGGGAGAGAATAAAAAACGGAAAGAAACCTTTTTTACAACTATGCCATACACCACCTTCATTGTCATCTCACATACACTTCATCAAGATTATAATCAGCCACGAACTCTTCTCGTCATCTGATTTTTGCGGTTTCGCTTCCACGCGTCCATCTCTCGTTTCCACGCGTCCATCTTTCGTTTCCACGCGTCCATCTTTCGTTTCCACGCGTCCATCTTTCGTTTCCACTCATCCATCTTTCGTTTCCACTCATCCATCTTTCGTTTCCACTCATCCATCTTTCGTTTCCACTCATCCATCTTTCGTTTCCACTCATCCATCTTTCGTTTCCACTCATCCATCTTTCGTTTCCACTCATCCATCTTTCGTTTCCACTCATCCATCTTTCGTTTCCACTCATCCATCTTTCGTTTCCACTCATCCATCTTTCGTTTCCACTCATCCATCTTTCGTTTCCACTCATCCATCTTCCGTTTCCACTCATCCATCTTCCGTTTCCACTCATCCATCTTTCGCTTCCACGCATCCATCTTTCGTTTCCACTCATCCATCTTTCGTTTCCACTCATCCATCTTCCGTTTCCACTCATCCATCTTTCGTTTCCACTCATCCATCTTTCGTTTCCACTCATCCATCTTTCGTTTCCACTCATCCATCTTCCGTTTCCACTCATCCATCTTTCGCTTCCACGCATCCATCTTTCGTTTCCACTCATCCATCTTTCGTTTCCACTCATCCATCTTTCGTTTCCACTCATCCATCTTTCGTTTCCACTCATCCATCTTTCGTTTCCACTCATCCATCTTTCGTTTCCACTCATCCATCTTTCGTTTCCACTCATCCATCTTTCGTTTCCACTCATCCATCTTTCGTTTCCACTCATCCATCTTTCGTTTCCACTCATCCATCTTTCGTTTCCACTCATCCATCTTTCGTTTCCACTCATCCATCTTTCGTTTCCACTCATCCATCTTCCGTTTCCACTCATCCATCTTTCGCTTCCACGCATCCATCTTTCGTTTCCACTCATCCATCTTTCGTTTCCACTCATCCATCTTCCGTTTCCACTCATCCATCTTTCGTTTCCACTCATCCATCTTTCGTTTCCACTCATCCATCTTTCGTTTCCACTCATCCATCTTTCGCTTCCACGCATCCATCTTTCGTTTCCACTCATCCATCTTCCGTTTCCACTCATCCATCTTTCGTTTCCACTCATCCATCTTCCGTTTCCACTCATCCATCTTTCGCTTCCACGCATCCATCTCTTCCGATCTTCTACTTCTTAGGTCTGTGTGGAGTCTACGACTGGAACAGAGCCAACGACCTTCACCTTCGAAACGGAAGTGCTATGGAGGACCTGGAAGAGACGAATGTGACCGCTAACGGAAGACCTCAACCAACGCAATTCATCGACGACTGGAGGTAAGCTGGAGCAATATCGCCTACCGGATCATACCCAGATAATCGTATATATCTCTAAATTTCTAAAGCGCCACTCGAAAGCCAAGCGCAGGGCACCAGCTTATTCACGAGTGCTGTGTGTGCATGGTCAGAAGGATTGTCAAAAGGAGTATAGTCTTAAGGAGGTCGCAGTCCGGTATAGCATGGGAGGCACGTGCAGCAATTGGATTAACCTCTGCTCTCCAGCAAGCATTAGGCCTATTCACGTGCGCAGTATGCATGGACGCTCGCAGTTATTTCCAGAGGAACAGGTCAAACGCAATTCAATTCAAATTCAATTCAAATCAAATTCAATTCAATTCAGTTCAATTCAAACGCAATGGTCATGGTCAAATATTTTAACAAGAGCCTCACGAAAGAAAAACGAGAACCTGAGTATTTTTCTTAAAATTTTCATCTAAGCGCAAATTTCTATGTTTCACTTTGTGTATCATTGTGTATCATTATGTATCATTGTGTATCATTGTGTATCTTTAATGCCTTAGTTCTAACAATTAAAAAACCCAAGACATAGTAATTAAACAGAGGTCAATTTTCCCACGGACGGTCGGAGGGGCAAATACCATCTCTTGAGTCTATGGGTGGGTGCTCATGGCGGCAGTATATATATATAGCCTACTTAAAAATTGACAACGAATTAGCCTCAAATTTTGATCTCTTACAGAGTTCTCATAAAGACCCTTCCTTCTCATCTGACCATAGGTAGGCTACCGCTACCTTATCTTTGCAAATTTATAAGGGATGGGTCTCTGATGATGGGCAGAACATGACTGTAAGGTTGACACATTTTACACATTTGATATTTGAAAAATACGAATCGATGTAATAATAACTATAAATATCGAAAGGATTCGACTGCTGTAATTGTTTAGTCGTCGTCTTTGTGTTGCAATGTAGAGTTGACATTGGAACAAAGGAAAGTCTATTCCGTGGAGTTGGTCGAGCTGCGAAACCGTACGAACCGGGAAAGCATTGCATCTGCGAAGAGGATGAGGCAGAAGAAGGAGGAGGAGGAGGAGGAGGAGGAGAAGGAGGAGGAGCAACGGAGGCGACATGTGGCTATGCGGCAGATATCAGTCGCTGTGACGTATACCAGGGTAGGTGGCGATTCTAGGTAATTGAATGATCGTGCGTGGAGAAGAAGTCATGCATGCATAGAGATCACAAATCCAGATGGTGATGATGATGTCGTTCACGATGATGATGGTGATGATGATGATGATGATGATGATGATGAGGGTTTAAAGTGGGTGGGAACGCGTGGGAACGGCATTCCCACTGCTCTCGAAATTCTTGGCATGCGTTCCCACTGCTCATCATGATGGAACTCCAAAAACACATGCATTTCAATGCAATTCTTCATCAGCTTTCCCACTGCTCGCATTCAGCGTTCCCACTGCCCACCCAAACCACTTTAACCACTGATGATGATGATGATGATGATGATGATGATGATGATGATGATGATGATGATGATGATGATGATGATGATGAACAAACAATCGCAACGTTGATAGCAGCGTCAGACTGAGTCATGACCGTCATATAATAGCTCTCTTCACAATGGCTCTTTGTTCTAAAAGTAGGCCTACTCTCCGGAAATAGTTGCCCTTAACACCAAACTATGAAAGGCCTGCACAGCGTCGGTAAATAAGCTGTTCAACATTACCTGGCTTTTGTGAGCGCGGAGAAATTCTCGAAGATTTATATTACATTACATTCAGGGTGAGAATTGGCGGGGGTTTGGGGTTTCAACCCTCAGTCTTTCTTAGAGCTCCATAGTAAAGTTCGCTTTACACCCTAATTCCAAGTGGATCATAGTCCAATTCTCGGTTGTTTCCTACAATAATATTCTCTCACTGATTACGGTACATTACATTTAGGCACGAAATAGATTTGCCAAAGTTTTCAATGCCACAGAACATAAGTTCTAACTCGGAGCACAAAAGTGCGACCTGTTTGTATCACGAACTAACAGAAGTGGAAGAGTGCCTGCAGCAGTCATCATCATCATCATCACCGTCGTTGTCGTCGTCGTCACCACCACCACCACCACCACCACCACCACCACCACCACCACCACCACCACCACCACCACCACCACCACCACCACCACCACCACCACTACCATCATCATCATCATCATCATCATCATCATCATCATCATCATCATCATCATCATCATCATCATCATCATCATCATCATCATCATCATCATCATCATCATCACCACCACCACCACCACCACCACCACCACCCCATCATCATCTTCATCATCATCGTCGTCGTCGTCATCATCGTCATCATATCATAATCAGGGTGAAACTTTGACCTTGGAGTTGACCTTCTGTTTCAGGTCGAGACGTAACGACGTGGCTGGTGAAGCACGCCCTGCCCCCTGGACCACCCAACCCCAACCCCAACCCCAACCACGGCCACCGAGGCAAGCGAGGCAGCAGTAGAGTTTCACGTGACATCAACGATAATTCTGTCTTAACGGGATTCGACTCCGAAGAGCAACAACCGATCGTCATCAGCAAAGACTTCGTTCCACCGGTATTAATTTTCTTATAGCTGCTTTGTATGCTATCGCTATTGTTATTGTTATTGTTCAACCTGTTTTCTGTCGTCTGTGTGTCTGAGTGTCTGTTATTTCTTTCTGTCTGTCTGCCTATCTGTCTGTCTCTGCATCTCTCTCTCACACTCCCTCTCTGTACCTCGATTTGTCTCTCTGTCTGTGTCTCTGTCTCTGTCTTTGTCTCTGTCTGTCTGTCTCTCTCTCACTCGCTCCCTCTCTATGCCTCGCACTGTCTCTCTGTCAATCCATGAGTCTGTCTTTTTCTGTCTGTCCGTCTGTCTCTCTTTGTATGCATCTCTTGAAGAAGCATGGTGTGCAATAATTATACTTCATTGCGTTTCTCTTTTGTGCCGATCTGTCTCTGTCTCTTGTTTTATATCTTACACGTCTTTTTCTGTTATGCCTTTGATTTCGTTTCCTCTATTCCGCGCTTACTTCCTCCTGATGCTGTATTACGACACTGCAACCATTGAAAAGATGATCAGCGTCACCCTCCTCCTTTATTCAGACCTGGGACTGGCACTGTCGGAGTACAAGCAACAAACAGTGGTGGAGTCCAGTCTTTCAATCTTGCTTCTTTCTATTCTGTTCTGTGTCGATCGGTGGCAGTCTGCAGTCCATCTTTCTATGTCGTTCTGTACATATTTCACATGTCCTGCATCCTTTCTATTCAGCCGAAATACAAGTGGAAGAATTCATGGAACGAAGTGGCAGCCATGGATTACTGTCGTAAGCACATCAAGGACGACTATAAGATCGGTCAACTCTGCTCACAGATTCCGCCAGTCAACTTCAAGCAGGAGATCACAACTTGCACCGAAGACATCAAGGTTAGTTTTGTTTGAATGTCTAGAAATACAACAAGACACCAAAGTTCAGATCACAATATATATATGCGAATATATATATATATATGAATATATATATGAATATATATGAATGTATATATGAATATATATATGAATATATATATATATGAATGCATATATGAATATATATGAATATATATATGAATATATATATGAATATACACATGAATATATATATGAATATAAATGTATTTATATGAATTATCCCTGTTCCTTCAGGCTTTCATTCCTTGATTCCTTCCCTCTATCTGTCCTTGGTTTCCTTCCTGCATTGAAGAAGTTTCTGTTTCTTGTTGTTGTAGATAACCGGAAATACGTCATGGGCGGACTCAGCCAGGGATTCGATGAAGGAGCAATGCCTGGAAGAGCTCCAGAAGAACGGAAGTCTACCGCTGGACGTCTACAATCAGATCTTCCACGGAATGTGTATCAACGACTGCAGCAACCACGGACAGTGTCGCAATGGTAGGACACACACACACACACACGCACACACACACACAAACACAGACACACACACACACACACACACACAGACAAACACACACACACACACACACACACACAAGTCTCTCGTCACCCATTATACTTTAGAAGCGTAGGTCTCAATAATTATCTGCATTGACCATTCTCAACATTATGTCTATTATTACAGATTACATAGCAGAAGATCAATACAATAAAATGCGATGCAATACGACACAATACAATACGACTGGATTTTGATATTGCACTTGCTATGCAGTTCATGTTGACGCTGAAATGATGATGATGATGATGATGATGATGATGATGATGATGATGATGATGATGATGATGATGATGATGATGATGATGATGATGATGATGATAATGATGCTAATGATATAAATGATGCAGATAATGATGTAGATGATGACATTGATAATAATAATGTATAGATGATTACAATAGTAGGATGATAATGATCATGTGGATGACATTGATGTATGTAGATGATGATTGTGATAATGTAGATGATGATGTATAGATGTAGATGATGATTATAATAATGTCGATAATGATGAGGAAGATAATGATGATGATGACGACGACGATCACAATAGAAATGATAAGCATGTAATCGATCTGCCTGCTGTTGTACAGGAGTTTGTCAGTGTGATGAAGACTACGGTTCTTCCGATTGTTCCATCTATCTCCGGCGATCGCCCTATGTCAACGAAATGCCTCGCTACGGACTCTGCGACGTGCGCTATATGAATTGCAGTCGCGTCATCGTCTATGGCGGCAATTTCATCGACTCCAACAATCTCACCTGTCACCTGCAGAAGTGCAAGGTATAATACTAAGATCACCGACGACAAGTAACAATATGCGGTGCATCGCTAGCTTCTTCTTCTTAGTCTTCTGCAGTAACGTTGGCATATTTAAATTTTAGAATTCTATTCATTCTGTAATCATTTCGATTGAAAAACCCCGAAATGGAAACCCTCCAAAATTTATCCTCCGTAGCAACGACTCTGCTTCGTTGGGAGCGCCTCTGAGTAGGGAGCTTGAAGGAGCGCTATAACAATTTCTGCTTTCCTCTGTGAAAAGGCACAAGCACGAGAAATTAAGATTTATTCTGAACAGATAATGTTACCAGCCCTGCACTCTCATCATACAGAACTTACGGAGCGCCGTTTGAAATCTTCTATTTCACAGAGGAAAGCAGAAAAAGGGGCGCTATAACAAGTGCACATACAAACAATCAAACAATAATGGCGTCATTTCAACATGTATTGTTTGTGTTGTGTTTGTGACAGATGACTGACCTTTAAATTAAATGTCATCTCAACATGCATTGTTTGTGTTGTGTCTGTGACAGATGACTGACCATTAAATTAAATGTCATCTCAACATGCATTGTTTGTGTTGTGTCTGTGACAGATGACTGACCATTAAATTAAATGTCATCTCAACATGCATTGTTTGTGTTGTGTCTGTGACAGATGACTGACCATTAAATTAAATGTCATCTCAACATGCATTGTTTGTGTTGTGTCTGTGACAGATGACTGACCATTAAATTAAATGTCATCTCAACATGCATTGTTTGTGTTGTGTCTGTGACAGATGACTGACCATTAAATTAAATGTCATCTCAACATGCATTGTTTGTGTTGTGTCTGTGACAGATGACTGACCATTAAATTAAATGTCATCTCAACATGCATTGTTTGTGTTGTGTCTGTGACAGATGACTGACCATTAAATTAAATGTCATCTCAACATGCATTGTTTGTGTTGTGTCTGTGACAGATGACTGACCATTAAATTAAATGTCATCTCAACATGCATTGTTTGTGTTGTGTCTGTGACAGATGACTGACCATTAAATTAAATGTCATCTCAACATGCATTGTTTGTGTTGTGTCTGTGACAGATGACTGACCATTAAATTAAATGTCATCTCAACATGCATTGTTTGTGTTGTGTCTGTGACAGATGACTGACCATTAAATTAAATGTCATCTCAACATGCATTGTTTGTGTTGTGTCTGTGACAGATGACTGACCATTAAATTAAATGTCATCTCAACATGCATTGTTTGTGTTGTGTCTGTGACAGATGACTGACCATTAAATTAAATGTCATCTCAACATGCATTGTTTGTGTTGTGTCTGTGACAGATGACTGACCATTAAATTAAATGTCATCTCAACATGCATTGTTTGTGTTGTGTCTGTGACAGATGACTGACCATTAAATTAAATGTCATCTCAACATGCATTGTTTGTGTTGTGTCTGTGACAGATGACTGACCATTAAATTAAATGTCATCTCAACATGCATTGTTTGTGTTGTGTCTGTGACAGATGACTGACCATTAAATTAAATGTCATCTTAACATGCGATGGTTTTGTCTTTGACAGATGACCGACCGTTCGTACGAGCCACTCGATGTAACGGTGACGGTCAAGGCCGTCTTCATCAACTTCAACGCCGTCGAATGTCCCATTCCAACTGTTCACATCTATCTGATCCGCATCAGCAACAACGGGCAGAACACAAGCGATCCTCTCCTATTCATTCCTTTCGACTCCGTCTGCAACACATGCAACGTACTCAACACCACGTGTCTCAAGAGGGTTTGTACTCTGCCGCATACTTTGACAACTTCTCTGTATACAGAAAAGTCACCCAGTCGCCAATCACCGTGCTGCCTTGAGCGTCAGCGCATAGGGGCAAGAGTGAGGGGAGATACTTCCTTTTTGAAAATTGACCCATAGTATTTAACCACAACATTTTGGATTTTATCAGACAATCTTGCACACAAGAGCACAAATGATACTAAAGATGTCAGCCTACACGGTGTAGGCTACACCGTTAAACTGAGAAATTTACATACGTTTAGAAACCTACATGAAAATTGAAAAATAGGCCTAAATATGTTCTTCATTTCCTGTATTGCGTTTTTCAAGTTCTTCTGAAAAATGTAGCCTACTTCATTTAACATTCTGTTGCCTTTAGGCCTATTTCATTTCAATAATATTTTCCTGCATCAGCCACCGTCCAGCTGAAGAAATTATTTGTGCGTGTATGTGTGCGTGTGTGCGCGCGCAGGTGTATATATATATGTGTGTGTGTTTGCTACAGAAGATAATAATATAGATCTGTGTGTTGTTGCGTGTGTTTAGCGGAACAGTTGCATCATCAACGGCATCTGTTACGGCGAAGGAGAGAAGAGTCCAGAGGACGAATGTCTCATCTGCAAAGCATACGACGACGAATACCAGTGGACGACAACACCAGGTCAGTCGGTTGGTCAGTCAGTCGGTCAGTCGGTCAGTCGGTCAGTCGGTCAGTCGGTCAGTCAGTCGGTCAGTCAGTCGGTCGGTCAGTCGGTCAGTCAGTCGGTCGGTCAGTCGGTCGGTCGGTCGGTCGGTCGGTCGGTCGGTCGGTCGGTCGGTCGGTCGGTCGGTCGGTCGGTCGGTCGGTCGGTCGGTCGGTCGGTCGGTCGGTCGGTCGGTCGGTCGGTCGGTCGGTCGGTCGGTCGGTCGGTCGGTCAGTCGGTCGGTCAGTCGGTCGGTCGGTCAGTCGGTCGGTCGGTCGGTCGGTCGGTCGGTCGGTCGGTCGGTCAGTTAGTCGGTCGCTCACTCGCTCACTCGCTCGCTCACTCACCCAGTCGACCGGTCGGTCAGTCGGTCAGACCAAATTGACAATAACTTCCATCCATCCATCCATCCATCCATCCATCCATCCATCCATCCATCCATCCATCCATCCATCCATCCATCCATCGATCCATCCATCCATATATCCGTCCATCCATCCACCCATCCATCCATCCATCCATCCAACTTCCATCCATCCATCTATCCATTCATCCCGGACCATCCGTCCATCCATCCAACATCCATCCAACATCCATCCATCCATCCACCCACCCACCCATTCCTTGATGTATAGCCTATGTCAAGGTCAAATGTGTTGTCATGTGTTATAGACGGGTCGTGTGACCGTGCCTGGTGGGAGACGTTCCACCTGCCCGATTGGGCTGTTGCTCTTGGAGCGGCCATCGGTGGATCGCTCATTGGAATCCTCACTGGATTTCTGCTCTACCGATGCTGTTGTCGCAGGTAGGACTTCCGCACTCATGAGAGGAAAACAACGACAGTTATAATTGTCGTCTATTCTCCTTCGTCATTGTTCTACCATATAGGGAATCAATGTTCGAGACCCAAACGACATGAGTCCTAAATTATTGTCTTCTTATTTATTTTCAGTCTGCTTCTTTTATTTGCCGTGAATTAAATTCCTCCTCCAGTCTGCCAACTGTTGTCGTTTTTCCATTTATCATGACTATAATTATTAATTTATATAATTACTGTTACTGTTTTTAACATAGATGTAAAAAACGATGGAAACGAAATAAAAAACGGAAAAAAACGTCGTTTTTTTCGAAAAAATAAAAAACGACAAAAAAACGATGAAAAAAACGGAAACGGTAAATAATTTGACTTTGCTACATCTAAAACCGCATTTTAAGCTTGAAAACATTCATTAGGAACCTACTACACGCAGGCTATCTCTTAAATGATGATGTTAAACGATGAAATAATGACTTTAGTTAGATGAATTCTTGAGAGTTGGCGGAAAACATAAGGAATATCAGAAAAAAGTGAAAATTAAGGAAAATAATAACCGAAAGTAAATGAATAAATAAAGTTAAAGAAAGAATAAAAAACGATAAAAAACGATGGGATAAATAAAAAACGAAAAAAACGACGTTTTTTGGGAGAGAATAAAAAACGGAAAAAAACGTTTTTTACATCTATGGTTTTTAATATCATCGCTATTATTTTATTCTTGTTTTTACTGTTAAAAAAGTGTCCAGAATAATCATAATTGTTATTATTACGATTATGACTATAATTTTATTTAAAAGATCATAATTAGGCCTACTGCTGCTCTCCATCTGCCAGCCATCCATCCATCCATCCATCCATTCATCCATCCATCCCCCATCCATCCATCCATCCATCCATCCATCCATCCATCATCCATTCATCCATCCATCCATATATCCATCCATCAATCCATCCATCAATTAATCCATTCATCCAACCATCCATCTGTCCATCCATCCATCCATCCATCCATCCATTCATCCATCCATCCATCCATCCATCCAATGTCTGTCACGTTCCACATCCCATAGCTTCTATTCTCTTTCAGTAAGAAGGCTGCAGCGGAGAACGATGTTCCAATCACAAGTCGAGCGGAACCTCCCGACTGCTCCGGCTTCGAGACGGACTCGTTCCTGCACCGGAACCGTGGGATTCCGACGTTCGCCGGAAATCCCTTCTCCGACCTGGACGCCTTCGAACCGGATCTTCACGAACCGACGTCCGTCTTCTACAACGACGGAAAAGGAGTGGAGAACGGGGTTGACTCAACGACCTACTTCTGAGGAGTGGCACAGAGGATGACGTCGAAGAGACTGATCCGTCAAGGAAGGCATCCATTCATCCATCCATCCATTCAATCATCCATTCAACGGAAGCTGTTCAACCGTTCAACGTTCAGGTGATCAACGAGATGGACCAAAGGATTAGACCCAGAAGCAATCAAACCCAGGATTCTATCATCATTGTTGACCATAGCGATGACTCTAGCGATGATCATGCTGATGATGACGACGACGATGATTATGGCAGTGATGATGATGGCGATGATGATGATGATGATGTGTGCGACACTATAATAGAAAGATACAACGGCTCTGAAGCCGATGGACATGAAGGAATTCTTACACAGGTCGTTCAACGACTTAGAATCAAAAGGCGATTAGATGGCAATGTTGATTGCGGACGCGTTTGATAAAAGCAGTATTTCTAAGGGTATGATTCCGATAGCAAAATATGCGTGTGATATATATAATAGCTGTTCAGTGTGGAACTGTTACTAACTAAAGTCTATAACTTGTTTTTGCCTCTCTTATATTTTTGGTTCACCGCATTCTAGTGTTAAACCCAGTTCAAGTGTTCCAAGATTCATAGGGTTAGGCCTGTAGATGAAAAATCCTGCACGCTTAATATAATATCACTATTCCAAAAATAAGTTCTGCCACATTAGGCCTATCACTCCTGGAATAATAATAATTATTATTATTATCATTATTAAGCCTATTATTTCCGTTTATTCAAAAATCCGGTTGACAGACCGCAACCGGTTACAGTTACAATTATGCAGTTGAAACAGTTTACAGAATACGGTACATAATTCTTAACTATTAACAGAACAGACAGCCTGCAATAATCGGCGCTAATAGCAGCCTACAAAGCATGTCCGCACTGTCCGGGGTTCGAACTCGTTACCACTTGCTCTCTACGCCAGTGTATTATCCATTACTCTACTGACCCTCCCCATCTACATCCATTGCCTATCATCAATCCTCCCACAATCCATTACAAAATATACGGCTCCCTTCATCACCACCAACACAAGTATACCACTATAGGCTACTAGGGTCTACACCAATAACTACTGGACCCACTATTAAAACTTCCGAGTCCTGCTACTAGGACTAGGACAATAGCTCTTTTTCCTACTGCCATTCTAACTTTTACTATAAACCATTCATTCATTAGACTTCAAACTTTTGCTGTACGATATTTATGCAAAGATTATGTTGATATCCACTTTAAATAACAGTAATCATTAATTTGAATTGGCTATCATTTCTATCATTTCAATCATTTGTTACAGTGATAAACCTTAGCAGCTGAACTTAGCCGATGTGTAGCCTATTGCATTGTGCATTGTGAAGACTTTTGATACAAATTAATCATGTTTAGTGGCTACGGTCTAGTCTGTAACTAATCTACTGCAAATTACTTTGTTAATACCGGGTACAATGAGTGTCCCTTCTGTGGGAAGACAATGGTCACGTAGTAGGCCTACGTGAACTGCGTTTTCCTGTTGTTTTTGAATTTTGTTAGTAAAGTGACGATCGAGCTTGGAAAATAATTGCTACAGAACTTTGAATTTCTCAGACGTTCTTACGAGTTTCTAAGTATTTCATAGGGTACAATTGTACTGTAGCCTAATATTCAGCTGAATGTATCTTGTACTCGAGTTGAACAGAAAGTCACAAGCAATTTGCCGGGAAAAAATAGCATTTTCAAACTTTTCATTTAAATATTTTCTATGAAAATATATACGAAGATATACAATTAAGTGTTGCTTGGTTTTGTATTTGAGATTGATGGCGCTATTTAGCAAGAATTTATGATTAGGTATAGGTCTACTTATAGGTTAACCCTAATTAAGAGGCTTGTTGATTAGGCTCATATTTTCAGGGTAGGCTAAACGTTCAGTTTAGTGTCGTCGGTGTTGCAGTTGAGCATAGGCTTAGTTAAAAGTTGTTCACTGTAATCGGGTTGGGAATAATTGACCATGCAGGATGGACGTAAGGGAGAGAAGGGCACGAAGCCATGTCCACTGCGTCAACATCGTCTTCTCGTTAGCCATCATGAGGCCCTAATTAAGTTCTGATAGACTAAATTATGCCGTCGATATAGCCTAATATCATCAGTGGAGTCAGGGGCCGATATAGAAATTTTCGAAGGGGGGGCCAAAAATATTTACCTTGGGTCGGGGAAAAATTTCGTTGATCTTCGGCCGAAAAATCTGACCTTTTTAGTCCTTTAATCGACGAAATCTCTTCCACATGTAGCCTACCATTTTCCCCAAGCCAATGCTAGCCTATAGTATTTAGTTTTTAGTCGTGTCCTACTTTTCCCGCTACATTGATCAAAAGCTTGCTGAAAGTTGAAACCTGATGGGTGGGGCAGGCCCTATGCACATTTCTGATGGGGGACATGGCCGAATTGGCCCTCTGGATCCAGGCCCGGCCTTAGGGCAAGGCGAGCGAGGCAGCCGCCTTGGGCCCCGCGCTTCAGAGGTCCCGCGCTGCCGACATAATTTTTTTCAGTGACAAGGTTTTCAACGCGTTGGCCGCTTAGCAACATTAGCCTAGCGGTTGTCAATTAGATAAAGCGAATCACAGCTACAATTTGACAATTTCTCCTTTTAGTTAAACTACTCCATTAACTAATTATTTTACTGAAAAGATAGGCCTATGCCACCTAAAAATACTCCATTTTGGCAGAAAATCTTAAAGTTGGAATTAAAAGGAATAACGCTAAAATTGATCTAAGCCTGCAGCATGCATGCGACCAACGATGTTTCAAGAACGGCTCACTGATTTAGGCCTCGCTATTTTTTCTATGTAAAATGCTGCTGATGATGATGATCTGGACTATGAACCTATTACGGATTTTGCATTCATTAGGCTAATACTCACAAGATTTGCTTGTGAATATAAATGTTTTATGAGATAGAACCCACGACATTGTCTTTGTCTATAGTGACTAACAAGCTTTCAATTAGAAGGTCATTGAAATATTTTAATTAGGGATCTAGGTTATTGGCATCCCGTTTCAGATGTCAGATTTGAAATAAATTGAAATAAGGAAATGAAACATAGCCTAATTGTTGCTTTCATACTGAATGCTATAGTATTAAGAGCCTGCTTTGTATTTCTGATAAATTAACCAATTTTAATTTGATTTTCGTTATTTGCATAGGCCTACATTATGGCAGGCCTATTCTCAGTACCGATACGGTTACTGCGGTAGGAGATTAGTAGAAAGTCAACTCCGCAAATATTTGCTTGAGGACCCGCTCGGCGCTCACCCCTTGCTGCCTCGGGCCCCGCAAATTCTAGGGCCGGGCCTGCCTGGATCCGCCCCTGAGTGGAGTCTATGTCTTTCTCGCTTCCATGTGTGCTTAGCTTCGCTGATGTGCTTAAAGCAAAAGGACCTTATAGTCTAAGGCTATAATATCTTTGCTTAAAGACCAGTGACGCCTGGAGGACGAGATGAGTACATGTAGACCTAACAGAGGCCTATTATATAGGCTACTACGAGTTTTTCTTTATAACGATTGTATTAAGCCTAGCATGTATGACCTCAACGGTACAACTGGTGAATAACGAACTAATGTCCGCTAGTGAATGGTTTCTAAGCAACAAATTATCACTTAATGTAAAAAAATCCAATTGTATCATTTTCCGCTCCACAGGAAAGTCCATTCCCAATAACAACAGCTATAACAAATAGCTTTAAATAATATTACTATTCCTCAAGTATCTTCAACAAAATTTCTAGGAGTCTACATTGATCAACACCTGAAATGGAAAACACACATTTTTGAAATTAGTAACAAAATCAAAAAGAATCTTGGCATCATAAAAGAGTATCTTACCTTCTGCCCCCTCATATTCTGCGGGATCTCTATTATACTCTCATAGTCTCATATATCCTTATCTGACTTACTGCAACATGATCTGGACTTCTACATATGACTCCAATCTTAATGGTATAAAGATCCTTCAAAAAAAGACAATACGAGTTATAACTAAATCTTCCCCCAATTCACACACTAGTCCACTATTCTTTGAACATAAACTCCTAGACATTAATCAAATCAAATTCCTACAAACCTGCATTTTCATGTATAAATACACTAATGACCTCCTCCCATCATCCCATCCTCCCATCATCATTCTCATCCTATTTTGATCCTGTGCCACATCGTATTTTCACTAGAAGTAAAAATGATTTCCGATCTGTGTTTGCAAGGACTAAAGTCCGTAAATTTTCGCTTAGGGTCCAGGGCCCTGCTAACTGGACCAGTCTTCCCAAAGAAATCCGTACAGTTACATCCCTTAGCCACTTTAAAACCCTTGCACGTACACACACACTAATTTATATTACCTAAACTCAGCTTTATGTTTGTTAGTTAAGTTGTAGTTAAGATTTTAATATACGTAACTTTTTCTGTATAAATGTTATATAGCCATATATAACGTCTATTCCCCTTACTTAATCACACCCACCACCCTGTTCAGCTTCTTCCTAGTATATAGGCCCCTACTAAGCGGGACTTGTCCCTTCTGGAGTGCGGCGAGTGCCTATTGCTCCCTAATCTATTTCCTAACTTCTTTGTTAGACGCAGTAATACTTTAATTTAACTTGTGTTATACCATGTTCTGTATAATTATGTTTATTGTGGGATCAATAAATAATTTTGAATTTGAATTTGAATACTCACTTTTAACGATTGATAAGAATTCATTCACTTGGGCCTATTCATTCTTATCGAACATTTAAGCCTACACTAATAGAGCCCCTTCAAGAAAACTATTCAGAGGCACTCCCAACTCCAGTAGACCATGACAGAAAAACAACTCCCTCAACACTACTTCACCTTCCCACTCTCATCCTAAGAGACATCTGCCTTAATAATTATCTGCTCTGCCACTCGGACTTGCTGGAAACCGGACTCGGAGTTGATCCCTCGGTTCAAGACGACGCCAAGGTCATGCAAGAGTATGCCTATAGCCAAGGATAATAATATTGTACAATTTTGGATTTAGTATGCCATGTGTTTTTCAATCTTATAGGTTCTGTGAATTATATATGTTTATTAGAATGTCTGTCTGTACACCAATATGCGGATAGCAATTGATCAAATAAAGAATATTCTTATCTTAATCTTTCCCAGATTTGCTAATGGACCTGAAAAATGAACCATCATTATTATCATTATCAACATCTTTCATTATCATCATTATTTCATTATTATTATTATTAATTATTATTATTATTATTATTATTATTATTATTATTATGAACATTTATTCAAGAAAAATTTTTTCCCATTACATTCGAACCACCCTAATGTCTAGGCTATTATCGACATATTAATGTGCCACACAGTCTCATCTGCTGCAGGTCGCTTCCTTCTGTCGTTCCTCGTTTTATTATTATTATTATTATTATTATTATTATTATTATCAACATCTTTCATTATTATCATAAGCTACTTATGCTACCCAATTAGTCCAGTACTTTACAGAGCAGCCCAGACAGCCAATAGAAACGCAGCATGGTGCGGCTAAAAACCTATTGTGACACATGGCTTAAATATGCGTTAGTCTACACAGACAATCAACACGATCTGAACAAATGGATTTCAGTCATGGATTTCACCTGCCACCACCACCAGGTGGCCAAGAAAATAAATGACAATCATAGACACTTGTACACAGTATGATTGATTATCAGCATATTCATCATCAACAACATCGTCAGTTTCGATAGCTGTAGGCCTGCGTCAGGCATTTTCCATCCAAAGCTTAAAGTTCAATTGTGTTTGATCAAAAGTTATAGTTTATGCAAAGACACTTATAAACAATACGCATACTCTGTATAACAGTAATTGTGGTTAAATGAACAATTCAAGTGATGCTTCTAAGGACCAATTGCATCAATGAAAATCTTCCATTCACTGTTTAAATCTCCATTGTTTTAGACAATCGATAGGAAGAGTCATGATGTAATCCAAAAGCAGCCAAGGGTTTGAAATAAATGTGACTTCAACTGCTTAGCTTTGGCATACAAAAGTTGGCATACAAAGGTTGACATGCAAAGGTTGGCATGCAAACGTGGGTGGTCAACATTTTCCCATGACCTTCCCACTTAGCGTACAGATGGTGTGCCGAGTTGGCCAAGGGTTTGGCAACTAGAGTTGAAAACTTCAAGAGTAATAGAAAATTTCTCTGAAATTTCTCTGAATGAAATTAGCATGAATATGAACTTACATAGTACACACATATAGGGTAACTGTCATTGTGACGATGATCACAATCAAATAATTAGGCATTTATATCTTACACGGTAGGCCCAGCATATGTTCGAACAGATAGAAGGTTGATATCAGTGAATTTTTAGTGAATTGGAAAGGGATGCAGCTGAAACTAACTAACTATCTTAGACCTACAGATATCAATGATTCTCGTTCTCGTGAAATTCTCTGCTGACTATCAAAAAACGTTGCTAATCTGACATTCACTCATACTGGCCAATTTCAACAAAATCGACAGCATTTCGAGACAGAAGTCAAGACTTTTATCAACAACAAAGCATTTTGCCCGTGAAAAAGCTTTAAGAAATAGCTTTAATAAGTCCATTTGCTGGCTGCGTCGTAGTTCTTTGTCCTTCGTTTCATCTGAAAAACTACAAGAGACTTTCTAAAAAGCACAGCGTTCTACGCACAACACCGAGTTCCAAAGGTCCGCTTTGTTAAAAGATGTTTACTGCAACAGTTCATAAATTTCCTTCTCAGTTCAGAATTTCTTGTATTCTTCTCCAACTAGTTCACGTCTGAAATTTGTCAGTCTTCGGTTTAGGACATTTTGCATTACAGTTTACATTAAGTTTTGCGATCCCACGATCCTCTCTTCTCGATAAGAAGTCACAGATAATAACGCTGAACTAACGCTTGCAAACACCTGAACAACTTCCTCCGCGCGCTTTGCGTAAAACCACCACCATCTCCCGACGAATGAGTATCATAAATATTACCAATTGTACAAGACGCTATCGCACTGGCTAAATTAATTTAGACAACAAACACAGAAACAGCTCATCGAAAAGAAACGTCAAATATATATACACACACATATATACTGCGACACCGTTTCGCACGTCGTCATCATCTGCAGTCCACAGCCGAACGGGGCACCACCCACCAGCAGCCACTCAGCGACGACGTCATCCGCGTCATCTACCAACTTTTGCGATTGTTATTCGTAACCCCGAGACTCGGCGTCGCCGTAAGCAAATGGCGCGTCTGTTCTAGCTCGTCTCCCGCGCTCCGGCGGTTGGCGCGCTTCATGCGTAACCGATCCATCGCCGTGAAGTGGACGCCGACTTCGTAGTCGAGATTATTCGGTGACGTGCGGCGAGCGGTCGTCGCCAGCTTGATGCTGTCGTCGAACGACTCTCCGCAGCCGAGCTGGCACGACGACTTCTCGAGTAGACTCTCGTCTGAGTCGCATGGTTTCGTCTCGTTGCACGATAGTATGCATGGCTGCATCTTGAGACTGTTGTCCGATGATGAGAGCTTTGAGGATGCGGTGCCGGACGAGACGGATGTTGTCGGGTTCGGGAGCTTGTAGTCGAGGTTGGTTGGTTTCTGACAGCACGTTGTTCCACAGTTGTAGGAGAATGAGTTCGATTTCGGAGGTTGTTTTGAACCGGTGTGGTAGACCGTTGTTGGGGTCTTTCGTTTTCGCCAGTGGAAGAGGAGGATGAGTAGGAGGACGACGATGACGACGAGGAAGATGATGATGAAGATGAGAGTGACTAACGTGCGGTTGAACAGCGTCTGTGTTTCCGTCTCTCCTCCTCCGTCTTTAGCGACGTCTGAAGCAGAAAGAACGTACGCACGTTAATCCAAGCGTTCAACGCATTGCGAATATCACAATATGAAGTTTATTAAAATTATACCATGAAGTTTGTTCAGCTTTTGAATAATTCAACTTTCTTCTTGTTTACATCCCTTGTGTTTTCACCTGGCAAGACATTACTTTCAGACCAATGAAACTTAAATTGGTTGTTTGATTTATATCTAGGCCTCTGTGCTTCTCTGAAACAATCATCCTGCATCGTCACATTGCCACTGGCACCACTCAGATGGTTCATCTTGTTAGGTTCATGTTGTACCTTCAGAAAAAGATGCTGTACATTGTATACAAAAACAATGTACACAAAAACATTATCATCCAAGAAAAATGGAATCGCTCGAGCAGAACCGTTCTGCGCTACTGCTGTCAATGTTAATGTTACTATCTTTGAGTCATTTAGAGATTAATGACCCAACGCAGAAACATTGCACAGCCCTATATATATCAAAGATGAACTGAAGAGAGACAAAGACATTATGCTGCTGCTGCTGCTAACCTGTGATGTTTGTTCCAGACAAACCATCCTTTGCTGAATTCCTTGTGTCATCTAAAACACATCCACGCATACATCAATCAAAAGAAAATAATCATAAATTGTCTTCAAAAATAATGATGTAGTTGATGATGATGATGATGATGATGATGATGATGATGTAGTTGATGATGATGATTTTGATGATGAATGACAATGATCCAACTGGCAGTTAAATGAGTGTGCCAAACTAAGAATCAAACTTAAATCAACTGCAGCAATTTGACGGTAATTATTACTTAATGGGGACAACATGTATACCGTGTCTAAAATACCAAATCACTCTACGGAATCTTTTCTATTTTGTTCCGAAATGTTTCCAGTTACACAGGGAGAATCAAAGAATTTCTAATTATGGACTTACAAAAGCATCTGTTACAGAACAACCTAATCAGAGGTACTCCCAGTAAGAAGAACTCGTCATAAAAGAAAAGTCTTAAGAGAACAGAGCAGACATAGTAGTGCACCCAGATAAGAAGACCTCAGCACGAGTCACAGCAGGAAGGTTATTCCACAGCAGCAAGTGCCAACATAGGCGCAATGCTGTGTTGCTGTGGCAGTCCAAGGCCAGCAATACCTACACACACGTCTGCGTATAGAGTGGGAAAGGAAGGTAAAAGACGGAGATAACAGACCGTCAAAACGTTGTTTAATACAACTCTGTAGAAACAAGGACGGACCGCTCAGCCAAGGTCAAGATAGGACAACAACAGAGCAACAATAACAGCAACAACAACAACGACAACAACAAGAGCAACAAGATTTGTCGTATATATATATATATACACAATATATATGTATATATATCGTAAACTCTTCTACTACACTTGTCATGAGAGCGTTGATTTACGCAGACCTTCTTATCACTGAAGCCCCCCCGGAACAGAGGAACAGACGTGAAAACAGCAAACAACAAGAAGAGAAGTTCAGCCGGAGCAGCAGGGCGAGCAGGAGGCAGGTACATGGACGACGGAGGAGGAAAACGTCGGAAGAAGAAGAAAATAATTCTATAAATCATGGACAACGTGAATTGAAATTTGAAAGCAGCTTTCTTCTTTTCGCAGCAACCGTGGAATCTAAAGAGAGGCACGCACCACCCGTCTCGCACCCACACGATCTCATCTCCGACGAACAGCATCACCCACACTCACTTCTTAGCACCTCCGGGGTCACTAGTATGCCACGGTAGAAATTTCGGGTTGAGATTTCTGCTCCATCTGCATCCCTTGCAAATCCATCTATAATGAGTAGACCCAAGGCCGTAGCCAGGATTTGATTTCGGGGGGTTTCACCAATTTCCCTTCCCAAAAAACTGATGACCTTTTTTTAGTCAGCCAGACGAAATCTTCAAAATATTTCACCAATTAATTAATTCTGTGTTTGTACATTTTTACATTTCGGGGTGTGTTTTCATGGTTTTATTTCATGGTTTTTACATCATGTGCTCGTAAACGCATTCTATTATTTTTCACATTTTCCATTTCGGGGGGGGGGGTGTTCAAACAATCATAACACCACCCAGCTACGGCCTTGAGTACACCGACTGTGCACTGTCAGTGGGAAGATGGGGTTGTGAGGGAGAGGACTGGACATCCTCCTCACATACAACAAATGCCATGTAGTCAAAAAATGAAGTTCCTTTATCACTTCGTACCCGTGCCTAAGGGACTGCTCTCCTTGCTTCCTCTTAGTCACTAGTAAGAATAACAGGTGAACAGAAATCTTAAAGTTAATTCTGTAAGGCTAGGGAACTGAACAGCTGACCTGTGGGTTCATCGCTCAGCAAGCTGACCACCATAGGCGCAACCACCCTATGGGACCCACGGGATGCGTCCCCCCCAACTTTTGAGTGGTCCCATTGACTTTATCATTATGGTCCCCCCAACTTTTAGGACGTGATGCATTTAGTCCCCCCCAACTTTTAGGACGTGATTGCGCCTATGCTGACCACTAGACTCATCACATAATTTCCTGACAATAATACCTCCTCCTCCTTCTCTTAAATCAATAGCGCTGATTGTTACACAAATCGTCCACTACAGTCATGGATTTAGGTCCACCACAAATGCAGAAGACCAAGAAAGATGCTTCGAACCCAGATGTGCAAGAGACACATTAAAACTATATAAGATGATCAGTGGAAAAGAGATTACATGCGATCCTTCTTCTTTGATTGATTACATTACATTACAAAGTTTTATAGGTATACTGCAAGAGTCGTTTCATACTCACTGGGACATGTGGCGCAGCACGTGCCAACCGCAGCGACCGGCGCCACGCATTTCGGGGTCTCGCAGGCTGTGACCATACAGAGCACCTGACCCTCAGCACTGCAGATGCATCTCGTGCATTCGTTGAGAAGCCAGGTTTCATCAACGCCATAGACGTTGCCACCATGCGTACAGTACTTGGCAGAATTGTCTGCAAAGGGAACGAATTAGTTAAGTCAGGGGTGGTAAGATTGAAAAGGTAAGAGAAACTTTAATCCTTACAATTAGGCAAAGACTATTATGTAAAGACTATTATGTAAAGACTATTATGCAAAGACTATTATGCAAAGTCTATTCTGCAAAGACTATTATGCAAAGACTATTATGCAAAGACTATTATGCAAAGACTATTATGCAAAGACTATTATGCAAAGACTATTATGCAAAGATTATTCTGCAAAGATTATTCTGCAAAGACTATTATGGTCAGTTTAAAATTAGAGATAGTTAGAGGGCAGAGTGTAAGCTAAAGCCTGCGAATGCAATTCTGGAAACCTATTGAAACCTTAAAAAAATGCCTTGAATCAAGTTGACTGCTTAGGGCTGAACATATGAACAAGAATTAAAGAAGTGTTATAAGACCATGGTACACATCTGCTTTTAAAGCTATGGCAAAAATTGTAAGGAAATGCTTTCTACGGCCATCATCAACTTTTGACGTCATAAGATATAGTTATTAGTTAGACTGTTGTATCCATTCGATGTAAAGTAGCTCAATTGGAGCGCGTTGGTGTAGTGGTGGCGTCGTTGCCTTGAAGTCAGAAGGTTCGAGGTTCGAATCCACCTCAAGTCGCCGCATACCTTGGGCAAGTTCTTCACTCGCAATTGCTCAGCGCTTCGGCGTGAAACTCCAATGCAGTGTCTGTTCTGTAGTCAGGAGCGCCTCTGAGTAGAAAGCTTGAAGGGGCGCTATAACAAGTGCACATACAAACAAACAAACAAACAAAGCACTGATTGACTGGTGTTCTTGATCACAGAACACTTGGCGTGATTGAAACACTCACCCATGCATATTGGGCAGCACTGGTTCTTCTTGAGGAAGGTCTTGTTGCATCGTAGAATTGGGCACGTCTGGGCAAAGCAGTGGATCTGCCCATCGCGACACGTACAGCTCTGGCACGCGTTGACCTGCCACGTGTCACCGCTGCTGTAACGTGTTCCACCAACGGAGCGACAGAAACGAAGAGCGTTCTTCTTCCATGAAACAGCCGGCAGAAAGCCATCCTGGTCTGTAAACAAACAGGCAAACTTAGTCTAAACTAAGAGGAACAATAATATGTAAATATTGCCAATATATGTAAAAATAAATAACAATATAAGCAATATAAATAATTACCAATAGTGTGTAAGTTCAGCAGGAGCAAGCAGGGTGAGCAGGAGCAAGCAGGGTGAGCAGGAGCAAGCAGGGTGAGCAGGAGCAAGCAGAGTAAGCAGGAGCAAGCAGGGTGAGCAGGAGCAAGCAGGTTGAACACATACAGATATTTCTGAAAATAGGACACTAAAATAGATGGAAAGAAAGACAGATGTGCTGCATACATGTTTTGTATATGCCATGTTTGTGTGATCGATGCTGAAAGCAATAAAATCTTTCATCGTGGTTATGGTTAACAAGTGCTGACCAAATATACACAAAAGAAATTATTACATGAACAAATTACCCACAGTGCATAAGAACTAGTACAGGTATCTGAAAATAGGACACTAAAAAGTAAGAAAGATCAGCATTCTTCTTCGAAGAAAGAATCATAAACTCATAGCACGTCGACATAAATATTGGGAAAGTTCTGCATAAACAAAGCTATTATGTAATTGATGTAGTACAACTCCGATACCACGAGAGGCGGTGGTGGAGGCGTGGATGCAAAGGGCGGAGAAATAACCAGGTACCAGGAAAGGTTAATCATCAAGAGGCATAGGATGCTTAGGGGCACGTGCACTTAGGTCAGCAAATGGAGCAAGAGCGATAATCGGAAGAGAAGATATGAGAGGCCACACAAATGGCCTGCAGTAGGATACTGGAATGATGAAAATGTTTGTTGTGATTTGGCCTAGAAAAAGAAAAGCTGCGTAGAAGGGAATATGCAAATAAAAAGGGAAAGAGGTCAAAAGGGCACACCAGAAATGCATGTAAGGGAGGGCGCTCGCAATCAGAAAGTGACGCCGCCCTGAGGAAGGCTATCACAGAACGGCAGAGGGAAACCACCCTAAGGAAACTCAACCGCAGATGAGACAAGAAAATATGAGAAGAAACAGATCTAGAAAAAGAGGAAAGATCTGTAAACAAGTCTTTAAAAAGACTGAAAATTGTGATGACAGGACACATGGCAGGTCTGTTGTTGACATAAAGGAGGGAACTGTAAATACATTTCTGGTGAAAACAAACGTAGAATGAAAAGGGGTCAACTTCAATAGATGCGGCCGACAGAATATGCCATACAACCCGATGAGGAGAATTCAAAGAGAAATAAACAGCAGCCTCACTGCTACCACCACCAAGAATGTTTTCGATATTTAATAGAAGCGTGGCATCTTTGTTAACATCAATCGCTAACTTTTTAATGATGAGCCGCATAGTTTCCCCATAGATATAGTACATGCACGGTCGCTTGCTCATCATCAAAGGGCTAAAAACATTGTATCTAACGAGTACACTCAAGAAAATTTAGTAAAAAATATCAAAAGTGTCATAATCATTCAATCAACCAAAACTGCACAGCACACAAACCTGCCAACAAATGACCGGCTGACTGACCACATGTGACTGACCACAAAGTGATTGACCACGAAGTGACTGACCACAAAGTGACTGACCACAAAGTGACTGACCATCAAGTAACTGACCACAAAGTGACTGACCATCAAGTGATTGACCATAAAGTGACTGACTGACTCTTTCTGACCGATACATTGGCAATGGTAAAATAATTATGTACCTAACATTTCACATACCACATAAAATTCTTAACACAACACAGCACATCAGCCGAGCTGTGTGGTATAGAATGGTAGAGTACCTGGACAGACTGGACAGCAGGCATGTGGTAGAATGACCGGCTGGTGGCAGAGCGTCGGTGGGCAGCTGTCGATGGTGCACAGTGCTGACCCCTGGTGACAGATGCACTGCGTACATTCGTCCAGTTGCCACGTCTCGCCCTCAACAAAGTAACGTCCGTCCGTGGAATGACAAGTATTCAAACCCGCTGATATCGGAGGAGCTATCTCACCTGGAAAAGAAATTAAATAGCAGTTACGGAGGAGTTACCTTGCCTGGAAAAGGAATTAAGTAGCCGTTATGGAGGAGTTATCTCACCTGGAAAAGGAATTAAATAGCAGTTATGGAGGAGCTATCTTACCTGGAAAAGAAAAGCAGTTCCGGTTGTAATTCTGGTCACTAAATAATTAAATTAATTAGGTCCCTTGCTAGGAGGACATGTCCCTTCACGTGTGCCTATTGTTTCTAAGCAAACCTTATTATTGGCATTGTCTGGGTTCAAAGTGCTGCTTTAATCTGCTTGATTGTTTATAAATGTAACTATGTTGTTCAACACTTGTTTTATTTGTATTTCTGGGATCAATAGATTGATTGATGGATTGATTGATAATTTAGGTAGGCGTCATTATTACTTTGCAAAAATAAAAAACATTCATAAGTGATGTCTGAAAAAAATTCTCACAATTAACTTTGCACTGTGTCAACAAATGCAAATAATTTGGAATTTCACGCCAACGTCTCAAATTATAATAATATGATTTCAGATCTGCTGAAAAATACTGTTTGTACACACACAAATTATAAATGTAAATATCAAATGCACGCCAATGTTTTGTAAACAGTAATTTCTAATCTATTATAATCACTGCAAACAAATGTCATTATGCGAGTTAGCAAGACAACTGTTTATCTTTCCAATTTGTACAGACTCTAATTTCGTGGCCCTATTTAAGTGAAGCTCTGGTTCCTTTGGGTCTCTCAGTTATTTCTCAATACCCTGTTAACCCCTTCACTGCAGAGCGGTCTAGGGTTAAACAAGAAGCCCCGTGTGCTGACACATAACACGTAAATGTAAAATTTCAGTTGCTGTTGCAATTGTTGTTTCTGTGCAGCATTCACTGTTGCAATGACTATAATTCATGATGATATGGATAACAAAATATCATGTTTACGTAAACATCGCTGCTGTCCCTTATTTATTATTATTGATAGGCACCGGCCACATAGAATGCTAGAGAGGCATGAGAACTTGGAACTGAATGTTCAGAGCAACTGCTGCAGACTGGGTCTGAGAACATTGCAGAAAATACTCTACCGACTCTCATGCGCATAGACTTTGAATAACATTAATCAGTGCCATCGGGTCCCACACTAAGCACACGAGAGTAACTGTATTTACTGACAAGCGGTCACACGTCATGATGGCGGCACACAGCATACGGATAATTTATGACCAGCTTGTCAAAAAGACATACATCGAGAAAAGATTTGATGTCAATTTGTATTTTCTTCTGTGAACATTCTTTGGGATTCAGTAACAAATAAAAACAATAATAAACTAATCATTCGCTAAGTACTTGAATTTATAATCACAATAATAATAATAACAATAATCTATAAAACCTGGGACGAGGCCTGATTTCTCGGAGATTCATTTTTACTCCTGAAATAATTTTTATAAATCCTGAGGGATCATTGATACCTCGGGTAAAAAAAAAATAATAATAGTGATAATAATAATAATAATTATGCGAATCTCGCTGATGATACAACGCTTCAATGCAGTTGCCTTTAGGGGCACTTTCGCCGATCAGGACACAGAATATGAATAGGGCCTTTCCAGACTGTGATTTTATATTAGGCGGTAGTGAAGTCCCTGAGGGATCCTGTACACCTCGAGGCCAAATAAAAAAATAATAAATAAAATTTAAAAAAAATAATGGTAGTACAATTTTAATAATAATAATAACAATAATAATAATAACAACAATAATAATCCCATTCCATAATAATAATTACAATAATAATTATTCTTCGAAATTGCTGTTAGAATATGGACATGTCTGTTTGCAATAATAAAAGGAAGTGAAAACGCCAAAAAAATAAAATAATAACAACATTGTGCACATCTATGAAATATCTGAATGCAACTGACCTCCACACGAGGGGCAGCAGCTGCCCGGTCTCATAACTGGGTTGGTGCATCGGACAGCAGGGCAGGCGACCAGGGCACACATCTCCTGTCCCTGGTGGCAGAAGCACTTGCGGCAGCCATCCCACCAGATCTGACCCTCGTCCACTCTCTGCCCGTCAATGGAAATGCAACGTCGGCCATCGACCGGCGATTTGGGGGTCGTTGAAGAAGGTTCCAACGAACCAGAATCTACAGACGCAACACAATTCACTTAGAACAATAAAATAAAATAAAATAAATAAACAATTAATTAAAATAAATAAATAAAATTAAAATAAATTAATAAAATAAAATAAATAAATTTAATTAAAATAAATAAATAAATAATTTAAATTAAATTAATAAAATCAAATAAAAGAAAATAAATAAATAATTTAAATTAATTAATTAAATAATATAAATAATTCTTTCTTTAGTGAAATGCCTGCAAATGCACAGTGCTGTACAATGTACAAGTACAAGTTATGCAAAAATCTTAATTAACATCAATCTTAACTACTAACAGAATAGACAGCCTGCATAACACTAATAGCAGCCTACAAAGCATGTCCACCCTACACAGGGCACGAACTTGTTACTTCTCGCTCTCCATGCCAGCGTGTTAGCCAATGCACTACTGGGCCTCCCTCCCATTAACTTCATTCTAAGCAGAAAAATTAAAAGGCCCATTTATTAGCAAAAATATAAACACCATATATAATTAATAGCTGACAAAATGAAATGAAAATTTATGGTAATTGGTTAGGAATTCAAAATTGCTAAAAACAATTACGGTGATTTTAGACATTGCTTGCAATGCTATCAACTGTATAAATATGGAGTCCACAATGCCTGAATTTAAAAAAAAATTCCTATAGTATGCAAATGAGCTTCTGAGAAACTTTCAGGTCCAAGCAGATAGCTCAGCTAAACTCTCTTCATCCACTTCACATAATTAGTCGACAGTACTCGTATACAAATTTCAACACACACACTTAAACACATCTGCATAAAAAATATTACCTATAATTATCATAGAATTCCCAGATCATTAAAGGCTACCTGCCTAAAAGCTGTTGTCCACAATGATCTGCATGTTCTGTGAAGTTTGTGCCCTCCCATAGTTCAGTGATCCTATGACTTGCGCCCTCAGGTCACACTATTTAAACACCTTTATAAAGCTGACACTCACTATATAAGTTACTTAATAGACAATAACATATTCACAATAAAGAGATGCATTATGCCAAACAAATTTTTTCGAGGGGAACAGCCTCTGTTGTCCATAAGCCCTCGTCAAATCTGGATCCATCCATCCAACAAATCTCATTCTTATGTTTATTATTTGTCTCTATTGTCACTGACTGCGGTTTGTCACCGAGATTTTAACAAACGAATATAATATATATATACATTATATATACATTATATATAAATTATATATATATATATATATATATATATATCCTTGTTTGTTAAAACCTGAGCTTATATATATATTTGCAAGATTGCGAGTCAGTATAGTCAAAGCAACGAACCTAAGCATTTGCAGAGTCTGCATCCATCCGGGTTGTAAACAAACCCAGTGACGCATTTCTTCGTGCACTCCTGCACGAGAGGACACTTGTTGCAGCGACATCGAGGACAACCGGCCTTGTCCTTCCGGTAACCATAGGAACACTGCCTCGTGCAACCATTCATCGTCGGACAAGTCGTGGTTGGTGCCGAGGTGACAGCCGAAGGTGTCTGCGCTGCTGATGAATGTTTAACATGTGCGGGTCGTTCTGTGCTGCGAACCGGAACCAACGGTGATGGATCTGCGCAGTCGCAGACTTCGATTCCATGCAGGTCGACACGGTAGCCATAGGGACAGTCAAGCTCACAAGACTCTGCAACGTTGGCAATCATGTCAGAACATCCATTTCAGACAACAATTTTACAGCAGCTTAAAACAGCTGGAAAACAAGAATTGGTCTAAGCTAGGATTTTATCAAGAGATAATCTAAGGTGAGATTTTATCAAATGATAATCTAAGTTGAGATTTTATCAAGAGATAATCTAGGCTAAGATTTTATTAAGAGATAATCTAGGCTAAGATTTTATCAAGAGATAATCTAAGCTAAGATTTTATTAAATGATAATCTAAACTAAGATTTTATCAAATGATAATCTAAACTAAGATTTTATCAAGAGATAATTTAAGCTAAGATTTTATCAAATGATAATCTAAGGTGAGATTTTAGCAAGAGATAATCTAAGCTAAGATTTTATCAAGAGATATATTCTAAGCTAAGATTTTATCAAGAGATAATCTAAGGTAAGATTTTATCAAGAGATAATCTAAGTAAAATTTTATCAAGTGATAAAACACAAGTCAGGTGATGGCATCATATGTTTCGACCTCAGTCCTTCCTAATAAAAAACCATTCTCTGTCCGTTTTTACTTTAACTAGAAAAATTTATTAAGAATAAAATAAATTTGACTAAATAAATGGAATCAGGAATTATCAGACAAATCAATATGAGACAAATCAAAAACATGTGTCATTTAAGCTGTACTAGAAATAATTCTGTAATTATTATACCTTCAGGTACTTCATCACACTGGCACCTGTAGCAGCCGTCTGGTCCCTTCCGATAGCCATCAGTACACATCAAAGTACAGTTGGACAGGAGTGGACAGTGTGAAGCAAATGTAACACTGGAAGAATCTGCGCCAAACAGAAAAGACACACCCATTTAAAACAGCCACATCGCGTTAACATTCTTTGTAGCCACAGAAACACATGATGGCACGAACATCGCTGCATCACTTTATCCAAACTATCTTTCAACCTCTGAACTGCAACTCCAGTAATCATTGATCAGCACATGCGTGCATGTGCACTTTTTATAGCGCCCCTTCAAGATTATCTACTCAGAAGTGCTCTTGAATACGGCGCGGACACTGAATCGGAGTTTCTCGCAGAAGCGCTGAGCAATCGATAGTGAAGGACTTGCCCAAGATCCCTTTGAAATGGCTTGAGGTGGATTCGAACCTGCAACCCTTCGGTTGCAAGGCAACGAACATACCCACTACACCACCACCCCAAATTACACATGCATACTACATGCACATTCCTAATCAGAATTACTTGCATATAGACTTGCAATACGGCTTTCCTGCAGTTCCATTCAATGGCTGGTCATCATAGTACAGTATTTTAACTCTCACACATAGATCAGAGTATTTTGCATGCTTAAATCAACACAACTGAAGCATATCAATGTAAACAACTGCATACTGGAAATTGGAACACAACCCTGTTTAAGGAACTGCATACTGGAAATTGGGGCACAACCCTGTTTAAGCAGCTGCATACTGGCAATTGGGGCACAACCCTGTTTAAGCAGCTGCATACTGGAAATTGGGGCACAACCCTGTTTAAGCAGCTGCATACTGGAAATTGGGGCACAACCCTGTTTAAGCAGCTGCATACTGGAAATTGGGGCACAACCCTGTTTAAGCAGCTGCATACTGGCAATTGGGGCACAACCCTGTTTAAGTTGATGCTTTTGCAGGACACCGTTTTCACCCAATCATCGCATGTTTGATATGCAAAGTCGATATATGAGTTCAAATAGAATAAACATGCATTCCAGAAAAAGATAAATTACCGCATTCCTGCTAAACACTTAGACGATGAAAGCGCACTAAAAGCAGCGAGACCAGGAAAAAAGTATGCAAACGAATGCAGTGGGTGGTATTTAAAGCGTTAATCCATTGCTCACTCACCGTCATCGCATTCAGGACAGCATTCTCCAGGCACGGTCCGCGGATTGGAACAAGTAACCGCACAGAACTGTGCCTGGCAGTAGACCTGCCCTGCCTCACAGTGACACGTAACACAGCTGTCTTGTTGCCAGGTGGTGCCGCTGAGATGCAGATCCCCGATCGGTGAAACACAGCCTATAAGAGAGACAGATGTACGACCTTCTCAGATCTCAGTGTTTCCAATTAAGAAGAAATGTTTCATGGTAGTACACGGCATTAGTATAAAAAAGCCTGGTGGCTTCAAATAAGCAGATGCCGTTAAATAACTTAACTTCAGTCAAATAACTTAACTTCAGTCGCTGAATAATACTGTACTGCGTTAGATATAAACAGTCCAAAAACGATGGGTGGTCCCTAAACCGGGTCTGTCCATCAGTATCCTGAACACCCTGGCACCCCCACGCCTCCGTCACCCCACCTCCCAACACCAATACAACTACCAAGAAGCAAGTAAGTAAGTAGCCTTTCAATGACACCAGCTAAATGCTCACATTTTACAAAGTAGGAGGCTAATGTAAAAATGTTACTGTCACTGGGTTAGGAAAAGTATCTACAAACAACGATTCTGACTTTCACTTCAAGATGGTCAACTGTTCGAAGAATGACGAATAATTCGTTGGCAGAACTTTAACAATGTAAAGTCTAGTCTACATACTTGAAGTATTGAGCCCGATAAGACTACCATACATTGACAATATTCTTTTTTAAACAGAAACTGGAAGCTTTATAGCTCAGTGAGCTGAAGTCTTACAGGAGACAAAGTGTACCAGGCCTCCAACACGATTGCCATATAAATGTTCGCAAAATAAACCACAATGAATGGGCAGATGGCTGAATGGTAAAACGTTGGCACACATGTCAGAAGGACATGCGTTCAATACCCACTAGCCCCATAAGGTACACTCAGCCTTCAACTCCTTAGGAGGCGAATGTAAAAGTGAACAGTGGTACAGCCAAATTTGCCATACAGCCAAATTTGACTCCTGTCAAACTTGTTACCATCTGTCACCAATATATCATTTAATCTCATTCTGTTTTTGTCAGCTTGAATTACTATTTAAAGAAATATTATTATAACATAAGATAAGATTTTATTTGCTCCCAAAATATAACGACACATAATTTCAAGATAACACTACGTTAGGATACAAATGGTTGACCAATAATATGGGACGAGAGTTCCAATTAGCAGGGTCACCGATTCACCAGAACTGTTACGAGGTGGTTGATAAACAAAGCGTTGAAACGTGGAAGTGATTTAAATTTCAATTGCAAAGATAAGACGAAAATTAAATCAGCATTGTCTAATGCTGGAAAATTCTCAATAAACAAACAGAAGCTGGGAAGTTGTTATATTTTGAAAGTGGATAGATGGGCACACAACGGTTTTTCAAACAGCAGGTGAGGCATGCCATGGATATGTCGGCAGGAAGATTGTTCCAAACAGTGGAACCAGTTATCTTAATGGAGAATTTGCCGGTGTTAGAGTGAACAAAGGTCAGTCTATAATTTACGGCTGTTCTAGTACTTTAGGAATAAGTGACATAGAGACAGAGAAATACATAGAGGAAGACACACACAGAGCCCATAGAGATACATAGAGACACATAGAGATACATAGAGACACATAGAAATACACAGAGATACATAGAGACACACAGAGATACATAGAGACACATAGAGATACATAGAGATACACAGAGATACGGTACATAGAGACACACAGAGATACATAGAAACACATAGAGATACATAAGGATACATAGAGATACATAGGGATACATAGAGACACATAGAGATACATAGAGACACATAGAGATACATAGGGATACATAGACACTTAGAGACTCATAGAGATACACAAAGACACATAGCAATACATAGAGATAAACAAAGACACATAGATACATAGAGATACACAGAGACACATAGAGACACACAGAGACACGTGACGCTATGTACCTTTACAGACGGGGCAGCAGTCTCCATCTGGTGACCCAATCCAGCTGCATCGTGACAACGCTTGACATTGCACTGGTTCACAGAAGGTGAGTCCTTCCTGGCAGATGCACGTCGTACATTCGTCCAGCTTCCACGTCTCGCCATGCGACCGCAGCGTGCCATTGTGCAAACAGATTGGATTGGAACCTAACAGCATGTAGACAAGTACAATGTCTGGTAAAACATGAAACCATCATTGTCTTCTCCTCTCCACAGCACATCAGACTACCCGCATAGAGCTAGACATACCTTTGGCTTACAATACTGCTAACAACTGGCAACCATAGTTGAAAAGCAAAACTTCGCCTGTACCATTTTAACTTCATGGCAAAATGGTGACAAAAATTCATAACAGTTTAAAAAGCTCATGTTGTGCCAAATGCCAAGTATTGCAGAGTATGAATTTGTGACAGACATGTCTAACAGCGTATGAATATTCATTGCCGTATGAATATTCATTGCTGTATGAATATTCATTGCCGTATGAATATTCATTGCTGTATAAATAATCATTGCTGTATGAATATTCATTGCTGTATGAATATTCATTGATGTGTGAATATTCATTGCAGTATAAATATTCATTTGCTGGAGAATAGAAAAGAAGGCAAAATAAGAGAAATAAGAAAAGATGAGGAGAGGCTGATGATGACATCAATTAAGAACTTCTTCAGCAAAACGACGTGTAATTTAAGTTCTCATTTCCCTCAAGTGAACATTCATGATTAGCAGTGAAATGGTCCTTCCTTCACAGGGTAACCAAAAAGGTTGATGCTTAAACCCACACTAATAATACACCACAGGTCCACAGGTTTTTATTGGGTTACTTACTGGCTGATCAAGGTATGCAGGCATATATACAACTATATATACCCAATATATATATAATAAATAATATATATATATATATATATATTATATATGTGTGTGTGCATTGTGCTCAAATAAAATCTTTTGTGTACCTTGAAGTGTGTACGTGCCACGACTACTCATACATCAGTCTTTGTTTATCTTTACTAAATGCTTCCTTGTACAAAGTTCTAATCCAAGTATTGTGTACCGCAATCGTATATTTCTGTAGTGCATCTAGTAACCAAACACCTTGTCATCAAGTAATAACCCATAAAATACTAGCGTGTACTTGTGTACTGCATGAGTGATAAGCAAAGCTAATCTTAGCAGCATTGTCAATCAGTCTTTACAGACCATCTTTTGAAAGAACCTGGATCAGAGCACATAATCGCTTAGGGTAGGCTAGAGGTTCGGAGCAACAGGCCAAAAGCCAGAAAGCAGATCATCAAGGTCAAAGCAATATAAAGTGAAGGATGCTAATATATGAGGCACACATACCATTGATGCAGTCGAACTGGTCGCAGCAGGAACCTGGATATCCAGTGGCCAGCCTCCGTACCCGTTTCTGTAGACCGATGGGACAATGTCGGACCCTGCACTCAGACTTTGGCTTACACGTGCACCTGTGCATGACAATGACAACAATAGTCAGTATCATTACAAGTTACAAATGAATGCAAAGTGAAGTAGCCTACACCACTTGTAAAGTAACATAACAAGTGATAATGCACCGCATACAATGAAGTAAATTTTTAAAGTAAAGGTTAAGGGTAAAATGTGGTAATACATTGTCAGGCAAAGTTGTTAAAAAAACTATTTTCTGTTTTCAATTCTTCTCAGAAATTTTGCTATTTTTATTTTTTATTTTTGCATGTGACCTCATTTATCTATTTACTGTCTGCAATTATTTTTCACAATTTTACATGCGTATGATATTCCCTAATGCATGTCTCCGTACTTTCAAGAATTCAGCCAATTTCACCATTCACCATTTGACCAGTTTAATGTCATCATTTGAGAAATAAATAGCACAGTACAAGAAATGAAGTTTGGAAAAATAATCTGATATCAAGTTCTAATATAAGTTAAATTTTAAAAACAATTATTAATTAAGTACACTCTATACACTATACTTAGAAACTATAACATTTAATTGTTAATGTTTATGTCAGCAAGGAATATTTGGACTCATGTTTACTATTTAAATTTGAAAAGATTTCAATATTCTAATATCTCAATTTCTTACTAAACAAAAGTCATAAGAAATAAAAATAATTGTTGTGTGTTACTAAAACTTAGAGTTTACTGCTAAAAATCTGTTATTTGTCTGCTGATTAAAATTAAATTGCATAAACAAGGTTTTTAATTCTAAACCATTATATTGTACAAGATGCAACAAAGTCCAATTTCCCCCCATTATTTTCTTGTTTTTCATTGTTTGAGACAAAACGACGTTTTATTCGTGTTTTTTATCCGGTTTCTGTCGTTTTTAACAACTATGATGTCAGGTATGTGAACAGACTCTGGAAAGATGCGGTAAAAAAATCAGACAGGCAAAGGTTGGGAGGTCAGGCTGTGTGAATTTATCTAAAGAGTACTTCATCAATCAAACGAAGTCCTTGACGAAGAAGTGCACAAAGTGCGCTTGTGTGTTTTGATCGCTCGTCCAGAGGAGCCAACAAACGCTGGACAGCTAGTAGGACAAGCGAATTGTTATCAGAAACTCCTGTCAATCAGATGTAAAAAAATAACCAGCCTTTGACAGGTAATCGTCAAGGCAAGGTCGCAATGCGTTGCTTTCCAAAAACAACATCGGACACAAGCAACACGTGCAAACTGACAGCGAATGGCTTTATTGAGGGTGGAAAAGAACTTGCTGTGTTTAATATTCCCCACAATATTAATCAATGGCCAACAAATGCTATGCACCAATCAGTAGATAGCAATATTAGTATATTACAATGTCAAACCACAAGCAGTGGATAGCAATATTACAATGGATAGCAATATTACAATGGATAGCAATATTACAATGGATAGCAATATTACCGGTACAATGGATAGCAATATTACAATGGATAGCAATATTACAATGGATAGCAATATTACAATTTCAAGCCAATCAGTGGATAGCAATATTACAATGTATAGTAATATTACAATGTATAGCAATATTACAATGGATAGCAATATTACAATGGATAACAATATTACAATGTCAAATGAAGCAGGAATTCTCTGCGACAATAAATACACTGATCTTTGGATGAAGAATTTTTTCTGGAGAAGAGACACTCTTCCTGTTTTAGGACTCACAGAACAAACATTGAGCACTGTTGCGGATGTGTGTAAGTCTCTTCAAGTTTGTTTACCTTTGCATTTTGATGAATATTTATGTTCATCCGTAATTTATCTTCAAAGCAGCGGTGTCAGCACCTCAGCATTTGCAAACACTTGTGTCATTAAATTATTCAACAAAACACAAAAATTTATGGTCTCGTTGGCTGATGATGATCCGGCCATTAACACTGACTAAGCAATAGTGTAAGAAATAGCTGTCAACACGAATTTTATGGCCTACAGATGATGATCATATCTCTCGAAGCTTTTATGGCCATCAAACGTTTTTCAAATATTAGTGCTCATGATGACTAAAAAATGACTAATGGACTAAGTCCTTGTTCACCTAAAACAAACAGATGGCAACTATTAGTGCATTGTTGAAATTTGATGTCTCTAAAAGTATTGCACAGACTGAATTCGACTGAATTATTATTATTACTAGGTAAAGACACTACCAGCTATTATGCATGTCACTAAATTATTGACAGATAGACTGCTAAGAAGGTCATTTCGTAAGTCAACCAATGACTTGATCACAGCAGTCAGACTTACCAGGTACATAGCATTAATAGGCACATTCCTCTTTTAGCTTAGGACTAAATACACATTATGCAGGGTGGGAATGGCTGGGGGGTTGTGTGGGTTCAACCCCTAATCTTTCATAGGACCCCATAGTAAAGACCTCATTGAACACCACACGTCCACATAAATCACCGTCCTACCCTCCCCCCCACAGTTATTTTCTGCAATTCTCATACTAGCCATAAGAGTACACATGGTCAGACATCAGTGTCTGATTCTGTTTTACAATGACAATCTTCCAAACTTATGTTAGAAGCAGACTGTTGTGTCATTCAATACTTTAACGGAGTGAGCATAATTATTAAAGCATCGAAATATGTGAAATTCTGCTGTGTTAAGGCTGCACGAGGCGTGTGTTAAACTGTGTCAAAAACTACTTAGCAATCATAAATCAATTAATCTTCCCGACTGCAGCTGTTCATTTTTATCTCTCAGCATTGCTGCTTCATCTGTTCTGCTAACAAAGCCACTTGCAATGAAATGCAGACCACACATGCAGTCAGCCACATCCTGGTATAGTTTAAAATAAACTTCAACTTTGTTCCATTTTCAGCTCTGGCATTTCCAACTCAGAAATCAACTCAAGGCTCATTAGATTGGTGAGTAAATACATATCTGCTGCAGCTGCAAGTTTTTTCAGTCAGGGAAAACGCAGAATAAAAAGTAGAGAAAACCGCCTGTTCGAAGCCCACCGGCTAAAATGAAATACGAAAATAAATGGCCTTATATTCTTCGATGATACCATTAGACTTGTCAATCAAATGTCAGAAAACTATCTTGCTTCAGGGCACCTGCTCAGGGCCTACTATCCCCCCTTGGAAGCTGGAAGCAGTCCCCCCCCAACAGAAACTTTTTGCCTATATATATTGCAAGCGCCGAAGGCGCGAAGCTGCGAGTGCCGAAGGCACGAAACCCATATAGCGACTAGGGGGGGGTCTAGGGGAGCGTCGTATGGTCCCCAGCGGGGTCTGGGGCAGAGCCCCAGAAACCAGCGCATTTTTAGCTGTTGGCATCGACTAGAGCGCATGTTTTAGGCTCTTGTTTGCTATCTGTTTATGAACGATAAAGTCATGAAAATGTCACTTTTTTGGGGTTTGCACGCTGTAATTATACCTTTTTAAGGTGTCATTTTCACAAAATTGTTCGTGAATTCAATGCTCAGAAACGTGGTTTAGGATATCATAAAATGTAGCCTCTCCATTATTTAATTTTTTTAAATTTGCACAATGTAGCCTGATGGTAACATTCTAAACTTTCTCATTATGGGTTAACAGTGCGACACTGTAGCACTTAGTCCTATGAAGTTTGGAAAGGTTCAGCATTCAGTAAAATATAAATTTCTTTTGGTATATCAAATTGAGTAGTCAACCGTCAGTTGTACAATACTCAGAAATATCCATTTTGGGATCCAAACAAATCCCATGGACATTTCCCTGGACCACTCCCGTAATTTCCTCTCTGGATTCCACCAGAGCGTTTCAATGGAACAATTCCTTCGAGCATTTCCCTCAAATGTAGGCTTCAAAAGTGTAAGCAATTTGCATTTGTAGCCTACAGACTTCAATATAAACCATTTGCTTTACTTGCTTTTGAACTTCAATTGTTGACCAACCAAGCTTTTATTGCTTGATTAATGTTTACTTAAGCAGACTAAAATCCTTTAGGCCTAATAAATTATAAACAAAAGTAGGTCTACTAATTTACTGTTGCTTCTTTGCCTCATATCACTAAAATTCATTCTGAAAATATCGTTCATTTTATTTGAAACCTATATTATAAAACAAGTGCCGTGTCAGTAGATATAAAATATACTTTAAATTTTTTAACAATTAATGTAATTAATTAGGAGTTGTGAGAGCGAGTGCCATATACGTGCAGGGACAAATGTAAGTGAATAAAGTAAAGGTCATACTAAATGAATATCTACCCTTGAGATGGCGGGATGAACGTTCAATGGGAATTTACCGTGGGTGTGCATGCAGGGAGGAATGGTAGTGAGCGAGGGTATATGTCCAAAAGGAAACCTCTTATGCCCATCTATCAATAGGGGGGGGGGGATTTCCCTCTGGCACAAGTTGGATCAGGCTACTTACTCCCCCCCCACGTGGCAAGACCTGATGCGCGCGAATGTGATGGAAGTGCAAGGACAAATTTGTGTGAGTGTTAAGCAAAAGTCAAATTAAATGAAAATTTACCCTGTGCTATGATGGGGAGAGGATTGTTTGGGGGATTTACCAGATGGAAGTCAATGGCAGATACTGGGGAATACCGGGGGAAAATGTTCTGGAGGAAATCTTCTATACTCAACTTTATCATCAGGGGGGGAAACCTTTCCCCCCCTGGCCCAAATTGGAAGCAGTCTGCTTCCATCCCCCCATGGCGTAGTAGGCCCTGCACCTGCTAAGCGTAGCCAACACCGTCCACACCCACGAAACGATAGACTGAGACAGCAATCGCAGCATGTACACCAGACGCATAGAGAAACACCAGCAGAAAGCCGTGCATGCAAAAACATGAGTGATATCTACCTAATAACCAGAGAAATAAATTGCCCGTTTTTCTATATTTAGCTCCTCATTTGTATCCTTCGCCATTTCTTTCTCTGCTTATCTCTCCCTGTTTCTCTTGCTTCTTCCTCAACCAACAGTAGATTGAGCAGAGAAGGGCCTCACATTAATCAAAAGCAAACGCCGTGGCACAGTTGAGGCATAGCTGGAGCCAAGTAATTACGTTGACAAAATGAGTCAAGCACTCAGAATGTCCACTGCAGCTCTTATCAGTAGAGTTTGGCATCATAGAGTCACGCGTTTTCACACATACAGTAACAAAAAGTATTTCAGCGTTAAACATCAATCTGCCAGTTGATGTGATGAGTCAATTGGCTCAGTCAGCTGCTGAATCACAAAAAACACTGAATCATTCCATAGAATTCAGTCACAAAAACTTGACTATCGACTTGTCTGTTCCATTGTTACAACTACTCAGTCAATTGCTAAGAGCATTCTTTCAAGTTCAGTAGGCAATTGAGTCAATTGCTAACAACATACTTTCAAGTTCACTAGGCAATCACTTTTTTGTGAGGTACGGTGGTTCAGTGGGTATGTTCGTTGCCTTGCAGCTGGAGGGTTGCAGGTTCGAATCCACCTCAAGCCGCCGTGTAGAGACCTTGGGCATGTCCTTCACTCGCAATTGCACAGCGCTTTGACGTGAAACTCCGATTCAGTGTCCGCATTGTAGTCGGGAGCGCTTCTAAGTAGGAACCTAACTATAACAAGTGCACATACAAACGAACAAACTTTACTCGTAACGCAAACAAAAAGTTGCCATCCGTTACCCGTTTTGGACTGATGGACAGCAGCTCTCTTCGGATGACGTGAGGGGAGCGAGCAGTGGAACGCTGTCATTTGGACACGTCGTGTTGAACAGAACAGCGTCATCACAAAGAACATGATCACAGAATCGTGCTGCAATGACAAGCAGATGCATGCAACGTTACAATCGCAAAAATTATAAACATCGAGTAGAATACAGGTTAACAAAAGACGGAAACATTTCGGAACAGCCACGAATAGCTATGAGTTATGCATTTATAATACATAGTCTGCCAAGTCATTATGAAGACCATGAGCAAACATGAAGGCATCAGATTACATACCCAAGGAGGGTAACTGCCATTCACTGTCAGCTTATCCTGTAAACAGCCAATTTATTCTTTTGTCCAAACTGGTACTTTCAATCAGTTATTACATGTGAAGTAATTACAAGGTTTGGTAATAAAGTAGACTCTGTCCAAAACACAATCCTGTGCCATTGGCCTCAAGCTTTCAGTTAGTACAACAGAGTTTCCTTATAAAGTGTCAAGTAATTACAAGGTTTAATAAAGTAGAATGACCCTATCCAACAAAAGATGCAGTGCCCTTTGTCTTGTGATTTCAGTCAGTACAACAGTTTCCTTATTATGTGTGAAGTAATTACATGGTTTGGTGATAAACAGAGCAACCCCTCCAAAACCAGATCCTATTGGTGCCCTTGCCCCAAGGTAGACCAATAAAAGAATGATTTGTGTTGTAGACCAATAAAAGAATGATTTGTGCTGGTGGCTTCAGACATACTAATGATCACTGTAGAGACCCTCAAATTCCCTGCTCCATATACAGCTCGTAAATCGGTCACCACCTTCGGTCTGAGTGCATGTTTTGTTAGTGCCAGGGGCAGTCTACCATTAATCACAGAATGAATCAAGGTTGACATCCAAGTGCTAGGTGTCTGCACAAATGCAGGGTCTTACCGCCAACGGATATCTTGAGGACAGGTCATAAATATGTAAGGCATCGCTCTGTATGGCTCAAAAACGATTTATTTCTAATCACTTCTTCTGCATATTGTGTAGAAGTGGAACACTGCATTGCAGATTCCTAGTCTTGTCGTTTGAGTGGCCTCAGAAAGTATATGAAGGTCTCGCAATCCTCTCCAAGCGAGAAGATACACCCACTAAATAACAGAAACCTACAATAGGCTGCACACTAAATCTAAATTAAACCGAAACTACCAAGGACCAACTAATGTCCAACAAACTGATGAAAACTGTGCAATTTGTTCCAACATGCCACACTGCATAGATCTTGGTCATCTTTCACATGTCCAGAAGTCAGCACATGTCCATTTGGTTGAAAACCGCAATGACATAGATAGTCCACAGGATGATTACTTCAAATGTTCAGATACAAATGAAAAACCTTAGCACATTGGTCTGCAAGAAAAACACCAGAAGTTGACTAAGCTGAAGATGAATTGACTTTTGACTCAATGGGGATGTATGCATTTGCACTTGTCATAGACTCATAGCACCTCTTCAAGATTTCTACCCAGAAGCGCTCCCGACTACAGCGCGGACACTGAATCAGAGTTTCACGCCAAAGTGCAGGAGCAATTGCAAGTGAAGAACTTGCTCTCTATACGAGGCGGCTTGAGGTGGATTGGAACCTGCAACCCTCCGGCTGCAAGGCAACGAACATACCAACTACACCACCGTGCCCCACAAATGAATATACTGGTTAAGAAGAAACTGACCCCCTGCACCACAATAATCTCTCAGTCAAGTGAATAAACAAACAGTAAACAATGGCCTTTGTAACCAATGACACAGCGGCCTGCACTCAAGAAGTTTTCACTAGACCGACACTGCATAATCTATAATAAATCTACATAAAGTTCATGGATCACTTGAGATAAAAGTGGGAGATTTGACCCAGTGCGATATCAACAATGCCTCCCTTTGCTGCATCCTGCAAAAATCAAAGCCACACACTTGACACATATAACCATCTCTTGACGAGCTTAAGGAATGCAGACTATCTGCTATAAAGGCAGACAAAAAAAAGTGAATTGCAGATGTCAAAGCTTTGACTCGATCAAGTACCAATACCGGTCCTCTTGTGCCTGCCAGGCGAATACTCTTATCGCCAACAGATTGCTCCTACACGTCTCCGGATTAGAGCCTCAAGCGCACCGATAATAAGATTATTTCGTCGATAAACCAGCCACACTTTAACATCTCGGGCAAACGAGTCAACATATTCCCCGAGCCAGCCAGCAGGCTTCGGCATGTGACGACAGCTTGCCGGCACTCTTGAGACTGTCAATTGCATTACAACGCTCAAGCATTACAGCGGATTATAGGATCATACGCCGCTACCCTAGAAGTAGAGCAAATACAAACAGAAGCGTGAAGTGTTTCGAGTGCATTCCACGTCGAAGACACCTCGACCGAACTTGACGTTCAAAGACGAGAATCACATGAAGATCAGAGTCAATGCTGACATAGATGACAATATTAAGAGAAATGCACAAATGGCCGATGCTCAGAGAAATTGATGGCCACAAAGTGTCCGACAGAAACTGGGACGTAAAAAGGGCTTACAACTGTCACAATATGCTTCAGAATGAGTAAGCATTTTACCAATTGCCAATCATTCATCTTTTAATTTGGAACGCTCAACGAGACAGAGAACGATTCTCGAGGGCTGCTTTGAAAAGAACTACAGATGTGGAATCCAGCTTTTCTTGTGATCATTAAAGAACTATAGATGTGGAATCAAGCTTTTTCTGTGATTATTTCCAGCGATCTTAAATGGTCTTCGTCCGCTGTAACTCTGCTTGAAACTTTCTTGACTTAACTTAACCCTTTGAACCCGACGGGCCGGTTTTCCGACCCGTTATCCATAGAGTTACAGGAGTCAAAGGGTTAAAACTGTTTTTTTGCGTGTAGAGGGGGGTTGGATTCGGAAGCGTCTTTGAGTAGTTTCCTTGAAGGGGCATCACGTAGGTAAATATTCCAATGAAAGAATGTTACAAATTAGATGCTCTCCAAATAATCGTGATGCATGATGGCAAACATGCTGACCCGTGAATTAATTGGTTCACTGAAATTAAGACTGTCGATGAAGAGTTCGTATGTCCAGAATTAAATACAGATGAAGGAGCTTTAAAATGTTCCGTTTAGGTCAAACCCTGTGTCAACCTAAGACAACTTAATTTTCCTGGTCTACTAAAAACACGGCAGGTTGATCCTAGAATGCTTAAGAACCAGCTTAGGATGACACACCAAGTCAAACACAGGTCAGACGGGGGAACATTCAGTTGTGTCTCAGGTTAGAATCAAAGTGAAATAACTGCTAACACAATCTGTTGCTAAACCTCAAACGACTTCATCGCTGCCAAACAATGTAATGTAATGTAATGACGACAATTTCTATGGCGCCCAGCCAACAGTACATGCTTACTGCATTTTTCTACTCGCAGTGAAAGAGAATTCTGAAATGTTCCCCTAACTAAATAAACATGTCGAAGATGTAGCTCTGAAGGGCAGCTGTAATCTTCCATCTATGTAAAGAGTGCCTGGCAACGTGTGCATACTGGCACCAAACAGCCTCCTCAATTTTCATGAAGAAGAAGGTGTCAACAAAACACAGACAAATGCGTTTTCGTGTTGGTGACGGATGGCTGCTTCCCAATTGCCGTTTCCCAATTGCCCCTTCCAAATTGCGCTTCTCAATTGCCGCTTCCCAATTGCCGCTTCCCAATTGCTGCTTCCCAATTGCCGCTTCCCTGCTTCCTGTACAGATGCTCTCAAGTGCCGCGGGTTCGGATGACAGACAGAGACGTATGGGGACTGATGAAAAGGTGAAGGAATAACAAAGTGTGCAGCCTATCATGCCAAAGAGAGGTCATCAATTTCCCTAATCTAGAGACAAAGGTCGGTCCTTAACCCAGGTCTGTCAGTGTCAGCCAATAACTGACAATGTTCAGAAAAAAAGAAGAAAAATATGAAGGCACTGAATGAACCACTCAAAACAATAGATCATCCCCCCACCCCACCACCAACCCTGGAAGCCCATATGTCATGATGTTCAGGTGATAAATAACCGGTGAAAAGCTGACAGCAACAACAGCTGCTTGGTTGCAGAAACATACATGTACACCTGTTGATATAGCTGCAATAGATTGCATTCCATGCCGTCCAAGGTATCGAATCGGTATAATAATAATAATACATCATAATTACTTTATCCAAAGTCATCACCATAATAATGTCGCTGATACCAAACGATGACTGTTTCCAGGGCGAGAATTGCCAGAGGAGGGGAGAGTTTGTGGGGCTTCAGCCCATAGTCTTTCTTAATACTCATTGTAAAGTCTTCATGTTTTTCGAATGTGCTCCTGCAGGCAACAGCGTTGAATCGCTGGATGCAGACTGAAAACTGTTGAAACATTTGACTTACAAAGTCTCTTAAGAGTTTCTAGTAATTTGTGTCAGGAGGCACCCCAAATTACTATTATTATTATTATTTTTTAAATTTATTTTATTTGTTATTAATTTTTATTATCATTATTATTATTATCATTATTATCATTATTATTACTATTATTATTACTATTATAAACATAATATTATTATTCGACAAAATCTGGTTGGACAAAAGAACCACGGAAGGCCGCGGAATTAAAGCACTGGATGGTGACTGATAAGCACTGATTATTATTATTATTTATTTTTATTATTATTATACATTCATTAAGCATCACTATCTATTCATTCTTATGATTGATCGAAACAGTTGGGAGTGGAGGACTTGTTCAAGATTCCTTTACATATAATAGTAACCATCCGTAACAATGTGACAGCTCTAACCAAACACAGAACGTGTTTCACATTACCCGAAATAAAATGGTTATAATTATTAGAAAATTTTCTTAGAAATTTAGCACTAAAGTTTGCTTATTTATTGACATATCCTTGTATATGCTAGCTTTAAATCTCCAAAATATCCTACTTGGAAAACTAAAATTTCATAAATTTGTGGTCCGGTTTTCATGGAAATGTCGATAAGCTGAAAGGAATTCAGACGGATCTGAGTCTGTGATTACGGTAACGTACCTCTCCAGCCCAGCTGATAAATCCCAGTTTACCGTGGCGCTTGGCGTTGATAAGGATTTAATTTGCTAAGGTATTTAGTACTAAAAATACTTTCACAATGATTTCCACAGGCAAAACTGGAGCCATAAACAACCCAAGTCAGTGACGCAAACCTTCGGAGCCAGTTTTAGAAACAAAAAAACGTTGCTGGTTTCGTGCAGAGCGAGCGTTTACAATCCGGAAAGGAGTCATCAGATAATGGAATGAGAAACCAATTACGATAGTGTAAACGTGTAAGCGATTACAAAGCAGCTTTGCCCAAGTAAAGGTAAAGGCAAAGCAAAGGTAAACATCGACAAAGCGAAGATAATATCTGGTCAATGTCCTCTCCATCCATCCATCCATTCAGGCTGCCAATCGTTTATATAGGTTCCTGCAAGAAATTTCTCGTGTAAACTTTTTTTCTCACTGCCAACTGGCACAACATTCCA
>OX457047.1:26960416-26967916 GCA_949752735.1 Lumbricus terrestris
GCACAACATTCCACCTGCGTGCCATTAGCAGAAACGAGCAACGGCGCCACAGCTAATTCTCCAGCGTCTTGGTTCCTGCACCGCAAGGCCAACGCCTTTGTTTTCTGGAAGAAAATCAGACGTAACAATTAGGGTTGAATGTGTCAAGTTCAAATTCTGACCAGGGAAGTGGTTGATTCGCTATTTCTCAATGGTTCCTCGATGGCCTTGCATTGAAGTTATCTCGCCAGTCATGGCATGCTGATCAAAACTAGCCTGTCAAGTGCTCTGCAGTTCTCCTGCCTACCTATACAAGCAAATCTGAGTTATTGGACCGAGTTCGGCAGCAGACTATCCATATCTATGCGTGCTAATAAAGCTTTAATCTCTCCTTAAGTGCGCCAAACATACGACATTGCCGTTAACATCCTAATGGCATCTGTAATGTCATCTTATTTACAAGTGCGGCTCTGAATCCTGGCAAGCCAACACAGATAAGATGAGTATTAGTCTGGGTAAAATCAAATTGGTGGGTGTGTCCTCCTAAACAGCCGAGTGAGACAGAGCTCTATCAAACGGGTAAATGCACTGCAGTCAAAACTATCAGTAATCTAATCTTAATGACTTCTATAGCACCAGAATGATATCCAAGTGATCAGTTGATGGTTGCCTTGGGCAAAATCACAATAAGAAGAATCACAGGAGAAGTCAGATTTAAATTTCACAGTTCCGAGAAACAAATTACAAGGTGTGGTGGTTATGCATGCAGGTTGAAAGAGATGAGTCCGAGGTTCAAACCTGAAATCAAACAACTGAGAGAATTAACGCAATTGGACAGCAAAGACCAGCACGAAAATTTCTGATAGCTCAACACTGTTTGGGGGCAAGGCATATCAGAATTCACAGCATCCATGAAAGAATGAATTTAATTATATCCGTTGTTCATGTTTCTGTTAAATGTTTAGAGAATTAAATTACAACTGAAAAGCTGAGAAAAACTTAAACTAAACCAAAGCTGAAAAGACGTGAAAACGACAACTACCACTAAACTGGAAAAAACCTGACACTTAAAAGTAAACTGAAACTCAAATATAACACTGGTTAAAGCTAAGTAGCTTGGAAAGTGTTAAGTGTTAAGGCACATTTTTAAATGGAGTTGCATGAAAGAATTCACATGCTTAAATCACGTAAGATTAAGTAAGTATGTATGACATTGTATGCACAAATCAAGAGACTTAACACACAGCTCTATTAAAAGTTAAAAAAAACCATCACGAGGGCAATACACTGTACCACAAAACCAGGAATTGTCTCATCACCAAGGCCACAGAGGAGGGAGAGGCAGTGGGGCACCCAGGGCTCTTCAGTAAAAGCAATAAAACTTTTGTTTATAGAACAAAACTAATGATTTGTGTTTAAACATCAAGGGTCAGTCAATGCTCAATAGGACAATCACTCTGGAAAATGTAAGTCACTAGAAGCACTGTTAAAAATGGACAATAAAAATATTTTGCAAAAGGCTCCGTTAGAATTTTTTATCATCACAGCCAGTGCCAAAGGCTGCAGTATTAAAAGAAGTACCAAGGTTATGAAACCGACATCATTACGCGGCACCATTGTCTTGGAAGTGGTGCCAGCCTTGAAGAGGCACCATTGTCTCAAACTGTGGACAGCCTTGAAGTAGCACACATGCCATTGTTTTAAAGATGTGCCAGCCTTCAATGCAGAACTATCGCCGCAAAGGTAAAGGTGGTGCTAACCCTAGACACGCTTCATTGTCTTGGAAGTGGCATCGATCTTTAAAGTGGCACCATTATCTAAATTGAACACCATTGTCTTGAAAGCAGCATCAATCTTTAAAGTGACACCATTATCTAAATTGTACACCATTGTCTTGAAAGTAGCATCAATCTTTAAAGTGACACCATTATCTAAATTGAACACTATTGTCTCGAAAGTAGCATCAATCTTTAAAGTGGCACCATTATCCAAATTGTGCACCATTGCCTCCGAAGTAGCATCAATCATCAAAGTGCCATACCATTATCTTAAATTGCGCACCATTGTCTTGGAAGTAGCATCAATCATCAAAGTGGCATACCATTATCTTAAATTGTTGCCAATCTTGACAAAGGGACCATTGTCTTAAATTGTTGCCAGTCTTAAACGTAGTGTCAGGAATAAGAGAGCTGCTGCAAATGCTTTTCACAGACAATGGGGGAAAAACGGCCTGACGGGGGCAGAAGGATATCACCATCAGCTGGGAAGAAGTGGAGCCGACTGACTCCAGATAACCTTTGTCATTTGGAAGAGCCCGTCTTCCTCCTTAGATGCCAGAGAAAACAATATCACCATGGTCTTGGACGCCTACGAGCAATCCATCCCTTAGTTCTCTCTCAGTTATCTCCGGATGACCTGAGGAAAGGAAACATCTTGAGGTAACCCAAAGCAACCTGGCCACCTGAGGATCAAAGGCCATCTTTCATCCGTCATGGTTAGCCTTGTTAAGCCCCCCACCGAGTCAGTCAGGCTGCGAACAGTCGCTTTCTACACAAAGACCCTAACACTCTAGGGCTGGTGGCTCAAGAATCACTTTTAGCACAGCCATGAATCTGGGTTAAGCCATGCAAGGTAACCTAGATAGATTGTTCTCTCTCTCTCAATCATCAGCACAACCCTTAAAGAAATTAGCATCTTGGCCCCTGGGTCTGGTATCGATTGCAGACTAATTTGTTGACTTGACCATCCTTGTTCTGTAAATTTTTATTCAGTGGCTATTAATTAATAAAAATTTACAGAACAAGGATGGTCAAGTCAACAAATTAGTCTGCAATCGATACCAGACCCAGGGGCCAAGATGCTAACCTGTGCTGTATAAAATTAAAATTAAAGTTTTGAATGATAGAAAATTTGGCAAGTGCATTCTCCGTGTTTACATGATCCTGAAAAAGTTTGAACCTGCATTTTTCATTTTCTAAAGGTTATCAGCCTCCAATTATTTAATTAATTTATCATTAATCTTTCCCTTATGATGAATATGTCGAGATGGGATTACCAGAATTTAACACATTCTCTATAATTGCTTTCGCTCTCTCCTTTTCAGTCCATCAATCTGCCTCTCTTTCTAATATTCAGTGTAATCAAGTGTTTTATTACTTCATATTATCTGGCCCTCAAATTTTGTGTTACAGTCCTTGATACTTGAATTCAGTTGACTCTGATATCTTTGCTCTAGACCATATTTGCAAAATGCTACAATTTGACGAAGCTAATGATGCATATAAAGGGTAGAAAATGTCTTGTGCTGTGACAAGGTTGGAAAAGGAATTTGCCACAGCTTGAGTCATGAAGTACTTTGATCAGGCCATCACGCAGCACTTTGAAAAATAGAGCATCTTTGTATTTCATAGATCAATTTTACAAAGGAAGAGTTCACTAACATCTAAACATCTCTCACTTATCCTTTGGCAAGTGAATTACAAACTCCTTTGAACTATTCCTTTGGACAACCCTTCTGACTAGACACAGCGCTCATGAATAAGCTGGTGTCCTGCGCTTTTGGCTTTCGAGCGACGCCGTGGAAATTTGGAGATTACGTTAAATGCTTAATCAAACTTAAAAAAGCTCTTCTGGTTGGAGTCCAAAATCCTTGCAGTCTTGCAAAAGCTTCTCATAGCTTCAGTCTCGTACAAACAATGATTCAAATCTTCTGATTGGAATGATTCATCTGATTTTCCAATCATTCAGTTCAATAGAGTCGGGCAGTGAGGTGAATGATGGATCCACGATGAGTAGAGAACCTCAATGTCAGCAGAAGTTGGACAAAACTCAAGAACTCAGTCAACAGAAGAGTCTCACATGAAAGGAAGCCATTATGCAGCCTTAATTAAGAACTCCCATTGATTGTTTGAACATGGATTTATTCATGTTCTATGCACTCGGAAACAGCTCTGTCCGAGCTGGCAAGGGGGCAGCACGAACTGAACTATAGACCACGACACTCCAGGGTGCTGACACAACAGCTGGACTATTTTCAGAACTTAAGATTCAACAGACGCCCTCTACAGATGAATAAATAGACCAGTGAATGAATGTGTAAGTTGGTGAGAGACTGAGTAAACCCTGAGTTGTCAAGTCATCAGATTGTCATCAGTCAGTCAATCAGCCAGCCAGCCAGCCAGTCAGTCAGTCAGCCAGCCAGCCAGCCAGTCAGTCAGTCAGTCAGCCAGCCAGTCAGCCAGCCAGCCAGTCAGTCAGTCAGTCAGTCAGCCAGTCAGTCAGTCAGTCACTTAGCCAGGCAAGCGTGCAGACAAACATACAATCAGGCAGGCAGACAAATAGGCAAGCAGGCGGGCAGAGACAGACAGGCAGGCAGGCAGACAGCCAGCCAGTCAGTTAATTAGGCAGGCAGGCAAGCATGCAGACAGGCAGGCAGCAGGAAGACAGGCAGGCAAGCAGACAGGCAGGCAAAGAGACAGGCACAGGCAGGCAGGCAGGCAAAGAGACAGGCAGACAAGCAGACAAGCGTTTGGTCCGTCAGTGAACTTGTCAAATCCCAACTAATTAACTTGTCAAACAATCTAATAATCTACGAACAGGCCCGGTTTAACCACTAGGCGAACTAGGCGGCCGCCTAGGGCGGCAAATTTCTGGGGCGGCAGCCGCGGCACTAAAAGTTTTTAATTTTTAGTTAATTTATATTAATATTTAAAGTGTAATTGCAATATATTACATTTTATTTTTCCCGCTAGATGAAACGAATTGCATAGTATCAATTTGATCACTAGTTTACTTACTTACGTTACAGGAAAAACGCCACATCCGATGACGTCATTTCAAAATCAAAATCTGGCGTGTAAATATAACATAAATATTGCAAATTGAAAATAAATTAAATATTTGAAATTCGATTGTCGTCGACTGGCTACTTAAATACTTTAGGTAAGATATTTAGTTTTACTTTTGTACAAATGTAAAAAGATATTGATGCAGTTGATCTAAGCAGTGAACTGAAAGCCATTTCAAGACGAGTTGCAAGGTGTGCATCGCCACATGATGTACTAAATTTTATATTGAAAAATAATCTAACAGATAGTGTCCCCAAAACTGTTATAGCTCTGCGAATTCTCTTGACACTTCCAGTTTCTGTGGCTTGTGATGAGCCGTGAGCGAAGCTCAAACTGATAAAAACATATTTACGAACGTCCATGCTACAAGAAAGACTTGTTGGACTAGCTACTCTATCAATTGAACATGACATTGCCAAATACATTGAACTGATGGAACTCGTTTCTACATTTGCTAAAGCAAAAGCGCGAAAAATGAAGTTTTGAAATTACATTACCGGTATAATTCCGTATAAACGAATATACCATTATATAGATTATACATGTTCTATTCTATTCTTCTTTCTATTGAATGCAAATACGAATTAAAACAAAAGGCACCATAGCATTCCTTTGTGAAAGTTGATATTAATTCAATCTTAGTTGCCGTGGGGGGGGCGGGCGCAGTGCGACAGGTTCGCCTAGGGTGCCAAATACTCTGGCGCCGGCCCTGTCTACGAATAAAACACCTGTCTGTTGCATACGAATAAAACACCTGTACGCTGCATATACATACCGTGCTCTATGCACTCGAAGATATCACAGCAATTTCCGGGTTTGAACAATCCTTCAACCTTCAGCAGACGAATGAAGCCCGACTGACAGGGGGCAAGTTGTTCACCCGTGGGGCACGGCTTGCAACGGCAAGATGGCGGCTCTGGGCAGCACTTGTGCGGGTGAGAATGTCCAACAACAATCAGCGAGTCTGACGGACAAGTCGGAGTCGCAAGAGTCTCGCAGACGACTTCGGTGCACGAAGGCTCTTCCGGATAAACAGGGATTTCTGACGAAGAAAAAAAAACAGAAATCGAAAAATTATTACTTGAAAATTAAATCGAAAAATTATTACTCAAAAATTAAATCGAAAAATTATTACTTGAAAATTAAATCGAAAAATTATGACTTGAAAATTAAATCGAAAAATTATTACTTGAAAATTAATTCAAAATTTTTCTAATTCCTGATTTTTCAAAGTTGATAAAAATTCACGTATGATAGTTATCAGTCAGCTGCTTATGCAGCTCATTTTTATTTCGAATTCCTCTCGTTCAGATGAATATATTATAAACGTACGCTGTCTAATATGGCACTCGGTGCAAAGTAACATAGTGGCTAGCCAGCTGGACTCTCAATGAAGACGTCAGGGTTTCAAATCCAAATCCCACCAAAAAATCCCTGCTCGAGATATCTGCTCTACCAGGGTCCCTAGCCAATTCCATAATAATGAGTACACTGCCAGCTGAAGCTTAGACAGCGAGGGAGGGAATGAGGGAGGGACTGAGGGACTGGCCACCCATGTTCATATGCTGAGGCTAAGAAGACGAAGTTGCTAACACTTCATACCGATGGCTTCGTATCCGGCTAGTTCAAGAATGTGCTCTTCTTCCACTTCTTATAGTACATAGCTGTATTAGAGGAACGAACATCTCCCACCCCCCCCCACATATCCCCTGAACATATGTTCTATTTGGGGGGAACGTCTGGGCGGTCTCTGTCCAGAGGAGGAATATGTCCAGTGGAAATGTCCTGCATCCGTCAGATTATTGCCCCATTTCAACCATTTGACAAACCATTTACCATTTGCGTCTGCAACATTTCTCTCATTCCGATCACTGTCGTGTTTTACCCATTGTCTACACTTTTTGCAGCGTCCACATTTCTTTTTGGCTCCAGTGGCGGAGACCTAGGGGGGGACGGTCCCCCCCAATAAAAGTGTTGGGGGGGGACGGCCCATGCATTTGTCCCCCCCAATGTTTGAGCGTCAAGACTTGTTTTGGCGGCGAAAATAGAAAATTTCTTCGGGATTTGGGCAAGATTTGGCCGGATGACTAAAAAAAAAAAAAAAAAAAAAAAAAAAAAAAAGTCATCAACTTTTTTGGCGGCGAAAATAGAAAATTTTCCGAGATTTCGCCGGACGTCAGAAATTTTCGGAAAATCTCGCGTCTTTCCGTCCCCCCCCCAATTCTCGGCGCAGGTCTCCGCCTATGTTTGGCTCCCCATCATTTGCAAACTTTGCATGGTCTATTGCACTAATGATTCATTGGCTGATGCTTCATTCCTCCTTCCGTCTATACATCACCCACATTTCACCTAAATTCTTTATTTACGTGCAAGTCCCGTCCGGCTTGCACCGCCGAGGCAGAGCACGAAGGCGGCAAGCAACTGGCGAGCACACGTCACACAACTATTTGGCATTGGTTAAGATTTGTGGGGAAGAGAAAAAATCAGGAATTGCAGGATCGGCGAACGTCAAAACAAATCAGCGAAAAGACCGGTTCGCATGAGAAGGAAGGAGGCGGAGATTAGAATGCAGAAAAATGCCCGATGAAGAGTGGCCTAGTTAGACGTACAGTACAGCAGTAGAGCCCGAACAGTTAGTTAGAGCTCTGCCAGTGCAGCTAGCAGAGTTTAAGTT
>OX457047.1:26972916-27020416 GCA_949752735.1 Lumbricus terrestris
GAATTCTAGACCTACGCCTAGGCCTGTATAATTAAATCTGAAACTTTTACAACGATTCCTTTGAAGTAAATGCTAAGGAATCCACTTAAATAGCTATGCGTTTAAAACACACAAACATATTACTTATATGGAAGCTGGATTGATGAAAATATTCTTGCTTAAATTGGAGCTGGATTGATGAAAATATTCTGGTTTAAATTGGAACTGGATTGATGAAAATATTCTTGCTTAAATGGAAGCTGGATTGATGAAAATATTCTGGCTTAAATTGTTGAAGACGACAAAAGCAATGGTTTCCGCATAGGGGGGGGGGGGGGGATGTCCTAGGGCAGGGGGGGAAACGTCCAGGGGGGAAATGTCCGGGGAGGGGAAATGTCCGGGGGGGGGGGGAAATGTCCAGGGGGGAAATGTCCGTTCCCCCACCATTTACAACAATAACACCCTGCTGTCTACTAACTGGGGACTGTACTACAATAACAATCCAAACTGTACACAAACTTTAGCATATTTCTGAATTTATGCTTTCAAACTCACACACAGACACACACACGCACACATGGGCACACACACACGCATGCACACCCGCAAACACACATACACACACACGGGCGCACACCCATGGGTGCACACTGCACATACATGCCCACACAGAGAAACACACACACAAATGGGCAAACACACACACACACACACACACACACACGCACACACACACACACACACACACACACACACACACACACACACACACACACACACACACACACACACAGGGAAACACACAGAAGCATGTGCAAACACATAAACATGCACAGATGTGAAGACAGACACATACTCCCACACATTGAATGAGTCAAGTGTCCTAAAAATCATATAACATATGCATTTGTAAGACCCACTTCACTGGGCAGACTGCGATTAATAAACAAATGCCTGGTCACACCTGCAGAAATACACCCCATCCACCAATTTAGCATATATATATATATAATTATATATATATATAATATTATATATTTATATATACATAATGTTCACCAGGGCTGACTAACTCATTTGTCACTTACACAAAATACTAAATACTGGACAACATAAAAATTATAATATCCTAATATCTTTGTAGAATGTGTATTTATTCATGCAAATATATAGGCCTCTATCACAAGCAGGAAGAATAAAGAAGGTCAATACACAGATTAATTTTCATCTCCGCCTATGGCAGAAAATATCTGTGTCACAGACCCACATCTGCCTTCAAGATGCTTAGTAAGCCAGCAAAACCTCAAAAGTGTAATATATACACATTATATAAATTATATGTACACATCATAATATACATGTATATATAAATATATATATTATATATAGACCAATATATATAAATATTATATATACTAATATATAAAAAATATATATTATATATAGACCAATATTGTAACAAAAGGGAATGACCTCAATAACCTCTATTTGCTGGAAACCCGGTTTGTTGGGCTTGCCTGAGTGCTTCTTTTTAAGAGGCAACTTCAATAACTTGTTTACTAACCAAACCTGTTGTTTCTTCAGTAGTAATGCTCATTGTGAATGGGGTAAGACTATATAGGGATCCTGGGATGTTTTAGCTCTGACAGTAGACATAAGTGGGTAGAGTTGACAATTAAAGTATCATATTTTAGACAACAGTTTCAATTCTCCTCCTTCTCGTCAGGCAATATGGATATTTACTGGGCCTTTTAATCTGTCTGTGGTACACTCAACCCTTATCTGAGGTCATATTTGGGTTGACCTGAATCTGTTGATAAACATGATACCATCATGACTTCACAGTCTGTCTTCATGCTGTCAGTCCTTGCTAAGAATCTGAAACAGATTCACCACTCACACGTATACCTTCACTCTATCATCTATCATCTTCCATCAACATCATCGCCATCATAATCAGGATCGTATGGAAACCACCATCTTGATGAAACCTGGGGTCATTGTTGTTCTCTTTAGGGGTCAATCCATTGATATCTGCACATGTCATAGTCCGGAGTTGTGTAGCATTGTGCAGGCGATTATTAATGTAAACAGATATGAATTGGAACACTCTAATCATATCTTACTGAATGGGATATGATCCCTGTCAACGGATATTATCCCTCCCGGGCAAAAATCCCCCCAGGGTGCGACATGATCCTTCCAAGGCTATGATACAATCTTTGCTGTCCAGTCTCTGACGTTGCAGCTCGTCGTGTACTTCGCTCTTCGGCTGGGGTGAGCTTCTAGTCCCATGGGCTCCCTTAGCTAATAAGCAGTGCCGTGCTTTCTCGGTCATGGGGCCTACTGTCTGGAACAACCTCCCGGTTGCGCTTCGCTCTCTACTTGTGGTCCATCCGACTGGGTTCTACAAGTCTCTCAAGTCCTTTTTCTTTGTTCGTGGTTGGGCTAGGAGCGCCTCTGAGTAGTTTCTTGAAGGGGCACTATATAAATGCTCTGAATGAATGAATGAATGAATGAATGAATGAATGAATGAATGAACAATCACCCAAAAATGACACAAAACATCTACAAAAATAGGTGTATATAAATCTGTAAATTAGACATTAGGCAAATATTGTAAGAATAATTATGCTAAGGGGGAATATTAGTACATTAGACATCAACACTACACATTCAAAAAATCTACACAAATAGCTTATTACAATACATAGTCGTCCAAAGATCCTCATAGCTATATGGTGAGTGTACCGGCGGATAGCGTGATTGACTGTTAGTCCAGAAGTTGGGGTTTCAAATCCTCACAGAGTCAGAAATTTATTTTGAGATTTTTCTTTTCTTCTACATTTGTCCCCTCTCCCACCTCCCCCCCCCGCAACCAACTCAGCTAAAATTAGTACACTGACCGTACACTATTTGTAAGAAATATCAAGACCAGGAGGAGAAAGTCGACTGGCCACCTGCTCTCATTTTATGCCGAAGATATAAGGACATTGAAGTCGCTAACATATCAGGGTGTAGGACATTAGCCCCCCCCCTGGACATAATATGGATAATAAACCTTCAATTAACTTAGAATGTTCTTACAATGTTAAACAAATGTGCAATGTAGGTCTATAGATATTCGCTTAACTTAGGCCTATTGTTACATTTTGTGCATTATCTTTAGGTAATGAATACTAATGATATCATAGACTGGGGGGGCTAATGTACTACCTCTGGGGACTTTTGTCCGGGAAGGCTTTTGTCCAGGGGGCTAAAGTCCGTTCCCAACATTTCCTACCCCAAACTGTCTCGGATGATAGATCATCGACGCGCCTGTACGAAAATGCATAAGAAATCAATGCAGCTTGTAATTAAAGGGTTAATGGACAGATTCTTCTTCAGTATTAGACTTACACATTGCAAGACAAGTTAGCTCGTAACATTGAAATCAGATAAATTTATAGATCGTATATGGATAGACTGAATCACTGAAACATATCTGGTACGAGAAAATCTTAAATCCTAAATACAATCGATTTCCCGTATCTCGGCATTCGTTTCTTCTCCAAAACCACTCCAACCAATTTGTCGTGATTTCCATCAGTCTGGGAATCAAACTTATTGCCATGTTTCTTTTTAAAGTCTCATCTACTTGGTTTACTATTTATCTGGCTGCCTCTCTCTTTCACATGCTGTCCATCTGCCTGTTTCTCTGGGAAAACGGACATTATCCCCCTTTATTCCCACCGGACACTATTCCCCTCCCCCCAGATAAAAGCCCACGGACATTATCCCCTCCGGGATAGGAAATTATCCCCCCAGTCTATGATATCATTACCTAAATATGATACAACAAATATTAGAATAGGCAAATATCTGAAGGTGAACTTCTACGCATTTCACACTAGTTGAACCCTGTAAGAATAATTTAACGTTTATATTATAAATGAAAATTATACATCCAAAATATCTATAAGAATGTGTGAAGGTTATATTAGTATGCGAGGAATTATGACCATATGCATCCAAAACAGCATCATCATCATGATCATCACATCTATAAGCATATATTAATTTATAGACAAGTCGGCCAAAGTTTCTGACCGCCTTCGTTCATTGCATATATAACATTAGATATTAACGACATTTGCAATTCTCGCAGACAACGTTAAAAAGTCTTAATTGTTGACCTAAATGACACTAACAACCCCGTGCATTAGAATTGAAGAACCAATGACACTAACAAGTCTTTACTTTGCATCTGAATGGCAGTAGCAAGTCTTATCAGTGACGGCATTAACAAGTTGACACATCGAAAGATGAAGAAATAGACACATCGCACAGAGGGGGATTTTGTCCGGGGAGGGGGGGATAATGTCCTACGCAAAATAGGGAGAGGGGATTTTCTCTTGGGGCTTTTATCCGGTGGGATAATGTCCGGTGGGGGGATAATGTCCAGGGGATAATGTCCTACAATCGTTTTTGTGCATGGTTCCAAGAGTTTCAATCTGTCTAGAATCTATCTGCCTGCCTCACTGAATATCAGTCAGTCATAAAAAGTTTATCCTTATTCTGCATATAGTCTTGAATAGAACAGTAACTGTTATACAGCAGACAGTTCGCAAATACCATCTAAGTTTACCTGCAACGATCACAACTAAGTAGCCACTGATAATAATTAGAATTAATAATATTAAAAATAATAATAATTAATAATAATAATTAATAATAATAATAATAATAGTAATAATAATTAATAAAAAATAATAGTAATAATAATTAATAATAATAATGATGATGATGATGATGATGATGATGATGATAATAATAATAATAATAATAACATCCCTCTCGCTACGCATGAATTCATCCCAGTGACCATTGAATCACTTGGCCCCATAAACCGGACAGGACTAGAATTTCTTCAGAATTGGTCTGCCGCATGACAGAGACAACGGGCGACCCTAGAGAAACCATGCACCTTTCCCAGCGTTTGTGAGTTTGCACGCAACGATTTAACGACGTGGCATTTATGGGCCCCTTCAAGCACTACATTGGAGACGAGAACCTATAACCAATTTTAATATCTTACAGCCTGAGGGATCTTTACTACCTCGGGCGCAAAAAAATAATGGTCATTTACACATTTAAGAACACGCAGAGAAGGTAATATACAAATGTAATATATACTTAAAAATAGACACTTAAAAATTCAAGATCATCACTCTCAAGAGAGTGAGTGGGGGGGGGGGGGGTAGCGCAATGGATAACACGCTGGCGTAGAGTGCGAGAGGTAGTGAGTTCGAGCCCCCGTTGGGCGGATTTGCTTTGTAGGCTGCTATTAGCTTCGTGTAATTACAAAGCTGTCTGTTCAGTTAGTAGTTAAGTTTAATTAAGATTACTGCATAACTTGTAAATGTAAAGCGTAGTGCGTCTTGCAGGCGTTTAATTGAAGAAAAGATATTATTATTATTATTTAAGAAACTCAAATTAAACCTAGAATCAGCATATTCATTTCTATCAACTGATGTACTTGACATAAGACAATTGGATAGATCTTCATATGTCCAAGCAACTCTGCCAGACAAAAATAATCGAAGGAAGATTCCAATGGTTTGGACAAGCAGAGAGAGAATGCGAGTTGTCTGCATTCCAAGCAAAATGCACTACTGCACCATCAAACGAAAAAAGAAACAAAGGCGCATACCAAGACTATGCTGGCTAGACAACAAATATAAATGAGCGCATATATAACATCACTTGGATTAACACTAAGAAGGAGAGTAATAGACTCGACAAATGACCGTTTGTTGCCGTTTAACAACACTTATCGTATCAAAGATACGATTAGTGTCACCCTCCTCCCTTTCTACATGCTTAAGACTGGCACTACAACCAAAGTAGGAGCAAATGACCACGGACAATGGAAGTAATAATTGTATTCCAGACAATGGAGAGAATTCATTTCAGACAATGGAGAGAATTCATTTCAGACAATGGAGAGAATTCATTTCAGACAATGGAGATAATTCATTTCAGACAATGGAGATAATTCATTTCAGACAATGGAGATAATTCATTTCAGACAATGGAGAGAATTCATTTCAGACAATGGAGAGAATTCGTTCAGACAATGGAGAGAATTCATTTCAGACAATGGAGACAATTCATTTCAGACAATGGAGAGAATTCATTTCAGACAATGCGGGTAATTCATTGGTACCCATTTCCGCCCTACGGATGGCATCAGGAACAGTTACTGATGATGATGATGATGATGATGATGACGATGATCAATGTACATGTACTTCACAGTCTGGTATATTACCCGTAGTTCAGAGCAGATGATCCTCATTCCTGTCCACAGCAATCACTTAGTTCACAGATCACACTAACGGCGGCAGGGCTGGCAGCAAGGGTTAAACAGGGGGTCAGCTGGTCTAAGAATGCCTGCTTCATCCTCCTTTAGGTTTCAGGTTGCTTTCCATTGAAGTCTTTGATCTTTGATGTGTGGCCTAAATTTAGATGGATGCAATTCAGTCAATATGGAGGACGTATGGTGGGTTCTGTGTGGATGGATGAGATCAGTGTGGATTAGCCTCATGTCTGTACTTGAAAACAGATAAAGACAGCATGTAGGCAGGCCACTGGTGACTCTCCACGGTAGGGCACCAGCTTCTGCAGTCTGCTTTTCATTGTCCACGTGAATTAGGATCTTCTTGCATCTCCAACTTTCAAAAGAGGATTTCAAAGAGACAGGTTGACATCAAACTGGAAAAGGTTAATTAGGAGTGGCCAATAGGAATGCCATCTGAACAAAAATGACACACAGGGCTTGAACTTCACAGGGTCAACCACTCATACAGCTTCACAGGGTCAACCACTCAAACAACTTCACAGGAGGTGATTCAAAGCAAGTAATTCTCACAGCTCACCCTAGGAAAAGGATTTTCTTCAACATGGTACAGTTTGTATGCGCACTTGTTATAGCGCCCCTTCAAGCTCGCTACTCAGAGGCGCTCCCGACTGCAGAGCGGACACTGTATTGTAGTTTCACACCGAAGCGCTGAGCAATTGTGAGTGAAGGACTTGCCCAAGGTCCCTACGCGGCGACTTGAGGTGAATTCGAACCTCGAACCTTCCGGCTTCAAGGCAACGATGCCACCACTACACCACCGCGCCCCACAGTGTTCAGAAGCTGCAGTATCTGCTTGTTGAATTGGCCATACTGTGCTGTCAAGTATCTGTTCTGAACATTGAATTCTAGATATAGAATCCCATACCTAAACTTGATAAATGACACCAGATTACAGTAATAACATGCTTCATTACAAGCAGCAAGCTGCAAAAACAGTTTGGCACAGTTGAGCCATGGATCTCTAATGTAATTGCATTTCAGACAACAAGCTTATTGCAATATTGCAACGTGCTCTCTGGATATAAATACGATATAAAGTGGTTCTCGATATGGACTCAATCAATTTCTCCTTTAATAGCATCGACTAATATAATTTTTGTTATAATATTGTCCACTGATTTGCCCTGACCTCTGTAAAGCCAAGCTTCCAGTATCGCAATATGTTTCCAGCAGCGGTCTCAAAAGTTATCACGGCTGAGCACATAAAATTACACAGTTATTGTGCCAAGGCAACAATCATGTACATTACTATAGTATGTAAACATGGTAGAAATATGAATGTGGACAGTGTCTGATCATGATTAACACAATCATCAAGGTCCATAGACGCATGACAGTCTAGTGGCCATTTTGCTGGATTATCTATCGGGGTTCAAACCCCTTTCAGGACGGAAATTTGTAGCTATGAGCATGGTCTTTGCAGTTACACCAATGGCCATAAGAATAATCACTATAGTTAAGACAAAGACAATGGTTAAGATAAGGATTGTGGTCATGCTACCATTATTGATAACATGGACTACAACAGCCATAGAAACCCAAGTAGATTTGTGAATTTCGGGAATGTCTATATTAGCACTCGAAAGCTTAGAGGTGAACGTCATCTTAGGACTACAATGGCCTTGCAGTCTGTTGACATCTGTAGAGATAACAACAGTTGTGTTTAAGTTCATTATAAAGGAGCTTCTTCCATCAATTTTCCATTCTTCTCTCATTGTCTGATTCATTTCTGACATGTTGTTTGGTTTGAGGAGAGGATATAAAAGGGGCAGAGTGTGTCCTCAAGTTGCTGTCAATTGCCATTGGGAATCAAAAGAGATTGCTCAACCGGCAGCCAGGGTACACCCAAAGAATGAAGACTAGTTTACATCATCAGCCCTTCTTTCATCAGCCGAACGAGTGTCAATTGGAGCAGTTCAAAACCGGCATTTCTCTTGGTTTGGGGTGGAGCAACTGACAGATGAATATATATATATATATATATATATATTGTATAATGTATATAGTCTATTATATATGTACATGTATAATTCAGTTTCAATGGAGACCATGCATGGGTGGTGCAGTACTGGCAGCTGTAAGAAAGCATGCGTGTTAGGTAATCAAACGTATAGGAAAATGTTTACACTTTCATTGCAGTTATGAATAGCGTAAAGATTACTCCAATTACTCAACATCAACACCAATGACGATTGTTATCCAATGAACTCCATATTATGTGCATTTTTACATGCTGGTCCACAGTGGTGGTGGGTAACCTCAACCACATCTTGCAGAGATTAGTGGGGGGGCACTTCAACCACATCTTGCAGAGATTGGTGACAGGCAACTACAACCACAGCCCATCCACAAATCTTTCTGTCTCGGGAGCCACTTTGGTCTCTGACTATTAATTTTGGCCACATAGAGTAACCCTGCACTTATCTCCAGATAAAACATAAATGACATAAAAATCCTGTTCAGATTATGTGACGATGATAAGGATAATGTGAGGTAAATCGGTAATTTTTTTTATAAAGCTGATTGATGATGACGCTGATCATGATTACGACAATGAAATCGATGATTATGATGAAATGGCAATGATGACGGTGGTCCTGATGGTGACTTCTGAAACCGATTAATGATGAGGATGCAATGATGCTGCAGTTGATGTTGTTACCAACGGGGATGATGATGAATAACTCATGGTCTTCTACCACTAAACAGAAAGGAATGACCAGACCCTGGAAATGAGAACACAGTAAACAGCCAACTGCTGTGTTCTGTTCAACAGTACTCCACAACAGATTCTTGGAAACTAATCCTCCTCCTCCCACCACCGATCCCTCTCTGGCATCTGGATACCCTAGAATTCAACTCCAAGGGTCCTCCTACTAATCCCTGACTCACGCCAGAACTCTTAAATACCTTCCCTATGTATATATACCCTTGCCAGTCGTGTCATGATCCCCCTAAATAACACCTTCTCCATATAGGTTAGAATCAGCACAAGGCGTGGTCTATCTCCAGTGCTGTAAAGAGAACATATGCCTCCTCCGTTTGAATGCCGTCCTTTATCAGAGCTCAAACGGCTCACACCCAAACATCATGGAAGGACAAAAAGCTGCCGCTGCTACTCCGTTCTTATCAAGGTCTACTATTATTAGTCATTGCCGAAGGCAGCTTACCAGGCACCTGTGCACCGCTTAATGATAACTAATACACAGATAACCAACTTAGTTAACTCACGGTTGACTCGTTGCCCTACGGCGGCAACCTTCCAACATCGACTACTATACTAGGACTGCTATTTCTGTACTCGTGACAAAGTCCCATTACCCCTAATGTAGAGCCACACTGGCTATGGCTTTTCGTATCATCACCCTGTATAGCTATTCACACTCTGCTCAGTCAAATATACCCAATGACATGACAGGTGAACAGAAAAGCAATACAATGCGTACCGTCAGTACCAGGGTTTTTCTGATGCAAAGTTAACTGCGAAAAATTTAACAATCGGTCATTGGCTTCTAACTTCACTTGCATACTGGCTTTAAAATACTTATCTATCAAATATCCTTCAACTATCTATGCACAAGTATGACAGCAAGTGTCAGAGAAAGGGCGTATAACCATGCCTGGCATAAAATTCTCTTTACAGGCATTCCTTTAATGCTGCAGTAGTAAACAAATGTAGGAGATTGGCAGGGCATACTCCCCCAAACACTATAGGAGTCCTGTACAGTGAAGCTCTTAAAAAACTATATAAACAAGTCAGTTTAATAAGGTTTTCAACTTTTATTAGTCAGGGTGTGATTCTGAGTATCAGCAACACTGGTGAGTAACATGGGGTGTCTCCCAATTGGGTGTCCCCCAATGGGGTGTCCATCAATGGGGTGACTCCCAATGTGGTGTCCCCCAATGGGGTGTCCCCCAATGTGGTGTCCCCCAATGGGATGTCCCTCAATGGGGTGACTCCCTATTGCATTGATCCTTGCCATCCTTCCAGTATAATTTTACATCTTATTCATTCATACATTACGTGAATTTTATTCATTAAGTGAATTCTGTACATAGCTTCAATGGGACTACTCAGAGGTGCTCCCATCCTCAGCACGCATCAAAGGGAGGCCATTTCAGGTCGAGGGGGTCCTACCACCGAGAAGGCATGGCTGCGTAGTGGACGAACAAGCAAAAGGGAGCAGACTATGTTCAACGGAACGAAGGGAGCTGACGTGGCGAGCGCTATAGGTCTACAGAGCTCACAAAGGTAGACACGAGCAAGGCCAAGCAAGCAGCGCCAGACTAGAGTAGAGATCATGTACCCGATTCGCAATGATTAGAGCATGAAAAAATTCATGTAACGTCTACCAGCACAACACCAGAGAAATCCAAATGATGTCAAGCTATTCCATCAAGCTATTCCATCAAGCTATTCCATCAAGCTACTCCATCAAGCTATTCCATCAAGCTATTCCTTCAAGCTACTCCATCAAGCTATTCCATCAAGCTATTCCATCAAGCTACTCCATCAAGCTATTCCATCAAGCTATTCCTTCAAGCTACTCCATCAAGCTATTCCATCAAGCTATTCCTTCAAGCTACTCCATCAAGCTATTCCATCAAGCTACTCCATCAAGCTATTCCATCAAGCTATTCCTTCAAGCTACTCCATCAAGCTATTCCATCAAGCTATTCCTTCAAGCTACTCCATCAAGCTATTCCATCAAGCTACTCCATCAAGCTATTCCATCAAGCTACTCCATCAAGCTATTCCATCAAGCTATTCCTTCAAGCTATTCCATCAAGCTATTCCACTCAACAAAGACAGACTTTAAAAACAACCACGCAGCAAAACCAATACTTTGCGATAACTCATCATTCATATTGCACCTCGATCGAAACATCTTTTTATATATGGTAATGTAGTAGTACATCTCTAAGACAGGGGTACTTCTGTTCTGCTATCAATCACTGTTGTGGCATAAAATCATTGAGTGTCCTACAGGAATTGTAATCTGCATAGCAACCCATCTTCTCCTAACCGATCATGACATGGTGGTTGATTGCTAATCTATCAGCTTCCATGTCCTGGATTCAAATCATGAAGAGAGACCAGGCAATTGACTGAAACTAAGGGAGGCTTGTGCCATTACTGGTGACCTATTCGCGTTTCAGCCCAATTGTCTAGAAGGCCTTTTAGTTGCCGGTAATAAATGATCAATTACTCTATTCACTGCAGTCCTGTCCCTTTAATACTACTCCTACTCCATCCTTCAACTTGATAACATAAACTGTGCAGAACACACAAACTGATAGGTGCATCTATAATATTATAATTGGTCCTTGTCCGTCATACTAGATTGACAAACTGCTTCCCTTATTGCTTGCCACACTTATTCGAAATGACTGGCACGCGCCAGTATATACATGTATGCCCCGGCAATTAGCGACTTCCATTCTGAAGAGGAGACAGTCTCTGGTTCCATAAACATTTCATTTCTATAGGATTTTAAGGCTGACTACCTAGTCGGATGTAGTCTTCTGTCTGTTTGAAGAGGTGGAGGAGGAGGAGGAGGACGAGGAGGAGGAGGACGAGGAGGAGGAGGAGGAGAAGAAGGAGGAGGAGAAGAAGGAGGAGGACGAGGAGGAGTAGGAGGAGGAGTAGGAGGACGAGGGCGAGGACGAGGAGGACGAGGAGAAGAAGGAGGACGAGGAGGAGGAGGAGGAAAAGGAGGAGGAAAAGGAGGAGGAAAAGGAGGAGAAAAAGGAGAAGAAGGAGGAGGAGAAGGAGGAGGACGAGGAGGAGTAGGAGGACGAGGACGAGGAGGACGAGGACGAGGAGAAGGAGGAGGACGAGGACGAGGAGGAGGAGGAAAAGGAGGAGGAAAAGGAGGAGGAAAAGGAGGAGGAAAAGGAGGAGGAAAAGGAGGAGAAAAAGGAGGAGGAGGAGGAGGAGGAGGAAAAGAAGGAGGAGGAAAAGGAGGAGGAGGAGGAAAAGGAGGAGGAAAAGGAGGAGGAGGACGAGGAGGCCTATAACTCATAAATATCAATTAGGTACTAATTTCGGTTCCGCTTGGTGCATGAATACATATTTCAGCATGTACACAGTGAACCTGCCACTGCCCGCACAAACTCCACCCCACCGCTGCCGCTACTAACTCTGCTAAGCTTGGCAGTGCCAGTCCCACGCCAGCAGAAAGGAGAGGGGCAACATCAATCCGCATTGCTATGCGTGTCTTAAAAAGAAACTACCTACAGTAATTGCCATTCGTGCCTGGGCAACTGTGGAAATGGAGGATATTATGGGATTTATGGGCTAGCACAACAATCACGTAGACACAAACGGTTTTCCTTCGGGTCGACATGGAGACAACACAAACCACTTTCCTAATAAGAGTGCAGTACAACAGAGAACCAGTACAATATTTCTGGTTAATTAGAACATATCTCATAGATTTTTTTAAAAGTTCTAAACAAACACAGACAGTGCTGGATAGTCAAAATAAATGAGGACATATTAAACGTTACTTGGGCTGACAAGAAGGAGAGCATTTGACTTGGCAAATGACCGAGAACAATGGAGTCAAAGGACAATTGAGTCATAGGACAATGGAGTCAAAGGACAATGGAGTCATAGGACAATGGAGTCAAAGGACAATGGAGTCATAGGACAATGGAGTCAAAGGACAGTGGAGTCAAAGGACAATGGAGTCATAGGACAATGGAGTCAAATGACAATGGAGTCATAGGACAGTGGAGTCAAAGGACAATGGAGTCAAAAGACAATGGAGTCATATACCCATCGCCTCAAATAGCTGGCATCAGAAACTGATGACGACGATGATGATGATGTTAATCATTCATTCATACATCCCAGAATTTATATAGCGCTTCTTCGAGGGCCTACTCAGAAGTGTTCCTGGCTCTAGCATGGCAAAAAGGCACAGTTTTGAGATCAATAAAAAAAAGCTTCAGTAAGAGCCCCAGGAGGCAGACACAGCTCCTGTGGGAACCCATTTCAGACAACTGGGTCCAATGCAGAAAAGGTTCTACTCTGCATGATTGCATTTCGTGCAAGTGAATGGTTCACTAGAACACAAGTGCAGTTCCTATAGTATCATCGTAACCAAAGCAGACTGACAACCGACTCCTCCCTTGGTGACAACATCAAAGCCAGTTTTATCTCCTCACAGGATTGCACAGAGAAGTCAGAAAGCAAGACTCAAAGAATGTTACGGCATACGGCATGTTATGCATTTCATTTGTAAAATACTTCAGAAGAGCTATGCCAGGAATGTTTCAACTTGCAAATACCTTTCATACCTCTGACAAAGCACAGGCCTACATACCACTCACGTCTAGGTATGCAAGTCTTTCAAAGAATTCGCAGGCACGAAATTTGCTATAGTGCTCAAAACACTAGTGTGTGCACTCCACAAAAGAAGAGACCAGGCACGCCAGGTAGATAAATGGATGAAGAGAAGAAAAACGAAATGGAGGGAAGGGCAGGTAGTGGGGAAGCGTGGAAGGCAGAAGGATGGAAAGGAAGGGAAAGGACTGACGGAGGGAAGGTGAAAATCGTAAATATGTTTTGAAGTACCTGTATTATTAAAATTAAGGTTGGAGGCCAGACATTGGAATTAATTAATGATCAGTTCAGTCGGTATAAATATGCACAAATATGTCGGCAGGCCAGCTAAGCAACTATCCATGCAATTACTGGGTAGTACTTTCACAGAATTCGAACACAATCAAATACGAATAACACAATATAATTTCTACAGAGATCGTTGGTTTCTGATCACAAGGTCCACAGTTCAAGGCTGCCGATCAGAACAGACACGGTAGAACACTGTGCACCATGCACTTGGCTGTGGCTTCTCATTCAAATACGCAACCAAAGAACCGTCCTAATATTCTCGAGGGCACCTGCAGGAAAATTTTCGGCCAGAAAAAAACAGTTGGCCTGCAGCGAGCGGGAAAATTCAAAGAAAAGCTGCTTAAGAAGGGAATGACAAACAAGCAAGCAATGGCTAGCAAAGGAAAATCATAAATGACAGGATTCATATTTATTAGCTTCAGGCAAGGTGCCTGATATATCAGCTTACACAACACACAGCAGTAAAATCAAAGGTCTCCTAACGGGTGGTGGCGCAGAAACAACGCAAACCAACTTTCCTAATAACAGACCTGCACAGCGTGCCACCACAATATATCCAGCACACATAAGAAAACTGTAATTCCATCAGCCGCAAGCCTCCTGCTGGTGCCTTTGGATACAACTGAACCCATATGCAGAACATATATCAAGAGCCCTCACCCCCCAACTTAATCAAAAACAAACAAATTTGTTTTCCTGAAACTAATATGAAACTTTGTCGTTAAAGAAAACAGAAAGTTAAGACTGTGTTTCTATTCTATTATAGTCTCTTTAGACCAGTGGCTGAATAACATTCTGCCGAAAATAAGCCTGCACACACTGTGTGTGCACAGGTATCAATCTAGAATTATAAATACACACTTTTATTTGCTCTGATTTAATTTCAATGAGGATATTTCAAGATAAAGTAATCAGTTCAGTAATCAAAAGTAATTAGTTCAGTAATCAAAAGTAATCAGTCCAGTAATCAAAAGTAATTAGTTCAGTAATCAAATCATTCCATCTCAAAATAAACACCTTAAACCTGCTCCAAAAGACAAATACCTATAAGACAACATGTCACATCACATCCCGTGGAATAAGGAAGGATGGAGTAATCTTCCATGTGTGTTTATATTTGCAAATTAACGTCCATTTGCTTTGTTATGAACATTGCCAATTACAAGTGTTTTCATTCCTACTATAGTCAACTCTGTTTGCTTAGTTTTTAGAACACTTAGAACATTTAGAACTCTTTAATATGAACACTTAGAGTCACTAACTAAATTTAAGTTGCCTTGTTTTGACCATTGCTTAGGACACTTGAAACGCTTAGAGTCACTTTAAAGTTTGATTACATCATAAATTTGTCAATTATATGCATTTTCAATAGTTATATGCTGAATGGTTTATTGCCCCTTCCCCCCCCCCCGATACTCTATACAATATACATGGTATATTATTCCATCTGGGGATAGATAATTCATCTCCCTGGATAGCTTAAAGGATAGTAGAATATATGTGACTCCGGCATACAGTATAAGGAAGGTCTACCTACAATTGAACATTTGGTATTGACATGCCTACACTTTTAACAGGTAATTCCCATAACAATTGGCAATACGTCCATTGCTCATTAACACTCGATTTACAGCAACAGTCGTTAAAACCACAACAGGGCCAATGATGCTGTTGACATATTATTGCTTGGCTCATGCGGCAATAAAACGTCCAATAGATCCATCCGTATAATTATAATACCTCTGGATTCTGTCCCAGGTTTGTTTATAGCACAATTATTCACTGGAAGAATAGTCAAAGCTGACTCCTCTCAACATCACCCACTCCCGACGACCCTACCCAGTTCTCGGAAGAACTGCGACGCTCTCCCGTATTTTTAGAACTCCAATGATACCTGAGGCGTGGCAGCTGCCGCCAGACCACTGACGATATCCACTGCCCGCCAGGTAGGGCGGCAGAAAGACCGGTGATTGCGGGGTCCTCCACCCCCCTCCCTCAGGCCGCTCCGTCCCGCCCGCACCAACCTCAGCAGCATTTATCGGCACTTGAAAGCCTCTTCCGCTGCCACATAACTCCTATTCTTGCGCAATCGTCATCTGTGCTTCCAGCAAAAATATTCCAGGATGTGCTTGCTTCTCGAATACTATCAGAGATGGAGACGGAGGAGGAGGAAGTGGCGGAGGAGGAGGAAGGGGAGGAGGAGGAATGGCCAGTGGCTGCAACTTCCTACATATTGCAGGTTGGCACCAATTCAAAGTAAACATTAATTTATATGGCACAACTTGAAAGCAACTACCGAATAATGTCTCCTTCGCAAACGTAGTAGAAGGGTAATCACGAGAACAGAGTTGAAGTGCAACCGGAACGAAGGCGCCAATGTCGTTAGCCACTGTTCCGAAAATCTACACGAAGGAGTCTTCGTAGCAGGGGTCAATGTTACATTCCCATTCCCATGTTACATGACCCTGCAGGTGATACACAACACGTCAATCAATCAGTACAGGTAATATTTTGATTGAAGACTACCACAGGTCATTGACCCCCCCCCACACACACACACATACACACACACACATACACACACACACATACACATGCACACATACATACAATCCAAAGGAATAATCACTACCTCCGTCAACGCTACCCATCGCATGAAGAAACGAGATTTTAGCGATAAACGATGTGTACCATAGAAAACATGATGACAATTAAAGACACTCTTTCAAATGACAGGCAGATATTTGGAAACAGCAATATTCAGAAACAGATCCCTTTAGAAATAGAACCCCTTAGAAACAAAGATCTCATAAAAGGCGATGACTAGTTTCGTGTTCAACACGAAAGACAAGAGCTTTGCAGAACTAACAAATTCATAAGCAATCTAACAAGTTATACCATTTTACATGTCTGCTCATTGTGAGCTATATGCCATCAGCCACAAGTCAGTAGATTTGATCCAGGGATCGCAGTGCCACGAGTAGAGTTAATCCAGGCCCCTGCTTCGGATGCCCAGCTAAAAGCACCATTACCCATTAGGTCTTCTCTTCCAACTGAAGCGCAATAAACTGCCTGTTCCGGTTCGTATCAGAGCGTTCCAGCACTCTGCACTTCTCGGCTGGTCATAATGGCAAGTTCTCCTTCCAGCTATATATATCTGGCAACGGTTCACACTGTCCTAATTCAAGGTGGTATCTGGAACACCTGTGGGTGGCTTCCACGGAAACGAGGGTGGTGGAGACCAATTCATTCCGCTTGGTCCAGTGTTCCATTTTTTGGACAGCTTGGAAGGATATAACAACCCCCACACCAATCCAGACAAAAGGAATGGTAATGTCGTTTCAATCATGCGCTTGTATCTTTCACATCTGAAGTCTTGAAGAGTAGGCAGCCAATCAGATTGACCTGCATTTCCCCAATCGTACCAAAACACATATTCTGGTCTTCTTTAGGTTCTCTGCCAAGTGGCAGGTCCAAACAGCCAATGTCCCCACCTTTCACGCTGTTGTGCCATGTCCTTAAGTGTCCATAAGTGACGAGTGTCCATATTCTGGTAAGGCTTTAATAATAAATATATGTGTCGTTCAGGTTGGGATCACATCCAAATGGTTTCAGATCAAAGGCGTTGTTTAGTGAAAAAAGATCGACAAGCACTGAGGTAGACCATCATAAAACTGGAGAATATTTCATTGAGACACACGTGTGTGGTAGGAGCAAATAAACAATGAATGGAGGATATATACACTGATATATATATATATATGTATATATATATATCCCTCTCTTTTGGCGTTCCACGTACCACAGCAACGAGTGTAAATTTGACATCACACGCTAGACTTTTAACCTTAAACCCAGTAGTAGGTAGAGCATCGACACCACCTGGCTATCCATCCATCCATCCATCCAGCTTCTTCTCCAAGCATTCATTCCTTCGTTCGTTGGTTGGCAAATGTGGTTCCTACTTGGCAGAATCAGATGGAGAAGGATGGCCTGCCTGCTTCTATAACCACGGCCAGACAGCACAGAGGCTATTATTAGGCTCACGTGTATACAAGTCAAATGCTGCACTACCACAGAGCACGCAGCTATTATAACAGATAGAAATCCTGATCATATAAACTCTCTTTTACCCACACAAAAAACTGCAACTTCCGAGCAATTTAATCGAGATAAAATGACCACCTATTACAAGAGTCATGTCTACTCATAGCATACAAGTAATTATCCCTTTTCTATACCACTTTATACCTTTTTATACCATACCACATAAATAGAGCAACGCAGTCATTTACGGACAGAAAAATGGACAGGTGTCATCTTGGTGAAGAACTTTGAAACTCGTAAATCTTGTGTAAATCACTATAATCAAATCGGTATTCTGACAATTGATGTCAGAATAGATGATATATAGATCTCGACGATGTCTCAAGATTTTTCAAACAATAAATCAAGCTTAATTTGCTTATAATTTGTCATTTGATGGTCTAATATTAATGATCAACCTGAGCAACTCATACAATACCTTAATTGCAATCGCATACTTTAATTGCAACTGCATAATTTCATTGCAATTGAATGCTTTCGTTGCAATCGCATACTTTCATTGCAAGCACTTGTAAACTTTTGTTGCAATTGCATACTTTCACTGCAATCACAAATGTTCATTGCAAGCGCATACTTTCACTGCAATTGCATACTTATATTGCATTCGCTGGTTTCATTGCGTTTGCATACTTTCATTGCGTTTGCATACTTTCATGGCAATTGCATACTTTCATTGCAATCGCATACTTTCATTGCAAGCAATGGCAACAGCTACTTAGTGGAAACAGTGATGGATACGATGTCTTGTATTATAGGAAGTTACTCATTTTTCTGCTTAGCTGTTTATATTCATGAATGTGTCTAGCTGGCATCTAAGGTCTGATAAAAACCTCTCTTAGTCTAGATTTATGTACAGGCTCAACAAGAATGACAATTTAATAAGCAAGTGAACGAGTCTGAAAACGGAATGTCTCCATTATAAGCATAGAGTAACGTATGTATGCATGTGTGTGTATGTATGAACTATGTATGACTTGTATGTGTATATATATAGCACCTCTAGGAGCGCCTCTAAATGGTTCACCCTGCTGCTAGAGGTGCTTTAAAAATGTTAAAATACGATACATGTACTTGCGTAATGCATATGCAAGTATATGTATGTGTGCATGCATGTATCTAAGCTTTTGCTAGGCGTACTGTACAAAACCCCAAGAAGCACTGCAGTTTAAGAGAACAACAAAACAGGTGCAGTTCACATAAGACCTGAGCTGAGGAGGTACTATAGGAGCACACGGCCTCACCAATACCTAGAACTAATCTGCGGAATCAGTCTCACTCTCACCTCTTAGAGAAAAACAGGATCAGAGGCTCACATTGATTATTCTAATAATAATTTTATTACTGCTAAAACAATACAGTACAATTGTCTTTCAGATTGTCCTCATTCTAACAGGAAGTGTATTATACAGCCATGATATACAAATATTTTATACGATAGAGCACCAATGGCACGGAGAAATTATTATTTAATATTGCACCGAGGTATATAAATGAATTGATCAAGATCCCTACACAGTAAGTCCGCCACTGTTTGTACTGACAGTGCCAGTCTCAAGCCTTGATAAAGGGGAGGGTGACACTGATCAGCGCTGCAATGGCAGTGCCGTTAAACAGCAACAAGCTATCCCTACACAGTACACAGCCATTGTCTTTGAGAGACTCGAACCACCAACTCCACACATTACGAGCCAATGCTCTAACCAGTCATAGCTGCAACATAGTAAACCACCAATACCACAGAGGTAATTAAATGACCACCAGGATTGAATTTTGAAATCAAATGTCCGACACCTTCAACGCATTGAATCAACGTTATTACTGCAACATTAATATCAATGGTCAGCTGCAGGCAATCAGAGCAAGGTAATTATCCTTGCCTCACAGATCAAAGCAAAGACCAACAACCACAGACATTTATGGAAGTAGAGTACTCGTTTAATGGGCCTCAATCCAGCGAACCCCCCCCCACCGTAGCACCACCACAGCAGCCGAATTGCATACATTAATTTGAGTAGCTGCCACTAATAGCATAGTAATTGAGACTAGAGCTGCAGAAGTGAGGTCAGATCCATATAGAGAGAGGTCAAGCAAAACAAAGGCAGCGAATTATGCTGCTGTCATTGACTCATAAAAGACATGAAAACTGTACAGCCCTCCCTCCCTCCTCCCCTCACCCACAATCCCTTACGTTAATTTCTAATCAAATTTCTCAACGTATTGACCTCATAAACTGTGTCCTACTAATGATAATTCAGTCAGAAGCTATGAGCGAGAGAGGCAGAGACAGAGAGACACAGAAAGAGAAAAAGACACAGGCAGAGACAGAGACACACACACAGAGAGATAGAGAGAGAGAGTCAGACAGACAGACACAGACAGAGAATGAGACGCCTTTCGCGTCGCAGGCCCACGCGCCTGGAACAGTCTTCCATCAACCATCCAGGATATCAAAACTGTATCAACTTTTAAAAAACAATTGAGCTCTACACTTGCTCTCGAGCTCATGACATTTACTCTGACAGTTGACATTAAGCGTGTAAAGCATCCTAGAAGTAGCTTGCTACTGACGATGCTATACAAATTGTCTGAATTACATTACATTACATTACAGAGACAAACAGACAGACAGACAGACAGAGAGAGAGAGAGAGAGAGAGAGAGAGAGAGAGAAACACACACATGCCCACACACACCCACACACACAGAAAGTGAGAGAGGTCAAGCTGAATCTATAGATGATGATGATATCTCGCATCATCATCGTCGTCGTCATCATCATCATCATCATCCCCACCACCACCACCAGCAGCCATATGGCAGCGATGGGCTCAAATAAATGATCTCCACAGTCATTTTTCAAGTCACCAATACCCTCTAAGTAGTGTTAACCCAAGTGTTGTTATGATCATGGTTTGTCCAATACGTCAATATCAAATTCAAAAGGTGAAGAATGCATGCACCACCCACTGGGGCAGAGGGAGCGGGGGTGGGAGGGGGTGAGGGCAGAAACAAATGGCGATGTTGAAAAGCATCTGAAACCAGATGAAAGAGCAGAAGAGAAATCTTGTTCTGGAATTTGGGACAAAGGCATCATCAGGAGGGGCCACATAAAAATGTAAGTGCTGGAAGGGAAGGAGGAATGGCAGCTCTATGGAGAGAAGGGAAGATAATAATTGGGAGTTGATTGGCTGCTCAACACAAAACAGTTGAATGTCTTAGGAGGAAATCGAGGAGATGCGGAAGAAAGGAGAGGAAGACAAAAAGGTGAAGAAGGACGATGAATAGGAGAAGGAAGGAGGCAAAGGAAAGAGATTGGGGAGTCTAGGGAGGACGAGGTGGAGGACGAGAAGGAGGAGTAAGAGAAGGAGGGTGGGAGGAGGATGCAGAAGAAAGAAGAGGAAGGCAAAAAGGTGATGAAGGACGATGAATGAGGAAAGAGACGGGGATGCTGTGAGGCGTAGGAGGACGAGAAAGAGGAGTAAGAGGAGGAGGAGGAGGGTGGGAGGAGGATGGGAAGGAAAGGAAAGGAAGGCAAAAAGGTGAATCAGAAAGATTAATAGTAGGAGGAAGGAGGCAAAGGAAAGAGACAGCGGGAGAGGGTGTGAGGATGAGCAGGAGGATGACGAGGATGAGAGCCAGAAAGAGGACGAGAAGGAGGACGAGGAGGAGGAGAAGGACGAGGAGGAGGAAGAGGAGGAGGAGGAGGACGAGGAGGAGGAGCGGAAGACTGGTTTATTCAGAGAAAAACACAGTTCAGTTAAGAAATGCCAAACCAACACTGAAGAATGAAGAATTCGTGTAACTCACGACAACAATTCAAAACAACAGACACAGGCAAGTCAGGCCAGACACACAGAGACAGACAGACAGACAGACAGACTGACAGAGAGGCAGAGAGACGGAGAAAGAGGCAGAGAAATATTTAATGAGATTTTTGAGCAAGAAGGAAAGAGCAGACACGTTGACAAGCGTGTCAATCAACAGTAAACAAACAATTGTCAAAAGTGAACAGCCTCCTTTTGCAGGCATACATGTCAAAGTAGAAAAACTATCCCAATCCAATTTCAAATCTCCAGTCTCAACTAATTGAAGAAAGCCAATGTGTAGGTTGTTACATGTCATGTATACACAAACCCTTACCACAAACCTCTATTAAAAGGTACCTTAAAATTCTCAAATTGTTTCATTCCAAGTAGCACATGATCCTGTCACATGAACATGAAGGATATCTATTTAATACTTACTTACTCACTCAATCGCTCATTCTGCCTATCATTCTAATTAATGGAATGCCAAGATCAGTGCATCTGCAAGTGTAAATTTAAAAACAAGGTCAAGGTCCCTCAATGTCTCAGTCTTTCCCTGAAGTCGTAAAACTGTTCTCCATTAAACTCTATCGAATGTTCTTAAGTACGGTAGTTGCAGCAGCAATAATAATAATAATAATAATAATAATAATAATGGGGCGCCGTATGACCGCCGCTTCTGGTGACCCTCGTGAGACTGCGCACTTATTCCAACGGCTATCGATATGCACTCAAAGATTCAACGCCATAGCATTCAGGGGCACTTTCACACAACCAACCGGAGTCGAGGACGACCAGCCATACCAACAATAATTGCATTATGTATTAGGCTTTGCATGCATCTGTGGGAATACAATTAGCACATTTTGCTAGTGTCTAGCCTAGTGCTCACCGTTAATCAGTTCCAGCCAGTTGATGTTGCTCTGTTGGTTTTGAAAATAAATGATGGTTTTTTCATAATAATAATAATAATAATAATAATAATAGCAATAATAATAAGCAGATGAAATTTGAACTTCTATTCTCTGAATCACAAGTCGAGCTAATCAATTGGATACCATCCCTGAAACCATAGCTGTAAAAAGTTTTTTTAGTTTTTTATTCTTCTCAGAAAATCGAGCTTTTTCCGTTTTTCTTTATTTTTGTCTCGATTTTCCCGCCCTTTTAATTTATTGTGTCTGACCGGTTAAAGTGGTTTGGGTGAGCAGTGAGAACGCTGACTGTGAGCAGTGGGAGCGCTGATGAAGAGCTTCAATGGAATGCATGTGTTTTCAGGGTTCTCATCATGATGAGCAGTGGGAACGAAAACCAAGAATTTCAAGAGCAGTGGGAACGCCGTTCCCACACATTCCCACTCACTTTAAGCCCTGTGTCTGACTATATTTAGTTATTCACTGCCGGTAATTATCTTCCTTAATTTTATTTTCATCTGATATCTCTTAAACTCCGTGTCCGTGCTTTCAAGGATTCCACTAATTAATTCATGTCACCATTAAATTGACTTTCACTGAGTGTTTACTAATATAAAGCTGAGTTATTTGCTTGCTGACTAAAATAAAATTACGTAAACAAGGTTTTTGACTTTAACAAAGTCCAACTATTTATCGTTTTCCGTTTTTTCTTTATTTATTTTTAATAAAATGGTATTTATTCTGCCGGTTTAAACATCTATGCCTGAAACACTCACTCTGAATCACCCAACCTTGTTCATCGTAACTCACCATCTAACTCGCCATCTCACTCACTCACTCACTCACTCTCACTCACCATCTCCCACTCACTCGCTTCATCACAGCTCCCTTGCACACTCACTCACTCACTCACTCACTCACTCACTCACTCACTCACTCACTCACTCACTCACTCACTCACTCACTCACTCACTCACTCACTCACTCACTCACTCACTCACTCACTCACTCACTCACTCACTCACTCACTCACTCACTCACTCACTCACTCATTCACTCACACTCACTCACTCACTCACTCACTCACTCACTCACTCACTCACTCACTCACTCACTATCTCCCACTCACTCGCTTCATCACATCTCGCTTCATCCCTTGCATTCTTCCCAGTCCTGGATATAAATTGCATACCAAAGAACACAAAAAAGGAACAACTGCTTTGGAGTAGTGTAGGAATTCTTCCTGACGAGCCTCACGAGTGCGAACCCATTGCTTGAACTCATTGCTTTTTACTCGGCCGGCCGCTGCCAGAACCGTTCTACGAATGTCAACGAAACAACGTTCCCATTAAGGCATTGCTTAGCTGCATTCCAACTAAAACTGCTAACTTTTGATCTTGCTGCAGCAGGGGCAGACCCCTCCCCACCCACCCACCCACCCCTGCACCTCTTGAATACTAATGAAAACTGTAAATTGCCATGATTAGGATGATAAGGTTCTGTGATCAACGATAGCAGCAGGCTCCAGTTTCATTAAGCCATAAAAAATCTGCCGCTTTTATTCAGCACTTTAAGAACAGTCTGCCTACTTTTGAAGATGGCAGGCAATTGCCACGTCCAGGGTAAGCATTCGGCAACACTACCCCTCCATCCAGGCACAGTTTAAATGACCTCAACGATAAATAAACAGCCTGAAGCAGCTTCAGACAATCTTTCTTTCTATAGTGGTCTATACCACACACCTCATCATCCGCTTTCACTGAAGTCGTAAAACTGTTCTCCATGAAACTCTATCAAAGGTTCTTAAGTAGTTGCAGCAATAATAATCATAATAATAATGATAGCAATAAACTGCAATAATAATACTAGCAATAATAGTAGTAGTAGTAGTAATAATAATAATAATAATAATAATAATAATAATAATAATAAATCCTTATAAATCGCAAGGAATCATTGATACCTTGGGTAAAATATATAAGTAAAAAATAACAACAACAATTAATAATAATAACAATAATTAATAATAATAATATTTTAATAATAATTACTGGCGACAGACATGAAGCAAATTCTCTTTTTCAGCGCCTGCCTGTCAGCATTCAGCGCTATAACCTGGTTGCTTCTAAAGGGACTTTCTCTTCAAACCCTGAAGATAAGGCCTGACACTCCAGGAAGTTATCCTATTGAATAATAATCTCCAAGTCCCTTTGGGAATAAAGCACTCAGGGCAAAAATAATAACAATAATAATAATAATAATAACAATAATCATTTATCAATTCACACTCGCAAGTATGCGGTAGGATTATTGTACGCTTGATGTAGTAGTACAGATGATAGCGACTTCAACAAGAGTCGAATTTAACTGTTTGGCAGCCTGCAAGGTGCCATCTGTCGCACTGCTCACACCACCATAGGAAGTGAAAGGTAAAACCTAAGGCCAGCCGGTACTGAACTCGCAACCTTCTGATCTCGTGCTACCATTAAACCATCTCCCATGACACTTTCAGTTGACTTATGGCAACTGTATAATATATATATATATATATATATATATATATATATATATATATATATATATATATATATATATATATATATATATATATATCACCGTGACACAAAAATCAATGTGTCACCAAATTGCATTGTGATGGATCTAATTTTGCTCCCGTTTTCACCACTTGTAAACGATGAGCTTAGTTCGAGAAATGTCGATAAAATTGCACAAAATACTGTTACATTTCGGATCAATTATGTCAGTTTGCACTTCAAAAGGTCTTCGTCACAGTCTGACAAAAAAACTATACTGTGAAGATCTTGAAAGGATAAAAAAAACAGAGGTGACTAACTTACAGGGCAAAAGCTTGATGCATTAGTTTCGCTGTAAAGTGGGTCATGATTAAGCAAGACCTGTGCTGGAATGCTTAAGATCAATTGGGAATCTTAAGTACTTGTTGCATGAAGGATTGTGCAGTGATTATGCCAGGTATCATTATGTACTGATAGGGAAACCTAAAGACCGATACAGTAACCTAAGGACCGATAAGGGAACCTAAAGGCCCGAACAAGAACCGAAAGACCAACACAGGAACCTAAAGACCAATACAGGAACCTAAGATACAGGAAGTTAAAGGCTGACACAGAAACCTAAAGATCGATACAGGAACCTAAGAACCGATACAGGAACCTAAGGACAATACAGGAACCTAAAGACCAATACGTGAACTTAAAGACCTATACAGGAACCAAAGACCGATACATGAACCTAAGGACCAATACAAGAATCTAAAGACCAATACAGGAACCTAAAGACCAGTATTTCTGCTCTGCAAGCAAAATAACGAAGGGGCAATGAATGAAACTGGTTGCAAAGAAAAGCCAGAGTTCTGAGATCGGGCCAAGCGTTGAAACATTGCTGTCAGACAACTTCAGCAGACTCTGCAGCAGATATATATTGCTTGGATGGAAGTCGGCCTCTGCAACAGATTATGACTCAGACTTTTTGTCCACAAGATTAGCCACACAGCAACAGGAAAAACAGAAAAAACTGGAGACTTCTAATTTTAAGTGTGATCATTTACACATGGACTGACTGACATTCCAGGATTTTTTCAACCAGGATGTTCAGCAATTGCTTGTAACAACAGAGCATTTCTGTGTGCCATGCACCTCAATACATCAATGATGCACCTGCATAAAATCATAGTTGAGAAAACGCTTTTTTCGTTTTTTATTCTGTTCGAAAAAGTCTGGGTATTTTGGTTTTTTATTTTTCGTCTCGTCTTTTCCGTTTTTTAAATTTTTTTCTGTTACCATATTTATTGATTTACTGTCTACAGTAATTTTTCTTAATGTTATTTTCATCTAATATCTCTTACGCTGGCTCCATATTTTTAAGTGTTCCGCTAATTTCAGATCACTATGTGACCATTTTACTTAGTGTAAGCTGTGTTCTTTGCTTGTTGTTTAAAATTAAATTGCATAAACAAGGTTTTCAATTTAAAATTGTAGTACAATATGCAACAAAGTCCATTTACTTTTCACTTTCCGTTTTTTGTGGTTTTTTCCGTTTTTGTTTTTTTCGAATAAAACGACGTTTTTCCATTTTTTATTCCGTTTTCATCGCTTTTTTTGCATCTATGCATAAAATCATCCAGTTCCTAAAATCTCTCCCCTTTTCCAGTTCATTCACAGGAGGGTTTGTTGTTGAAAAACTGTGGTTCCATTTGTCAAAAAAGAAAAACAGCATCCAATTCCAGACCATGCTTCTTTTCCATAATCAAGCACCTTACAAAACAAGAGAGGTTCTGGTTCTAAAGCAGGTGACTCAGTACCTACCTATACGGCGTAGAACAGGGCTGTCCAACCCGCGGCCCGCGGGCCATGATCCGGCCCGCCGACTGGTTCCATCCGGCCCGCCAAGACTTCCTGAGAAGCCTAAAATTTAGGGCCTAAAATTCCTAAATATTGCAATTTTTCATGTCTTAAGTCTTAAGACTAAAATTATGAACCGCATACTAATAGCCAAGTGCGGTCTCTGAATCTCCCATAATTCCTTGCTTCACCTAACATGAAGTTTTCAGTAAATGTAATAGCTCTTTGGTAATGACTCATAAGTCTTATTCCTTATCAAAGGAAAATGGCGGCTAGCGATAGCAGAAAACGAAAAATCGATTTTGAATGTAGAACTTTTAAAACGTCTTGGACGGAGGAATATTTCGTTGTTGAGCATTTGGGCAGTGTAATCTGCGTGATTTGCAATGAAACGATATCAGTAAATAAGGAATATAATATTAAACGACATTATTCCACGAAACATGCTGCTAAGTTTGACTGTCTTTCCGGGCAAGTTCGAAGCGACCGAGTGAATTCTTTGAAGCAAAACCTAACGGGACAACAGAAGTTTTTCAAAGTTGCAAATAGTAACTCTGAAACCGCAACAAAGGTCAGTTTTTGTATAGCTGAAGCTATCGCAAAGAGAGGAAAACCGTTCTCAGATGGCGAATTTATTAAAGACTGTTTGAGGATGTTTATTAATGCCACAGCGCCAGATAAATTGTCTGTAGTAGAAAACACAAGTCTTTCGCATCAAACCATAGCAAGACGAGTTGATGACCTGGCTTCAAACATCCAGGAAAATCTTATTCGGCGACTTGATGAGTGCATATTTTACAGTTTAGCACTCGATGAGAGCACAGATTTAAGCGATACAGCTCAACTAGCAATCTTTGTTAGAGGAGTCACAAAACGTTTCGTTGTTGTTGAAGAACTGCTTGACCTCTGTCCAATGAAGGACACAACAACTGGAAAGGATATTTTCGCTGAAGTAAAATGTGTTTTGGCAAAATTCGGTCTTCCTGAGGGTAAGCTTTGTGGCTTAACAACTGATGGAGCCCCTTCCATGACAGGCAAGTACAATGGATTTGTAACATTAATGACGAAATCAGTTACTCAAGATGTCATCACACATCACTGTATTATTCACCAAGAACAACTGTGTGCTAAAGTTTTAGAAATGAAAGATGTTATGGAGAAAGTTGTCTCAACGGTTAACTTCATACGATCACGAGGTCTCTGTCATAGACAGTTTCAAGCCTTTCTTGAGGAAGTTAAATCAGATCAAAAGGATGTGATCTATTTCACCCAAGTTCGCTGGCTGAGCAGGGCAGCCACGCTAAAAAGATTTTGGTTACTACAGGAAGAAATAAAATCTTTTCTTTCAAGCAAAGGAAAAGAAGTCAGCTTCTTGAATGACAATTTATGGTTAAATGATTTGGCATTTTTGGTTGATGTCACACAATTTCTGGCTGATTTGAATGTCAAACTTCAGGGAAAAGATCAGTTGGTTCACAAAATGTATGCACATGTGTGTGCATTTACTCAAAAGTTGCAGCTCTTAAAAACACAGATGAGCTTGAAAAAAGTTGTGCATTTCCCAACACTGTTCACCAGGTCTGCTGAAACAGTGAACCATGCCAAGTACTCTGAATTACTTACACGCCTCCTGGATGCATTTACAGAACGATTCAGAGATTTCAAATCACATAATGACAACATGAAGCTATTTGGAGACCCATTTGGAACTGATCCTTCTGGTGTTCCCGAAACATTTCAAATGGAACTTATTGACATTCAGAACGACAGTGACACAAAGAGAGCTTTCAAAGAGCATGACTTATTAACATTTTACAGACAGTATGTGTCTCCAGAGACTTTTCCAAATCTGTCTAATCTTGCACTTAGATATATTGCACTGTTTGGCAGTTCATATTGTTGTGAACAACTGTTCTCAAGAATGGCCAATATTAAAACAGAATCAAGATCAGTTCTAACCGATGGACACTTAACTGGACTACTTAGGATAGTTGCATCAACAGTTGATGCTGATATAGAATATTTGTGTAAACAAAAACAATGCCAAATATCTCATTAACACAAAGAAGCTATTCAAGAATCAAGAAAGATGTTATGAAGTCTCTGAACAGTTATGACTGCAATGTGAATAGATGTATAATTATGTCACTGTAAAATTATAAATATATGACATACTCGCAAGTCAATGAGACCAAGAAGGCGAATAGACTTGCTTGCTTTTACGAAATTATATCTTTGGAGACTTTGGCCCTCCGAGTCTTAGAAAATTGGCCATGTGGCCCTCTGCCTGAAAAGGTTGGACACCCCTGGCGTAGAAGAACAACCCTGTAAGAGTCAAAGGAACCACCAACCCTGAAGTCAGGGATCAGTGGAAAGTGTCTCAGCCTTGCTTACAAGGGTGTGTGGAACTGTGGGTGGGTGGGTGGCAAGCCCTCTCTTTCTTCATCTGCATGGTCTTCCCAACAACACTGTATCTCAGTGTCCAGGCAGATTTTATGGAGCTGAGTTTTGGCAATATGATGATTACTGAAAGGTCTTCCCAGTTGCTAGGAAGTTCTTTCCAAGCCTTGATTCACGTCTGAAATGTTCCAAAAGGCAAAAGCAGTCTGCATTTCTTGCATAAGTATTTCAGCCACACAGTTTAGAATATTGTATTTAGTGAGGAAGCCACGCAAATATGATGTATTGAGCTTTAGCATGGTTTAATGACTCAAAATAATGTGTGAGGAGGAACCCTTGAAGACAGCTAGGAAATTGGATTTCACAGCAGAGTGCATCAAATCATGAACAGACAGAGAAGGATGATTTACGAGAAAGCCACTGAGTTTTGCTGTGAAGCGATAAAAACGAATTACACATAGTAGACGCCCAGGACTCCGAACTGAAAGGGCATACACCGAATTATTTGTTTAAATTGACAATCAGCACACAGCCGATAAAATCCCGGAGACATCCTAACAAAAGTATCAGCAGGTCAAACGGCATCGTAGGATCTATCCAGGCATAAATCTGTAGATTCAGTTGATGTACGACAACGTCAAGCGCGGAATTGGTCAGCGGGATATTTGTCTAGCTGAACTCCGTGAACAGACATGACAGCTGCTTGCCATCAACTTGCAACGCCCCATCGGAACCGAAAAGTACTTTTCTCTGGAGTCTGGACTGATGATCGCAAGGTACTGAACGCACAAGGAAGAAACCAGGATCCTCTCATTTGTGTTTTGGCTCGCCTTATGTTCTTAGTGCAACAGCAACAGCAACCCCAATTAGTCTAAGTACAGAATCTGCTAAGCAGTTCCAGAAGACGCACTAAACTCTCGGACAGCGCTGTGCGAACTGAAACGCGTCCTCAGATTCATCCATATGTGCTGAAAGCCTTGACTTTTCAAATGCTGAAGTAAGGCCAAGTGCCCGAGCAGCTATACAGCAATAATGGCCATTCAATTCAGCACATGGTCAAACCAGCCAGGGTCTCTTATACCCAGAACTTTGTTTCAGGGTTGTTTACTCAGCTGAAGTAATTATTCAGAACTTCAACAGCTTCCACGTGTAAATGTATTCAAGTTTTGTATATAGCGGCCGTCTATGGCCTCGACCATGTTCAATGAATTTGATCCGGTGAGATCCTTCACCACCGCTCGCTCGTTTGAATGTACGCCGTGCCATTAAGGTCCCGTCCCGGTGGACGGACCGTGCTAGCCTGAGATTTTTTAATCTCTTAAATAAGCCACCATCGGTAAGCGAATCACGGTCCGCACGCTCTCTTTCACAGAGTCGCATGAGACGTGGCAGCCACGGGTGTGAAATCTTACTTCAGTTTCTTAGCCTGGTGTATGCGGGTGTGTGGACGGACCCTCTCTCTCAACATCTTGTCTTCCCAACCACAGTGTTAGGTCATTATACTCATTATGACCAGTGGTTAAAGTGGTTTGGGTGAGCAGTGGGAACGTGAACTGTGAGCAGTGGGAATACTGATGAAGTCTTATAGGGAACGCCCATGTTTCAAGGGTTCCATGCATGGTGAGCAGTAGGAACGCAAAGCAAGAAATTCGAGGGCAGTGGGAACGCCGTTTCCACCCACTTTAAACCCTGATCATGACTGAATTGGCTGAGGATTCATATGGAGCAGAAATCTTGAACATTCGAATATGAATTCGGTTACTATATGTATACCTAAAGAGTCAGTGGGTAGATCAGGGGTGCCAATGTCTGCCAAGGTCAAGAAACAGAGTCCCCAACACTCCACGCACTCCAGGGCAGTGACCTCTCCTAAAGAGTCGAAGACATTATTGCTTCTCTTCTTCCAAGCAGAAAAAATAAAAAAAACAGCGTTTCCACCCAAGGAACAATCCACATAGGGCGACTCTCTTTCGAAAGCATGCAGTTCATCGTATAGCCTCTTGAAATCTGGAAAGCATTCAGAACCCCACCCCTGCCATTAGAAATGCGTTGGAAGAAACCGAAGCGGGCAATAAAACGCACGTCAAAATAAAACGCACGTCGTCGACAGAACCGTCAAAAGAAGAGTTAGGAATCCAACAAATCAGTCTCCCTGCTTAATCATTTTAAATTAGTCGGAGCTGATGTGCAAAAAAGAGGACGGGCGGTCACACGTGGCACTGTTTATGTCATTATCCAAAGCTCTCTGTTGTTGCTGTTGTTGTTGTTCAGTATCTGGTAATTGCCTGGCATTACAAATCACTGGCATACAGGACCCACCCGGCATCTGACATCCTCCGTTCTTCGCTAATGGAAAACGCGCGTGCAAAAAAACCAGTGACAGGTGACGTGTACGACACAAAAACACAAAGGGATAACGACAGGCTATTAGTCTCAAATGAATAATTATATACGAATGAAAAAATAAATAAATAAATAATCAAACGAAATGACTGTTGGCTCATATATCATGTTTATTATTCCAATAAATTAGCAGACTGTTAGCAGCAAAGTTTCGGTTCCTGAGATATGATTAGCTTCTGCATAAACACCACCCATCACATTCCTTTGAGAACTAAGTTTTTTAATGAAAACCTGCACCAATGTGACGCCTCACAATCTAACACATCTTTGCAAACAATTTGGTTAGCAATACGAGCTTTTGCTTGAATCACAGCAAGGCAAAATAAGTCTATTTCTCTACAATATTCTAGACCAATTAAGCTGGCTCAACGAAATTTTACCTTTCGTGGTGCCTACGAAATCTACGATAAACGATTGCATTTAAGGCAAACCATCACATCTGCCATCCTTATTCTACATACCAAATCCAAACTGCAAAAAAAGTCCATTCCGAACCACACCCAAACATGCCTGTGACCCAACAAAATGCTCTATAAAATTACATAATAGGCATTCCAACCTAACTAGACCAGCAGCAACCACCACCACCACCACCACCACTACCACCACCAAGCTAAACAACCTCGACCACAAACCAACTCCAACGGGGGCAATGGAGCCAATAAACAGAACGGAGATGTCTGGAAGGCCCAGCCACAAGAGTAGTATATCAGTTCGGCGCCAGCCTAGTATATCCAATCGACTGGAAGCATGCAGTTGCTCAACGGAACAACAGGCTTCCTCCCTTCCTTCCTTCCTATCAGAAGAAAGAGTAAAGTGCATGACAGCCAATTAATCGCAGAACTTGATTTGCCACACCGGAGTTTATTGCACTTTTAGTTCGTCTAAACTGCGCTCGGTCTAACTGAACTGAACTGAACGCGCAAAAAACATCTCGGTGGTGGAATTCCGTCCCGATCCGCGTTTAGTCTTTCAATGTTTACAGAATTTATCAGCACAGCTCAAATCGCATGCTCGGATTACGTAGATTGCCCAATTACTCGACAGCCGGCCATAAACCAAGCTGATACCAGTCCAAAACATTTCTCGCTAATTAGCTGTCTCTCTCTGTCGAAGTGAATTAAATTTAGAAAATAATGAGATGCAGGATTGTCAAGTTGACAAAGTACTGCTGCTTCAAATTTGTCAGCAGGGCCCACTTCACTAGCACCGGTATGCATGTGTAGTAATAGATGCCAACAACAATACGCTGCAAACTAGGCCAAGGTGGCCTCATGTTTTCTCTGTAATCTGCAATTTTATTAATGTCATTTTTATCAATTACCCTGGTAATGTCATTTTTTATCGATTAATGTCATTTTTTTATCAATTAATGTCATTTTTTATCAATTAATTTCATTTTTTACCAATTAATGTCATTCTTTATCAATTAATGTCATTTTTTACCAATTAATGTCATTCTTTATCAATTAATGTCATTTTTATCAATTAATGTCATTCTTTATCGATTAATGTCATTTTTTTAAAATTAATGTCATTTTTTATCAATTAATAAGGATTTTGCTGAATAATTTCTGTTCCAAGAGATTTCTAATGTGACCTAGTATGGTATATATGTAGAATTCGTGAAGTCATTTCTCTCTTTTGTCACTGGGGTCGGGAGCGCCTCTAAGTGTTTTCGATGCCATTGTTATCCGAGGACTCATTCGGCGCCAGAGGACTCTTCAAATAGACAGACACGTTCGTTTCCAGTTATCAGCTCCATTTGGAAAGGTGAAGAGAGTCCTTCGTTCTGAACATCATTCCACTTGCTGACAACCCACTGCCAATTGCCGCATGGAGAGTGCATACCATCCATTGTCCACAGCCCCAACAATGGCGGAATGGAGGAGATGTATCACGAGTCTTGTCGCCTGTCATCGCTCATCATCTTCAATGCAGGAACATGGAACGTGGTGTACAGGAACATAGTGTCTAGGAACATGGTACCCAGGAACATGGTGAATCTAGGAACATGGTATGGTGTCTAGGAACATGGTGTCAAGAACCATGGCATCTAGGAGCATGGTGAATCTAGGAACAAGGCATCTAGGAACATAGTGAATCTAGAAACATAGTGTCTAGGAACATGGTGTCCAAGAAGTAAGAATATGGCATCTAGGAACATGGTGAATCTAGGAACAAAGCATCTAGGAACATAGTGAATCTAGAAACATAGTGTCTAGGAACATGGTGTCCAAGAAGTAAGAATATGGCATCTAGGAACATGGTGAATCTAGGAACATGGTGAATCTAGCAACAAAATTTGTTATCTCCGGATGGGAGTCCATTTTTCGGTGCAGAAATTTGTCCTTGATGACACTTCCAGTCATTTCAATCGATCAATCAATCAATCAATCACTCGATTGATCAATATTTGCTTTATATTCAATAGAGACACACACAGGTCCAGCCAGACCTTGGCTACAAGCGTTGTTTGTTTGGTTAGTCAATTCAAAGCCTCAAGGAAGAACCGTGCAGAGAATTAGGTCTATATCCAACTGGGAACTACGGCTGCTAAATGCCAATGTTCATTATATGCTGTTATCACTATTTATTAACTTAAGCTTCAATAATTATCGATATCATTTTAGACTGGCAGTGGTGCAAGCAGAGCTATTTATAAGACACCACAGCCAAGTGTCTACTGTCTAGATCTACCCATGCAGACAGTTGGTCTTAGTCTTCATAGATCTCCAAAGGATTCAGTTGATGCTCAGATAAAATTCTGACTACTAACATTGCCTTGCACCTGTACATCATTCGTCTTCATTTTTAGTGATATAATTAACAATTTTTTTATGGCATTACACCAGTACACTTTCTAATCCACAGCCGAGCTAAGCTTTAATTATTTCCAATTTTTCTTTGTTTTGCGTAGTTATCCACAGCTATTTTCGCAAGGACAGACACACTATTTATCGCCCACAATGTCTTGCCATGGCCTCCATTCAGTGCAACAAGTTGCTTCAGTGTATAGCTACAAACTAACATAGTTGGTAGTAACCTATACTCCACCTTTCTGCACGAGTCATGAGCTGCTCATGAACTGAAGATTCTGTTCCTTCCACTCGAGACAAAATTAGGTCACATCCCAGACTTTAAGTGTAGCCTGATTCGATTATAACGTCAAATAACAGCGTGTGTCACACCGCATGAGCCACATTACTAAATTTATTATTATTTCCGATGGTCTTTATGAATCACTACCTACAGTCCTGCACATACCATCAAATCAAGTTGAAGTGGAAAAACAATAAGCAAAATAATTAGCCATCTATACCCATCAACGCTGAAACACAACGCACTGCTGCGGCCAGTCATAAACAGCAAATGTGCTTTCGAAAATTGAACCATTACGGAAAATTGGAAAATACCGTCATCTGCTTTCCAATTGTAAGATTTTTAGAGCACGTCTGGCAAATGATTTTTAAATTGCTCGGCTGATGTAACAATCAGATCAGATGCTGGCATTCCATTGCTTTTATTACAGTCTAGTACACGCACGTGCTTTGGTTCAACTCATCGGGCAGGGTAAAAAATAACAGAGTATATATACGGTGGAGTAGATGTAAAGTAAGATGCAGTCCTAAGGCGTCTATCATTTTGGTCAGAAGAAAATGTTTGGGCAGAAGCAAAGCAAAGTAAGATGCAGTCCTAAGGCGTTTATCATTTGGTGAGAAGAAAACGTTTGAGCAGAAGCACATTGACAAGGTAACAACGGAAATCAAATCCAGAACACAGTTGCTTCACCACTTCATCACCAACGCTCTTCATCACTTATGACCAAAACTTTAAAGTGCAGAGGTGCTCTGAAGCACTTTCTCTGTCCTTGACTAATCTTTTACAGTGATCGCCCAACACACGGCACTCCTCCGCTCTAAGACAATAACACGCACATGAATCTGCCAGCTAATCACAGACGCGTGCCAAAAACAATTTTGTGGGAAGCATGCACGACGCTGATGAACACGAGTGCACTTGCGCGTCAGAGAGGCAAGGCTATAATGGGTACCCACACACATACACACGTCCGCTTAATTGTGCTCCTGTCTGCTGTAGCTAAAAATAGCTGTCAGTTCGTTCCCATGTTTCCGGAGCTTACGCCATTCATAAGAAGTGGAGCTGCAACAGATGTTGTATCACAGCGAGATCCTCACAATGACGTCTACATGGCCTCGATGTATATACATGCAACCTTCGGCTACTCCCCTGCCGACAGCCTTCCTTCCTTCCTTCACTCCTTCCTTCCCTCCTTCCCGAACTCAGAGAAGTGACTTCTCAACCGCCAGCACTTAGTCAGATGAGCAGTAACCTTTTACGACTGGCACCACGTACAGAAGCAGCAGCGCAGCACGCCTGCGTGTTTATCAAGAAAATGTTTGGTTTTCCAAATAATTAACAGCTAAAGGCTGGATGCCTGCTAATGCTATCTCACCAGATGTGTCTATGGTGGGTTGAAAGGGATGGATGGATTGATTGGAGGCCAGTCACGTCAGGTTCATGAACTCAATAAAATTCTGCAGGGCCTGAAGAGCTCTTCTCCCAGATCTTCAACAACCCTGTAATAGCTCCGACATCATCGACTGGAATCTCCAGTTTCTACAACCTCTCAATCACAGTCTCTGGAAGTTGCCTGTCGTCCCAACGAAATCTCTGCCGGGAAAAATTCCCGACATTGGAAATGTTATTGCTTCTGGTAATATGATAAAATGTGCAGTGAACAACTGTAGTTTATCTAGATAGACTACTGGGTCAGTAGGTCGATGGCTCAGCTTAAAAGGATGTGCCATTCACTTCTAAGTATTTCAAGCTGTTCTGAAACACCTTAAGCGTCAATTTTATACTTCATAAAAGAATGCGATTATTATAAGTTTTACACACCATTTATTCATGATCAATAGCCCCTTACATTAGCATTTTAACAAAAAGTTGTGAAGGCTGGATATTTTAAATGACCCTTCAAACTCAGTGGGCAGCTGGTAACCTTTTTAATGCTGCAGTGACAAGTTGATAGTGTTTCGCATATGTCCCAAAATTTACACCGAAAAATTGGATTTTTTTGTCTCGTGAACCTCACCACAATGAATCAATGCATTAAAGTTACTAAATTTTATCATCCATACGCATAAATGATTTTAGATTTAAGTGAAAACACATGTCTGCAGATTGGGAAGTGTTTGACCAAAAAATGTTAGTCAGTAATGTGTTTGTATGATTGTAGCCATGGATGTAGAAAATGATTAAAATGGAATAAAAAAACGGAAAAACGTTGTTTTATTCGAAAAAAATATTAAAAAACCCCACAAAAATGGAAACGGAAAATAATCTGTCTTTGTTACATATGAAACTTCATTTTAAGCTTTAAAACCTTGCTTATGCAATTTTATCTTAATCTGCAAATAACACAACTTTATTACTAGGCCAAAATTAACTGAAACAAGTAACAATAATCTACAACAGTTATTTCTTTCTTATAACTTTGGTTAATTAAGAAATTGAGAAAAATTAAAGGTATTGAAATCTTTTCAAATTTAAATTGTAAACGTAAGTCCGCATAAGTTCATGCTGATTGACATTTATAACACAATTAAAATCTAATCAGAAGTAAAGACCATCAATGTGTGCTAAATATTGTACATTTGTACTTAAAATTGTTACTCATATTGTAAGCCCAAGAATTTTATATCAAAATAACTCTTACAAATTCCCTTTCTTCTAGGGACCTACTACATGTATTTCCCAAATGATGACTTAAACAATTACATGACACTGTAGTTAGCTGAATCCTTGAGAGTACGGTGAAAACGTATGAAATATCAGAAAAAAGAAATTAAGGAAAATAATAATAGACAGCAAATAAATAAATAAAGTTACATAAAAATATAAACGAAAAAATGATGAAATTTGTTTAAAGAACGATCTTTTTTGGGAGAGAATAAAAAAAACGATAAAACGTTTTTTACAACTATGATTGTAACCTAAACAGTAAACACCTTCTGAAGCCAGTTCTGTATATTATGTGCTACATCACCTCAATTTGTTCAAAGTAGGTCACAACTGAACTGGAGCAAATCAAGCTCTGGCATGATACAGAGATCATCTGTGTGTATAAGGCATCCTAAAAGTTAGTTTTATCTTAAAATACGCTTACCTGTACATTCTACAGAATTATGAAAACTGAAAATTTATTTAATTTTAAAAAAAGAAATGAAAATTTCCTAACTTTTAAGAAATTTGTTTGGTACAGAAACAAACAAACAACGGTGTTCTTTGAAAGAGCAGGCACGTCTGACTGACACGGAGGGGAAAAGACCAACCATTCCAACTATTGTTTTTTGCTCAAGAACATTAACCTTCTAACTTTTGTTCTTCATTCTCAGAAATTGTTACCTCCATTGAATTCAGAGGCTGATATAATCAGAAAACAGTAAACAGGAAGTAACATGTCAGTGACTTTCAGCCACTCTCTGCATAGGCTGACAGGCTGATGAAAGTCACTTAAGAAGATGCAATCAACCTAATCATCACGTGGAGGATAGTTTGAAGAAGAAGTAGCAGATGTGCCAAAGTATAGGCTGCAGTTGTTTCTCCCCTCCCCCCCAGTTGCAACTTAGGGTTGTCTCTTCTGCAGTTGTAACACAATCCGTCTTTCCTCCTCTACCCTCAGTCTTCCTCTTCCTCTATTATGCTGCACACACCATCAGATATAAATCACATTCTGTATCTGGCACAGGTCCCAGTATTTACCCTATCTGGCACGCAGGAATTTGCAGAGAAATGCTCTAACAGATGTGTCTTAAATAATAGGCCTTATCAATGGGGACAGAGTTTGTTTCCTAGGGCAGAAATCAACTGCAGAAAAAGACAGCTCGCATGTACATGTACATGTATGTAACAACCATCACAATTTCAGCAACCAATCGACCCAGACTTCAGCCCCTGATACAGGGGGGGGAGGTTAAATGTTAAGTATGTTAACTATCCAGCACACCCCTAGAATCACTATGAACTGTGGCAGTAGAGCACACAGTACTACACAGCTACATGGGACAGTAGAGACAGGCAGGCACCCCAATAAAATTCAATACCCAAGTCAGAAAACCTTATAGGCAATAAACAGCCTAATAAAGAGAAACTGTCAGAGTCTAACTACTGGGGAAAAGAATCATTTGGCTTTTCTTACAGTGTACAGTGCTCAGTCAATTTCATCATATCCACAAGTGTTCGAAACTGCTCATGCAAACCAACATGCCACATTAAAGGTTTCGTTGCCAAGTACTGAACCAATCAGACACCAATAGTACATATTTGCATTTAGATACACCGTTTCAACTTCAACAACAACAGACACACACTGTAGTCCAACATTAAAATAATGTTATTTGAACTCTGATAATAAAAACCTTTGCTACAAAGGAATGGAATTTTTGCTGTGGCGTGTTTCAGCGTTGGGTTCTGAAGAGCCACTCACAGCGCTGCCGCTGTTATTTCTGCACACACACACATATATATATAGGCAATGAATAAAGTTACAAAAAACCTGCCGACTGTATAGACGTGGAATCTGCTATGGTATGTCACTGTGTTTGAGTTTGCTTTCAAGTGCCTCTCACAGCCGTCATTTCTTCACACACGCAATGAATATATTATTCACGAACATTATATACAACTGCGAAACGAGGGAACCTTTCACGCTATCATCAACTGCATTAAGGCGATCAAAAGCACTTGAGCATGAGGCTTAGCCTCTGCCGCAAACGCACGAGACCCTGAAGAAATAAAAACGTATTTTAGCTTGACTTATCGATGATAAAAATGACTTTAGACTTTGACTATGATCAGATCATCTTTCGACGCGTTGCTTTTTCTTGAACAGCGTAAAAGTAGGCCAAACCGCAATGAACATCTAGTCGATAAACAGCATTAGAAACGATAAATCACATTCAAATACCACATGTAAGAAACCAAGCAAATTCTGGAACTCACCTTTGCAGACGCCGACTTCATCGTCGGAAATGCCCGACCCCATGGCTGGACTGATCACACAGATGAGATTCTCGTCGCATCTGCCTTTAACGCCGAACTGTCCGCCACACGTTTCGTTGACCACACGGGCGCATTCAGGGCAGCAATTGCAAATGTCCATCGTTGTACCACCAGCACATTCGGAAAGGGACGAACAGTGAAATGGATCACAAGCAGAGCAGCGAAACGCCTCGGCCCCGCCTGGGCCCCAGAGCGCGCAAGGGGCGACCAGAGCACAAATCAGCGTCAGCAACCTGCTAGCGAACGGTACGAGATACATATTAGAATAGCATTCGCCGATTTATCGGCGAAATATCTCATAGCAGAACACTAGAATACCCTGGCAGGTTCCTGACAAACGGTTTGTATATCAACACTCTTGTCACGCTAAGCAGCTGTTGGCCACCAAATGCATTTGCAACCTTTCGCCTTTCGTTGACAATGGCGTCAAGCAGTAGTTGACAATGGCGTCAAGCAGTCGTCACGTCATGCACGATGACGTTCTCAGCAAATCATAGTCGGCAACGACGTCACGGGTATGTCATGCGTAACGGCTACGTTGCTGATGACGTGCCTTGACGCTACAAGGCGTCAGACAACCAATTAACAACCAATTAACAACTTTAAGACGTTAATTGAAGTTTACCCGATAAGGATAACGAATCAGGTCGAATTCGAAGCATCCACGCACTTCTTAACGGACGAAAAGGACTTCATGAAACTGTCAACAAACGGCGGCGTTGCCCATCGTCACGTAGAGCACAACAGAGTGGCCGGGGGTACGTCCAACAACGATCGTAACCACTTTTAGGTCTACTACAACCGTCCAACAGACGCCGAATGTCTTAGCTCCTCACGAAATCCGACACATTTGAAGACATTTCCTATCGCGAATCGATCCGACCCACCACCATCATCATTAAGACCGATTTTCGACGAACTTTGATCGCCGATATAATATTAATAGTTGATAGATTTCGAAGTTTTCGTGTCAACAACAAACTCGCAACGAGCCACACGGGATAATAGTGTGCGCCCTACGCTAACGCCGCGCAAACGTATACAGAGAATTAATGGCCAGCCGTCGAGCAACAACCACACCACACACTACTAACACCAGATCTGTCTGTCGAATGCTTCGGTGTGAGCTCTGTTGTGAGCACGGGGGATCACCACCGATCTATAAATACCACGATCGCAAAACGAACACGCCCCATGTGGCTGTCACGGGTCCGTCATTCAGATGTGTTTACTCGAGCGCCTGTTAAAGCCGCACGCACAACCGTCTTCTCTCTCTCTCTCCTTCGTAGAAATAATAATGCGCCAAAGAATTCGGCCCGTGCCGCCAGCAGACGTCCGCGCAGTAGTATGTGGACGGAAAGCTGTAGCCTACGGTCGCATGAAGTTATACTGTTAGGTTTATTACATATTCGTTTTAATGAGAAAAAGACAATCTGACAATAACGCAGAAATGCTAACATGAGTGATAATGAATAATTATAGTTCAAAGTTCGATAATTAGTCTTAAAGTTAGCTAGTAAATATTTTTATATAGCGATCGTGGGATAAATTGAGATCTACACGAGTTAGCAAGTCGCTTGGAATCGACGAAACTTAATGTGTGTTCGGTACTGTTGACATGCGCAACACGTCGTAGGCCTACCAATACACGTCGTAATACTTTATCCCAAGAGCGTTATACACGTCGTAATACTTTATCCCAAGAGCGTTATTCAAAAACATATACTAACTAGCCTACCTTGACTATGGCCTAAGTTTTAAGCAGACATAGGCCATCATTATAAACAAGAGCTTCGTCATCATCAAACAACAGCTTCGTCATCATCTTCACGAGCATCATCATCGTCGTCGTCATCATGGTCGTCATCATCATCATCGTCGTCGTCGTCATCATCATCATCGTCGTCGTCGTCATCATGACATTTTCCCGCATTCTGGTTATTCGTAGGCCTGTAGGAGAATGAATTATTGTACAGTAGCATTGTCACATTAATTTATCGTTGTAGGCCTACGATTGTTTTTTCATTGCTCTGCATCGCCATAGTTTTTTTCAATATCCAAAGGCCTATAAACACCGTCCAACTTTCCTTTACATGTCTTTTTGCTGTTGCCATATGCGATTATCATCCACTACACGGCCTAACCACCCACCAACAACAGCCGAATTGGTCTACTTGTTGAATACTTTCTTCTCCATGCTGAGAGTTAGGCTATTTGTATTGTTTTTTTTATTCAGTGACCTACTTTTTAGCTTTCTGCGCGTTATTCAGCAAGATGAATCAATGAATCATCTAGGCCTACCCATCAACTCTAAATTACTAAAGCACTGCAATATAGCTTAATTAGCGCAGGGCATCAGCTTATTGACGAGCGCTGCCTCGTATCAGCACACTCTGGATAAACCGTTCAAAGATCGATGTAGGCCCTACGGTTGGTGGGAATCCGAGTTCGTTGCTCGAGAGACGGGAAATGCATTCTTGCTTTACCCCTATTTTTGGCCTGGAATGACGAATTATTTTACTGGGAGTGGGTCGCACGGTGTCGGATGTATAGCGTAGGAGTCGGTCCTGCATCATCGTGAGTCGTTGATAACCGGTAGGTACATGTAGGTCTATCTCTGGCACCTCATCCGAAGTAAACATTTTCTACCAATCAGTCACGGCTTATCGGCATTTGGCCGTCCTCAAAGCAGATATATATATATATATATATATATATATATATATATATATGCACACATACGTACACACACCACTCCCTCCCCCAAATACACACATCTACACGCTGACACACAGCACAGTGCGATTAAACCCCCTTCCTATTATTATAGCTTTATTCAAAGCATCGACGTCATGCTAAGAGTGGGGTCAGAGTTCTTTGCTCGTACGCCGCTTGGAAGGCATTCCTGAACTCAACAATAATTATTATTATTAATTGCAATGATCGTATTCCTACGTGGGCGTGTAGCCTATAGAGGAAAATTCACACAACCGCAAGATAAAAACAATTACTTCCTTACTAGCATTGACGTATTTAGGAATGGAGATTTAATTTCCGGGTTCAACGCTCCCCCTGCATGCTGATAAATAATTTCAGGTTTAAAAAACTAATTCTTTGTATTTTCCGGATATTTTCATCTGACCCCCCTCCCAGTGGAAACCCCGAAATTCGTTAAAGTCGATAATTAGAGTATAGTGTGATAGCCATTTTTTCCGAGAAACTACCGAAGAGTTTAACAGAAACTTTGGGTAGCAAACCCTGTATTTTAAAATTAACTCAAATCAGGGCTGTACTCAAGGGTATACGCGGGTATACTATACGGCGTATGTATACCCACCTTCGGGAAAAATGACAGCGTATAGGCTATATTATATACTCACCTCAAAAAGCGAGTGTACACGCGGGTATACAGCGTACACCCAACTCAGTAAGACCAAGTGGGTACACGCAGGCAAAAATCGCGAATTGCGAAGGGAGAAAATCATGAAAGTACAATGTTTTACGCTGTTTTAAATTTTTTCCATGCGAAATATCACGGCAAAAACTTCGATGACTAAAAAAGTCGTCAGAAATTTTGGAGGATGGAAGACGAAATTTTCCATGAAATAAAGGTCGTCAGAAGTTTTTTTCCCAAAAAGTCGATTTTTTCCGGCGGCAGCGTGTAGGCTATAGTCACCTCAAAAGTTATGAGTACAGCCCTGACTCAAATGTTGGCGGCTCTTTCATAATAATTTGTTATGAGGTCCTAATACACTATAAAATATGGGACCTATAAATTAGTATTTATACAATGTTATCATTTAGCCTATATAGGCCATGCTATCCTATATAACTTTAGGACAGACGTGACTGAGACGTCTAATAAGCAGAAGCTAGGTAGCCTATACGACGGCTATTCTTAGATCAACATCCGTTTGACAGAACGGCTTCAAGTAGATTATATCGTATACGTGATGTTTACATGCGGTCGCAAGCATGCATGGAGTGCAGCACGTGGTGCGTGTTGTTCCATTTGAATGAGGAGGAGGCAATTCTCACTTGTTGCGTGCACGGTCATTGAAGGCAATTGCCTCTGGTGACGGCGGTGGTGGGGGAAGAGAGGAGGAGAAGGAGGAGGAGGAGGAGGAGAAGGAGGAAGAGAAGGAGGAGGAAGAGAAGGAAGAGTAAGAGAAGGAAAGCAAAAGAATGAATTGGACAGTAATGGACCAGAGAACGTAGAAAGTCTATAGGTTTATAATCATACCCATAAGCCTAGCATATTCGCATACCTTCAAGTATAGGTCTACTTGTTTAAAGCTGATCTGGTTCAACCTATTATTCTATGTCACACACACACACATAAACACACACACACACACACACACACACACACACATACACACACATATTATAATAAAATTATATATGCGACATATAGCACAGCAATTCATGTAAATTCAAGACTGCACTGTTAAGACCCCGGTATATAATTGTAAACGACAATAATTAGATTCTTGTCTGCCGCAACAGCGGTGCGATCAAATAAAATTATGAAATAATTGCCTTACATTATTTCATATATCGCATTTCACGTGCTATAGGCTACTTGGTACAGTACAACGCATAGCCGTCCTGCGTTTGAAGCAGCAAATCTCAAGCTCTAAACGATAAGCATGACGGACCCATAGGCATAAGCTTATAGGCATATAGCCTATAGGTGCAAGTGTTTCATTGGGGACCCACAACCATCCATAATTTCGAGTTTCACTGTTAATGCCGTTGCAGCAAAACGTTCTGTAAGTGCAGGCATTTGGGGAATTATTGTGAAAATTTTCCACCCCGATATTTTTCTTAATTAACTCCATAAACATCTGGAAAGACTTCATGAACTTCTGCGTATAATGACCAGACTGCAGTTATAATTATTCTATTTCTGTAGCGCCATTTGCCGATGTGCTTTAGGCCTAAACGCTGGTGCTATAGAAGTTGCGAACTGCATGGTGTCAGTTAGGCTACGATATGAACGTGAGTGTGCGTGCGTGAGTGTGTGTGTGCGTGTGTGTGCGTGTGTGTGTGCGTGTGTGTGGGTGTGCGTGTGCGCGCGCGCGCGCGTGTGTGTGTGTGTGTAGTTGCAGTTTAACGTCACTGTGTGGTAACAAAGACCATTAGCGACGCCCTCCTCCTTTATCCAGGCTTGGGACTGGCACTGGCAGAGTGCGACCAGTGGCGGAGTTATATATGAACGTGATAGCCTATCTATCAACCGAATTTACTTATGGAATGGGCACACAGGAAATGCTATAAGGCTGTCGCAGGAAATGCACCCATCCTCGTTAATAAGCCTAATTTAGATTTTTGCGCAAAAATGTCGCACACTGATTGCCTTCAAAATTGGCATGAGTAAAGGCCTAATCACCAATTACTGCGTTTAAAACTGATAGGAAATTCTTGGTTTTTTTGCTCTCGCAGCATTTGAGATAAGCACAGCTGTCATCAAAACATCTGCGCTATGAAAAAAACTTTCACACTGTCAGCGTTGCCACTCCTTAGGTTATTTCACAAGATCTTGGTTTTTTTATCGGAACTTGGGAAATGGGTTTTTTGTCAATAGCTATATAGGCGCACCTAAACCAATTGATTGTTTCTTCAAAAAATAAGAAACTTTGCTTCAACTTGACAAAAGTCAAATGTTTTTTAAGTAAAGCCACAGTTTTACTATAATTTTGCTGCAGACCTGTAATAGCAGTCACGTGTCATCATTGATCCTCTGAATATTAGTCAATAAAATAAATTTTGCTCAATTTTGACCAGAAAAAGATCTCAACTTTAAAACGATGGAAATATCTTCAGTTTGAGTTGGTTCCGTGAAACTATAATATAGCCTATAGTTGAACATGTCACTTTGTATGTACATTGAAGGCCTACTATCATAGATAAAATATATGCTTAACACTGAACTACAGGCGAAATCAGTGCTGAAATTTCAAAAATTACCACCACTACCCAAACCGCCGACGCTACCACCACCACCGCCACCACCACCACCACCACCACCACCACCACCACCACCACTATTGGCCTACTATAACTTCTACAACGACCACCATAACCACAACCACCTATACAACAGTATCACCATCATCATCATCATCATCATCATCATCATCGTCGTCATCATCATCATCATCATCATCATCATCAATTACATCATCATCATCATCATCATCATCATCATCATCATCATCATCATCATCATCATCATCAACTACATCACCATCACCATCACCATCACCATCACCATCACCATCACCATCACCATCACCATCACCATCACCATCACCATCATCATCATCATCATCATCATCATCATCAGTAGTAGTAGTAGTATTACGCTGAGCCATCGTATCAACTCTAGTCATCAAAATATTGTTATAGCTTTCACGGTGGCTCCGTGTAAGGCGGCGTTGCCTTCGGCTTCATCGCCTACGTCGAAACACATTGCTGGTCTAATGAGGTTTTTCGCTCTGCTGTTGATATTAATATCCTGAGGTATAATAACAGCCGAAATCTTCTAAAATATTGCCTTTACAAGGACCCCTTTGTGTGCGCCACACCACGGATTATATTTTATTAATACGACACCCGTAGCATTCTGTAAGCATGTATCATAATAATTACTTTAGTTATTTGCCGCTGCGCTATGGCCTATAGCGAGGTTTTCTGCGGTTTAGCGGCTTATCAATTTGATGAGGTAGCGAACCATGTATATTATATTGTGTGTATATATATATATATATATATATAATATTATTGTCAGTAGCGGTGCTAGGGGGGGGCTAGAGGGGGCTAAGTCCCCCTAAAAATGCCAGCCATTTTTTCCCCATGTAAAAATGAAATATTTGCACGATTAACCTCCTTTAGCCTCCCCCCCCCCAATAACCCTAAAGGTAGCCTACGCACGAGGTTCGCCAGACAGCTTGGCGGATATGAAAAAGAACCATTTTCCAAGATTTAGACTAAATCACTAAAAAAAGGGAAAATTTTCTTGAGATTTGGGCTGATGACTAAAAAAGTCGTCAGAAATTTTGGCGACTGAAAACGGAAAATTTTCTCCCGCAAATTCACCCCCCCCCCCCAAACTGAAATCCTTGCGCCGCCACTGATTATTGTATACGAGCAGACGATGAATATTTTCACAGCGTATAGAATAGCAAAGCAAAGCGATTTGAATCAATTATGTACTTCGCCGCAGGGGTCGGATCTGTTAAGTTTGTTGCTTCCTATAGGCTGTATACATGCAGTCGACGCATATCTTCTCGTTTTATCACTTAAGTACACAATGAGTAAAGACTCATGATACACGACAACCTCCTCCGCCCATTCATCGGAAAATTGCATTT
>OX457047.1:27030416-27080416 GCA_949752735.1 Lumbricus terrestris
TGTTTGATCATCTACTTTTTTGTCACTTATGCCTAGGCCAAATTCACCTGCTTTTTATAAGTTGCTCAAATCTTACTTTTTAGCTGTGGCTGGGCTGTGACAGCCCTTGAGTAGGTTTCTTGAAGAGGCGCTATATAAATTGTCGAAATGAATGAATTCTTAATTGCTTAGTTGATTATTTATTTAATAGCTAATCCTAAATCCCGCTTTCTATTAAACATAGGGATGGATGACTATCATATCGACTGAACAATTTTTCGTTGTTGGTTTCATGCAATCTCATGTTCACCAGTCACTCAGTCTGACTGCGTGGTATACACAGAGACCGATCCATGCGTGCTATACAAATATAATTTCGCGCTAGACGACGTCATTCCAAGATACCTATCTCCCGCCTACCCTTCTCCGCCTCCGTACCATTAGATAAAACCATTAACAATTCTTGCCTAAATAGATACGCGTCATTGTAGATCCGTAAGCATAGATTTCGGATTTTATCGTTTCATGTACCTACCAATAACCCATGCAAGCAAATTCTGCAGCTGCCTGCTTCAGATGTTTTGTCCATACGTTAGACTACTAATTGAAATCGTCTACAGTGTTATCTCGAAATGCGTTTCTTCCATTTATGCATCGTTGTCGTCGTCGTTGTCGTCGTCGTCATCGTCGTCATTTGCTCCCATTTCGGCTTCCGTAGATAAGCATTGATGACATAAGAGTAGAATATTTCAACTGATGTGCGCAAATATGTCTGGAATGTCTTGGTTCATTCATTCATTCAGAGCATTGGTTGTGCAAGTTTATAGTGTAAAGATAATTATGCCAGCAATGGCATTTCGTTATGTGTGTGTGTGTGTGCGCGCGTGTGTGCGCATGTGTTCATGTGTGTGTGTGCGTGTGTTCGTTTGTGTAGGCTACCTAATACATGTGAAAATTGTGCATTATATTATATAGTGCTTTTCTGTTGCAGGAAGACTTAATTCGCTGTTGTTCAAACACTAGGCCTGTATAATTAATACGCTGAAGCAGACACAAAATTCCGTACGATTTGTTGTTCTCGGGTCTTTGCATTGCGTGGGCGATACGTCATTATTTACATGTAGATGGAACTTCGCATTCTTCTTCAAATGCATCATCGGCAGTGGAACTACATGTATGCCGAGGAGGCTGATCTGTGTGGTTTCTGGTCGATCAAGTGTCCTTTGTGAACTGTTGGTGTCACCTTTGAACTGAGCCTTACATTGTATGCTCTACATGTGACGACCACAAAACTCTGTTCTGCAGGTCACATGTACACGCACGCACACACACAGACACACACACACAGACACACACACACACACACACACACAAACACACACAAACACACACACAAACACACACACAAACACACATACAAACACACATACAAACACACATACAAACACAGACACGCAAACACACATGAACGTACGAACAGATCGGAAAGTTCTGAAGAGTGACAGGTAGACGGACGAAGAGGCAGACAGACAGACAGACAGACAGACAGACAGACAGACAGACAGAAAGACAGACAGACAGAAAGACAGACAGACACACAGACACACAGACAAACAGACAGACAGACAGGGATAGTCAGTCGGATAAACGCCGCCGAAAGTTTACGACTGTATATGCCCTGTAAGGTCAACACAGTCGGAGAGATTCTGATAATAATTATTAATACGTGCGTACAACATGTATACAAGCTAAACGCGTGAGTTTCATTCATTCCATTCAATGACATTCATAGTTTTATCGCTTTTTCCATCCGCCGCATACCCAGCACGCCATCTCTCCCCACCCCACCCACCCAGCCCCAGTCCCAGCCCCAGCCCCAGCCCCACCCACTCATTCAATACCGTCGTCGTGCAGACGTAGTTAACTCTTATTTAACCCTTCAGACATCTCAATTGCACATAGTTTACATGTACATGTAGAACTGGCTCGCTTGGCTACATCGGTATGGTGAGAAGGCCGCGCGTCTGTACGGTACGGAATTCGCTATGTGTAAGAGAGCGTGAGGATCGCGGTTCGATTTCCGAAGGTGGCTATTTCAGAGAATCAAAAATCTCGGGCTATATAGCACGGTCCGTCCACGGGGATCTAAATGGCGTGGCGACACTAATCATCTCTGATATGGCAGTGTCATTAAACATGTAACAACAACAATTGCACAGAGTGTAGTAGGCCTATTATATTGGTCTGCTGCTTGTTGCCGTTTAACGACACTGGGTCGTATCAAGTATGATTACTGTCGCCCTCCTCCTTTTTCCACGCTTGGGACTGGCACTTCCAAAGTGCGAGCAATGGTGGAGTTTGGAGTACAGGCGATGAACATGTTATATGCCGAGTATAATTATATAGGACTAGCTGTACCCGGCCACGCGTTGCTGTGGCTGAAAAGACCGTCCAACCCTCCCTCCCTACTTCCCTTCCTCTGCCTCCCTTACCCTGCCTCCTTCCCTCCCTCCGTTCCTCTGTCCCTCCCTACCTCCATTCCCACTCCCTCCCCCTTCCCTCCTCCATCCCTCCCCTCCGTTTCTTCCCGTCCCTCCCCTCCTCTATCCCGTCCGCTCCCTCCCTCCCCTTCCTCCCGCTCCCTCCCGCTCCCTTCCTCCCACACGGCCGCATTCAATTGCAAATAAATATTGAATTCGCTGAAATCGAATGCAAATGTTGTGTAACTTGTGTTATTTCGAGAAAAGCATAGCGCTATAAAAAGACACGCATGCAACGAATGCAACGTTGTGTTGAATAGAAAGTGTAAATTGCGTTTTTTCCCAAAAAGCTTATACAAACCCGGTCCTATGGAAGGTTTGAAAGCAATCGGTGAAGTAGAAACCCGCTATTCGAATAAAAACCGGTCATATAGAAGGTTTGAAAGCAACATCGGAGGAAAAGAAACACGGTATTCGAATGGAATTGGAATTGTGTACGCGCGCCTTCGAATGCAACGTGACCTCTTTCCCAGGTTTGTGATTGGTGACCCAGTTAAAATGACGGTTGAAATGAAAGTGGGTCGAATCCATATTATATCTACAGCGCTATCGACAGCGCATGCGCGAAATGGCGGACAACTGCGTGAACGTCAGAAATGTATAAACGTGTCAAATCGATGAGTAAGTTGTGTTTTTTGGGTCTAAAGGATTTGTTTCTTTCCAGGATATCCTTTTACAAACACGACCGTGGTCGAACAGAGCGTTTTGCGAAAAATTTCATAAGAATCGGTGATGAAGTTTCCGTGATAACCCATTAGGACCAAACGTTTTACATTTTTATTTATATAGATGAGCGGGTCGGGTTTTCACTTCTTCAAACTCGGGTTCGAAGCCCGGGTTCGTCATGTAAGATCAATTTATCTCGAATTTATATAGCGCCACTTCGAATAGATTCACCGGAAGTGCCATCGATCCAACTTGATGATGAAATCACGATCGAACAGAATGTTATGGTTCTCAAACGATTGTTGAAAATGCGGAAATAACGATCGAGTCCTACCCGGTATTAACCGCTTTGTTTAGCTGCATAATACGCAGAGGCCATTCCCCCACCCCCAGTGATACCAGTAGGTCTATCAACGCTTCCCTGAAAGTCAAATGACCCACTGTATACAGTGTTCGATCTAGTCCCTCTGCCTTGGAGAGGGAAATTCAGGTTTCTGGAGGGGGCAAAGTGTTTTGGCCGGACATTTTGGGTTGACAGCTGCAGGGTTGCCAACGACATTATCTTCGTCCGTAAAATTTTCTGAGACCTTTTTACGTCTAAGTCATTTGGTAAATTTTTTTGAGAAATCAACCATTTCCTCTACTGTTCAAAAACTGATGACCGTATAAAATTATATGCATGAACACCACAAGACCGCTCGGTTTTTCTGGGGGACCCGGGGTGGGGTAATTCTTACACAATGACTTTTTCTGGGGGATAATACCTATTTACTACCTGTATACAACACGTAGCGATTCGATTGGGGTGGAGGGGTGGGGAATCGATTCCTGGGGAGATCTTCTCCCCCAGAGACTATAGATGAAACATTGACCCACATAGATCTATAGACTACTAGGGCTATTATCAAAGTTCCGTTGAGTTGAAGTGTAATCTAAATATGAGTCTTTGGTGACCCTCATTTGCGTGTACTGGTTAGTATGCGAGTTCGGAGGAAGTGATAAATTTTCTGTACTGTTTTTTACTCGTAATAGTAATCTCCATACTTCTTCGTGACTGAACGGTCATGGACAGCGTCCAGGCACTTGCTTTTAAATCTGAACGTCGTCCTGTCACTTGTTTAGCCAGAACAATAAGGTAAGGGACGTCCAGGCACTTCTTCTGCAGCACTTTAATCACTGGTCATCAGGGTCATGAAAGTTATTCAGCAGAGGTCGAAGAAAGAAAATGCCAAGAAGATAATAAAAATTCCAAAGATTTCTGGCATTTCATAAGGCAAGTGAAGAGTAAAATAGGCGGATCAGATTAACCTCTCGTGACCTTTGGTGGCGCCAACAATGCTTACATACGCAATCACTTAGCAATCACTTAGCGTTTTGGAGAGTATACTATAATCTTATTACAGCTCCACGTCGATTAGACCTTGTCTGACTTTTATAAGGACGCTCTTGTGACAGGATGATGGACGTTACGATGGATATAACGACGCGACACGAGACCTGTTTTGACGACAACTATGAAATCATTGCTTCGTAATCAGTGGCGGCGCTAGAGGGACTAGGGGGCTAAGCTCCCCCCATAAAAGGCTAAGTCCCCTCTAAAAAAAGGCCATCCGGGTTTTTTTACATGCAAAACTGAAATAACTTAAATATTTCCACGATTTTTCGACCGGACGACTAAAAAAAGTCGTCAGAAAATTTTACGGATGAAAATGGAAAATTTCCTCCTGGAGCTTCAACCACCCTAAAATTGAAATCCTGGCGCCGCCACTGTTCCTAATGCATTCTTTAGAGTCGCCAGCTTTTCTGACATGAAGTGTAGCTACTAGCTATACAGTTAGGCCCCACACTGTTTACAACTACGTCGTGTGCCGTCGCCTTGTCTGGATTGTGTGCAGTATGATTTTTTGTAAAATTAACGGAGTTTGAAGTGTGATTGCATGGACGGCCATAAACGGCGTCTGGAGTATAGACACTTAATTTAAAATCTTAACGTCATCCTGCCATTTATTAATCCAGCACCGCCGCCTGGCATGTTATATTATATGCATGGGCACGTGTCCATGCACTTCTTTTTCTTCACTTTTAGCGCTGCATATTATCTTATGTCAACTGTAGACTCCTTTACCTAATGTTTCGTGCCTGAAATCTTACTAACCATGCAGTTTGCCAGTTTGAGGAAAATGTTCAGTTGATAGTATCATAATTAGAACCGGTAACGTCACTAGGCTAAACGTGTATTTTAGGCATTGCATTGAACAAGAATGATGAATGTGGCTGTAATCTATCATTTGACCAATTTCCACCTATTCCCACCATGCAAAATAGGCCGCTGCACACATCCACATTCACTCACTCAATCACCCACCCACACGCACTGACACACACGCACCTCATACACACACACATACGTACACACACACACACACACACACACACACACACACACACACACACACATACACACACACACACACACTAACACACACGCTGATACATACACTGACACACACATACACAACACACAGCCTCAAACGCACTTACACGCACACACGCTTATAATCACACTGACACACACATACTCATATACACCCACACACCCACTCACACATCCACGCACATCCACACCGATTCACAATATATATATATATATATATATATGCATTATATATATATGCATTATATATATATATATATCTTTATATATATAATCGCTTCCCAATGACGGAAGATAGTATCTACGACTGCACGTTGCGGCCAATGCGCAGCCTATGTTCTTTGTCGGTGGCACTTTAGCTTACAACTTAGTCGACGGTGCAGCTGCGCTGGCTTTGAGTGTTATGCATGCTGCAGGTCTTTGATGTTTAATTCCACGGAAAAAGATTTGATCCGTTGCCAGCGCCGGTGTTGCCTTTCTAACTCTTCGATTATTCCATCTCTCGAACGTCGTGCATTGTAGCCTGCTGCCATTGCGTTCAACGCCTCTGGCAATGCTATCTGGCCTCATTGCTTCTAGAATTTCGGGCGTATCCTACCTACACGATAGCATCAACCCACGCGTCGTCGTCGTTGTCTGAGCTTTTCAACTGATTGTGGTGGGAGCTGCTTTTGCGTCGTTTGCTTGAGTTTATTAATAGCACTGCATTCCGTTGGAACAATGTCTGATACAGCAGATATATATTCTAATCCAAACACGAACGCAGATAGGCGTTAATTGTCTGATGCATGATATTATAGGCCTTGTCCTCATTAGCCAGACTACTGTAGACAGTGTAGAGCCACCACAATATCATGTGCAGTAAGACTATAATATGTGCCTGTGACACGAAACCGAGTATCCCCCCTGAAAGCTATCCGGGGGGATGAATTAATCTATCCGCCCGGATGGAATTAACCGGTCTATACCATCCGGGGGGATGAACCATTCTGTCTCCTTTTTTTGAAAAATGCGTATAATAAAAGCATTTATGCTGTAATCAAAATTTAAAGTGACTCCAATTGTTTTAAGTGTCCTAAGCAATGTACAGAGAAAGGCAACTCGAATTTATTTAGTGACTCTGAGTGTTCTTAGGTGTTTTAAATATTTTAAGTGCTCTAAAAACAGGGCAAAACAAATTATCCAGTAGGAATAAACATGCCTGTTAGTGTCATTGTTCAAAACAAAGCAGATAAAAATTAATTTGCAAAACAAATACAAGCGGAAGCGTTTTTTTCGACTTTTTTTATTTGGGGGATACAATTAATACGGGGTATACTCTATTTCGTGACACCTGCATCTAAAGAAAGAGTAATAATAGACAACATTCCCTCCCTCCCTCATCCCATTTCAATATGTAATAAAAAAAATTATATGCAGATCAACGGATCGCCTATCGTGCTATGCGTTTAAAATGCACGGATTATAAGCATTAATTTCAATTTGAAAACATGAAATATTACCTCCTCATTCGTAAGATATGGTTCATATCGCTTAGCGACATGTCACTGCCAGCTAATTATGCCAGATAAATGAAGTTTTATTTATAGGGGGTACGGTTGTAACGGGAAAGCGGATTATTATTTATCGCCCAAACTGCATGCGTTGCATACCAAATATATATTACTGCGGTAGGTCTGCACGCGGTATGCTATCTTTCATGCTGGCTTCACCAAAGGGTGCCAGTCAAAATAAAGAAGTCACCGTTACTGCACTTCCGTGAGCACTGGAACCTGGAACACCACTAGCATAGTCTCTCCTAGGTGGGCCTAATAAAATGGCGAAGGGGACGGATATGAACTCGATCGCTGCTTGAAGTCGTGTAGCCTGATATGGGTTGCAGTTGGGCCTCCATAACTTGTCCGCAGTGCCTCCAGACGGGAATCAGCCCAGGTTGAATCTGGTTTAGACTCTAGAGTTTCCTTCAGTTTTATTAGCTGCCGTGTCTTCTGTACCTTAATTAGTCGAGACCTGTGATCTACCGTTACAGGGCAAGGTTTCAATCCGGTAACGGCCCGCTATTCCGAGAGTCCACTATTCCGAATATCCGCTATATTTTGTTCGTTATCCTTGGTGGTTAGGGTTACAGTGCATAGTTAGGGTTAGGGTTGGGGTTGGGGTTAGGGTGGTTTAGGGTTGGGTGGGCTAAGATTAGGTTTAGGGTCATGCATGGTTATGGTTGGGGAGGGTTAGGGTTATGGTTATGGTTGGGGTGGGTTAGGGTTAGGTTTAGGGTTACGGTTCGGAATAGTGGAACTTCGGAATAGTGGACCCTCGGAATAGTGGACCCAAACCTTCAATCCAGCTAAAAACGTCTTAAAATCACCCGGTCTAATGCAATTCGTGTGCGTTGGAATTCAACTACATTTACATTAGTCGCTGTGCATATATAGTTCTCTAGGGCTCGGGTCCTCCAACCCAGTTTCCCACTCAGAACCAAACTCGATCAGACATCTATTCGATTGACATCTATTCGATTGACACAGTTTTTAGGCTATACTCAACTTTCGCACATGTGTGGTCTCATTATTATCATTATCACGCAGATTCATCTCAAAACCTGCAGTAAGAAATTCTAGCGAGACTTTTTCTTGCTTATTTAAAATATGAAATCAGCCATTTTCCTAGCAACCTAAAACTGTTCATAATAATGGCGTAACCATAGGCGTAGGGGACATTTCAGCAGTGGGGGGGCAAAAATTTTACTTTTGCCCGAAAAATTAAACCCGGAATAATTGACGTCGCGCACACATAGCCATCTTTGTTCTTGCACCCACACCCGGGGACAAGGGGCAAATACCCCGGGGCCCGGCCATATTATAGGGACCAGGCTGGGTAATTTTAGGCATAATTATAGGCCTATGCAAATTTATTATGTAGCCTATGTATGTATGTGCACTTGTTATAGCGCCCCTTCAAGCTCCCTACTCAGAGGCGCTCCCGACTGCAGAGCGGACACTGCATCGGAGTTTCACGCCGAAGCGCTGAGCAATTGCAAGTGAAGGGCTTGCCCAAGGTCCCTACGCGGCGACTTGAGGTGGATTCGAACCTCGAACCTTCCGGCTTCAAGGCAACGACGCCACCACTACACCACCGCGCCCCGTCAAAACGTTGCTCCAGCCCAGTTTGGGGCTTCCAGACTAGGCAAGTCTACTAGATCTATGGTCAGGCCCGCCGACAGAAATTCCGGGCCCCTGGGCTGAGCAATCACGGGCCCCAAACTATCTTTTAGGGGCGGCGCTAGAGGGACTAAGGGGGGGCTAAGCCTCCTAAAAAAGGCCATCCATTTTTTCCCATGTAAAAATGAAATATTTGCGCGAAAAAACCTTTAGCCCCCCCAAAAAAACTGAAATCATGGTGCCGCAACTGCTATCTTTAGGCTTTTTGAGAAAATTTGCACAAAGACAAATAAAAATAACAATAGTGGGAGACCGAGGGTATGAATGTACGCTAATGCTTACATTTATGATTTTAATCAGTTACTAATGTTAAGAATTTAATTTTCAAGTAATATGGTAGTCAACAAGCAACCTTTCTGGATTCAACTGCAACAATATCTCTTATAATATCCTGATAGATCTTCATCTTGTCTGCGAACTCTAAAAAATGCACTTCGGAAATGTTCTTTCTTCATCGTCTGGAAAATTGTCCGAATGTCTTGGAGGACCGTTTCTTATATTAAGCTTTATAGCAGTCTATCCTCTCAATCGTTTTTGTGTATCCTATAGGCCTTAAACGCGGGCCCTGCCATGGCGGCAGAGTGCCAACATCAAAACAAAACCTTTTTACAGTTTCTATAATTTAAGCATTTTCCTAATTCTTATTTTATAATGTCTTCTTTTGGAATTAAGATACTAACACCACAAGCTTCATTTTTATCCATTCAGTTATATACGATCATCATGCAAGCACGTTTAATTAATTAGAATCAACCAATGTACGATGTTGCGAGAGAAATTTATCATACAGATTTGTTCACTAATGATTGAAATCTGAAAACGCATAATGTAACAGAAGAACGTTCTGAGAAGGAAGTGAGCGTGTTCTTTGGCAAAACACTGATAAGTAAGGTAGGCTAATGGACAGTTGCTTGAAACTTAAACAGTTGTAGTTATGTAGCAGTAATAGCCTATTAGGTTATAAGCCTATTTAAAACAACATGAATCACAAACAATAGGCTAAGTATAAGTTATTACAGGTTGGGCCCGCCGCCACAATCAACATATGAAACATACAATAATCACTGTAGCCCGGGCCCCCTCCGGGCCCCTAAAAGTCGCCGGGCCCCTGGGCATTTGCCCCCCCTGCCCCCCCCTCTCGGCGGGCCTGTCTATGGTCTCAACAACACGGGGTTTCCGGAAAGTGAGAATCAACTTATCCATGACCTCGCAAGGACTAGAGCAACTTTTGTATATGTATATAGGCTATTCCTGACGCTTAACCAGTTCAAACTTCACACTAGCAAATGATTAGATTCATAATTGTAGATTGTTTTGTATTTTATCCAATCATCTACAAAGCGCCTCAGTAGGGTGAACCGTTCATAGACGCTAATAGTGCGCAAAACCGCGCTCGAAGAGGCAGGTTTTAAGATGAGAGAATGAAGAAAAGAGACTGCCACAGAAAGTGCATAGAGCGAACACAAGCTGAAAGCTCAGTACAAAGAGAAGGATCAATTGTGGCAAATGATCGAGACTGGGCCATGGCAGTTCTACGAGGAGGAAGCAAGGGTCAAGTCTGTTGGATGAACGAAGTGGACGGTTGGAGGATGCTGAGTGAGGCCTTAGTATAACGTCGGTCAGATATTTGGGGCAAAATCCCGCTGAGCCTTGAAGATCAGAGTGAGGAATTTAGATTGTATGTGAGCAGGCCCGCCGAGAGGGGGGGGCAGGGGGGGCAAATGCCCAGGGGCCCGGCGACTTTTAGGGGCCCGGAGGGGGCCCGGGCTACAGTGATTATTGTATGTTTCATATGTTGATTGTGGCGGCGGGCCCAACCTGTAATAACTTATACTTAGCCTATTGTTTGTGATTCATGTTGTTTTAAATAGGCTTATAACCTAATAGGCTATTACTGCTACATAACTACAACTGTTTAAGTTTCAAGCAACTGTCCATTAGCCTACCTTACTTATCAGTGTTTTGCCAAAGAACACGCTCACTTCCTTCTCAGAACGTTCTTCTGTTACATTATGCGTTTTCAGATTTCAATCATTAGTGAACAAATCTGTATGATAAATTTCTCTCGCAACATCGTACATTGGTTGATTCTAATTAATTAAACGTGCTTGCATGATGATCGTATATAACTGAATGGATAAAAATGAAGCTTGTGGTGTTAGTATCTTAATTCCAAAAGAAGACATTATAAAATAAGAATTAGGAAAATGCTTAAATTATAGAAACTGTAAAAAGGTTTTGTTTTGATGTTGGCACTCTGCCGCCATGGCAGGGCCCGCGTTTAAGGCCTATAGGATACACAAAAACGATTGAGAGGATAGACTGCTATAAAGCTTAATATAAGAAACGGTCCTCCAAGACATTCGGACAATTTTCCAGACGATGAAGAAAGAACATTTCCGAAGTGCATTTTTTAGAGTTCGCAGACAAGATGAAGATCTATCAGGATATTATAAGAGATATTGTTGCAGTTGAATCCAGAAAGGTTGCTTGTTGACTACCATATTACTTGAAAATTAAATTCTTAACATTAGTAACTGATTAAAATCATAAATGTAAGCATTAGCGTACATTCATACCCTCGGTCTCCCACTATTGTTATTTTTATTTGTCTTTGTGCAAATTTTCTCAAAAAGCCTAAAGATAGCAGTTGCGGCACCATGATTTCAGTTTTTTTGGGGGGGCTAAAGGTTTTTTCGCGCAAATATTTCATTTTTACATGGGAAAAAATGGATGGCCTTTTTTAGGAGGCTTAGCCCCCCCTTAGTCCCTCTAGCGCCGCCCCTAAAAGATAGTTTGGGGCCCGTGATTGCTCAGCCCAGGGGCCCGGAATTTCTGTCGGCGGGCCTGTATGTGAGCACGGAGAGGAAGCCAATCGGTGGAGACAGAACGGTGAAAGACCCTGAGACACCCTAAATGAAAATAAGGGAAACGTGCTTTTGGAAATGTGCTCAGTTCAGGTATTATCCTACCTGTAATGTAAGTGAGCTATCAAGCGCAACATCCTGATCTCGCACACTTGGCAACAAGGAAAAAATTGTAAATTTTTCAGAGAGCAGGCCAAGATCTGCACGTTCAATGTTGATGATCGCAATATTATCGTGTCTATTTTGCCTCATGACCAGTAGAAATTTCGATGTCATTCAGACAGTGAATTCCGTGTTCTAGCTGTTGCACCAGTCTGTGAATTTCCCCAAATGTCACGAATAGTCGCAATTTTCGGTCAAATTTCCGCTCTTGAATTTGCTACAGCTCTAGCCATTACTTACTGTGAATTCAGAACTTTTTCGGGAATTTCTGCCATCCATAGTTGCTGTATCGAGTTATATTAACATCTATATCCACTCAAGTAAAAATCTGCCCACGGTTCACCTCTAAGTCTCAAAGTTATAGAAATTTTCGCCTCTGCAAATGTTCCTGAGCAGATAGATGCTAATATCTAACTCGATTCGGGCAAGATTTTCGGGCAAATTTCGGCTCTTGAATTTGTTTCGATTCTGGCTATTATTTACAAAATGCTACCGTGAATTCACAATTTTTGGGGAATTTCTGCTATCAATGGTTGTTATGAATTAATATCTAACTCGATTCGGGCAAGATTTTCGGGCAAATTTTGGCTCTTGAATTTGCTGCGATTCTCGCCATTATTTTCAAAATGCTACCGTGAATTCAGAACTTTTTCGGGAATTTCTGCTAACCATGGTTGTTGTGAGCTGATATCTAACTCGATTTGGGCAAGATGGAACTGGGAGATAATGTGGTGTACTAATGAACGTTGAACTTCAAGAAGTTTGGTTAATATTTTTCCGGGTCTACTTGCCCGAAAAAACAGACTTGCCCGAAATTTGGGGGGGGGGGGGGGGGGCATTTGCCCCCCCTGGACCCCCGTCTCCTACGCCTATGGGCGTAACAATATACCGGTAGCCTTGAACACTGATAGGATGTCGTCATAATCAAAGATTTAAAGCAGTGGCGTAGGCAAGGGGGGTTTCGGGGGTAAAACCCCCCATTGGCTCCGAAAAAAGGTTTTTTTAGGTTATTTTTCCATTTAAGTAAGAAAAAATAGCAAAAAACAGGGTTTCCGGCCATAACCCCCCCCCCCCATGAAAAATTCCTGGCTACGCCACTGATTTAAAGAGATAGCATTACAATTAAAATATTTGGTCATGATAATACAGAGCTGCTGTCATAGCAGCAACCTAAAGTTAGTGACGTAACAAAAGTGCATAACAAAGAGGAGCCGTCACAATCAGTGTTTAATCTAGACGTCTCTGGGGGGGGAAAGTTCCCCCCCAGGATTGACATTTCCCCCCCCAGAAAAATTGACGAAATTATATTGGTTTTTAGTTACTGCTTTCATCATTGTTTTAAATGAAGTGTTATAATATATCGTGATATAATTTATTATTATATGAATATAATGACATCATTTTACTACTATAATATATGAAACTATCATGTTAAGATGACATCTTAAAATGCAGCCATTGCAAAGTGGAAATTCAAAAAGTTTCTAATAAGTCACTGAAAAAGTACAGCTATTTTGTCAAGATGACCCCTTAACACGTTGGCCGCGGTTTACGTGTAAACACGTAATTGATTTTCTATTAGCAGGCGCGGTGAGCGTGTTAACACGTAATCTAGTTTAAGCATTATAAAGACATCTTCAGCGCCCTGTTAACAAATGTAGCCGCGTGTAGATTACTGCTAAGGTTTCTATAGCCATCTAGTGAATAATCATGCCTAAATTTTTATTACAGCTGCTGCTATACCTGGTGTTTAGAGCACGTGACACAGGCTTCTGCCTTCTTGTCTGCGTTAGCGAGAAAGTGTGATAATGGCGACTCGTAAGAGGTTTAGTACCGAAGAAATTTTGAGGATGATAGATATGTCAGAAGACGAGAATTTTGATGACAATGACAGTGATAGGGACAGTGACATTGTAGGCCTAGCTGATGTCGTAGATAGTGATGGAGATAGCGATGCTACAGAGGCATACGATCTCCCTACGGTTGACGAGGCAGGCATAGGCAGATCGGATGACCCAGATTCCGATGTCGAGTCCTTTGTTGCTGCTGCTTCTGCTACGGAACAAACTAATGCCTCGGCATCGACATCTGCATTTACACCTCGTGTTTGGCAAGTTGTTGATGGCAACTACACGCCAAATGTAGAGTTTCAATATCATCACACTGCGGGACTGAACAGTTCTATAAATCTCACTGCTGAGTCGAGTCCGATAGAATTTTTCAAGTTATTCTTGACGGACGATGTGTTGATGTTGATGGTGAATGAGTCCAACCGATTTGCGGACCAGTTTCTTCAAAAGACCGCCTTGAAACGAAAAGCAAGGGCCCATAACTGGGAACCCACAACAGCATCAGAAATGGGTCGGTTTTTGGGACTCATCTTTCTCATGGGGTATGTGCACAAGGCAAAGATTGAGGATTATTGGAGCACGGACCCGAATATTGCCACTCCTATATTCAATCAAACTATGCCTCGAGATAGATTCGAAATCTTACTGAAATTTTGGCATTATTCTAACAATGAAGAGTCGCCAGAGAACGATCGGCTCTTCAAGCTGCGCCATATTTGCGATCTCCTAGTTGCACGCTTCCAAGCTGTCTACACCATGGAACGTGACGTATCTATTGACGAGTCAATGGTACTGTGGCGTGGACGACTCACATTCAGACAGTTCATTCCCGGGAAGAGACACAAATATGGCGTGAAGCTATATTTGTTGTGTGAGCCGAGTGGCTACATATACAACATGCTTGTATACTGTGGCAAGATGGATGCGATATCAGGATTTGGCCATGCAGAGACTGTTGTTCTGAAGTTGATGGACGGTATACTGGACAGAGGACATGTCCTGTATACTGATAACTTCTACACGAGTGTTCCACTTGCGCAACAGCTTCTGGACAGGAAGACCTACCTCTGTGGAACGCTGCGTAAAAATCGGAAGCATTTGCCGGAAAAAGTGGTCTCAGCGAAGTTGAAAAAGAACGATGTCGTTGCTCTGAGAAGCCGAGAAATCATGGTTTCGAAGTGGAAGGATAAGAGAGACGTTATGATGTTGTCCACTATTCATGCAGGCAGAATTTTTGAGGGTGGCAAACGGAACAGACGTGGAGAACTTATCAAGAAACCGGACTGCGTGCTCGATTACAACGTTCGAATGTGCGGTGTAGATCGGCTGGACCAGCTGCTTTCCTACTACTCGCCACTGCGGAAGACCCTCAAGTGGTACAGGAAGGTTGTCCTACAGACGATCGACATGGCCATGAGCAATGCCTTCTTGATGTACAAGAGAAGTGGAGGGAATCGTCGGCAGATATGGTTTCGCTCTTCAGTCGTAAGCTCTCTAATGAATACGCAAGATCGACCGGCCGCGGCTTCCGTTGTGCTAAGAGGATTGCATCATAATAAGGCGTCGGACCTGTCACGGCTCTCAGGGCAGCACTATATGGACGTACTTCCTCCCACTGAACGCAAACAGGCACCATGTACCAGATGCGTCGTTTGCCATAAGCGTGGAATACGCAAAGAAACGCGGTACATTTGCAGCACATGCGTTTCTAAGCCTGCGCTTTGCGTTGTTCCCTGTTTCAAGGATTACCATTTCGATGCACAGTTTTAGGCCTACTGTAAAGTAAAGTATGACAGAGAAGTTCAGAAGTAACTGTTTATTTGCCTTGTTGTTATTTACATTTCATATTTACTAACATCAATAATAAATGCTATTTGTCTTTGTAATCCAGTCTTATCAGAATTTCCGATAATTGCGTTGCTGGTTGCCGTGCGCACAGGGCCGCCGCGCCCCGGGGAAAATAATTGCCGCGGTCAATGTGTTAGAATGCTGCCTTTGCAATGTGGAAATCAAAAATTTTTCTAATGGGTCAATGAAAAAGTACAGCTATTTTGTTAAGATGACCCCTTAAAATGCTGTCATTGCAATGTGGAAATCCAAAAATTTTCTAATGGGTCACTGAAAAAGTACAGCTATTTTGTTAAGACGACACCTTAAAATGCTGCCATTGCAATGTGGAAATCCAAAAATTTTCTAATAAGTCACTGAAACAGTACAGCTATTTTGTTAAGATGACCCCTTAAAATGCTGTCATTGCAATGTGGAAATCCCAAAATTTTCTAATGGGTCACTGAAAAAGTACAGCTATTTTGTTAAGACGACACCTTAAAATGCTGCCGTTGTAATGTGGAAATTCAAAAATTTTCTAATGGATCACTGAAGCAGTACAGCTATTTTGTTAAGATGACCCCTTAAAATGCTGTCATTGCAATGTGGAAATCCAAAACTTTTCTAATGGGTCACTGAAAAAGTACAGCTATTTTCTTAAGACGACACCTTAAAATGCTGCCATTGTAATGTGGAAATTCAAAAAGATTCTAATGGGTCACTGAAACAGTACAGCTATCTTGTTAAGATGGCCCCTTGAAATGCTGCCATTGCAATGTGGAAATCAAAAAATTTTTTAATGGGTGACTCAAAAAGTACAGCTATTTTGTTTAGACGACACCTTAAAATGCTGCCATTGTAATGTGGAAATCCAAAAAGTTTCTAATGGGTCACTGAAACATTACAGCTATTTTGTTAAGATGACCCCTTAAAATGCTGCCATTGCAATGTGGAAATCCAAATTTTTTTAAGGAATAACTGAAAAAGTACAGCCATTTTGTTAAGACGACACCTTAAAATGCTGCCATTGTAATGTGGAAATTCAAAAATTTTCTAGTGGGTCACTGAAACAGTACAGCTATTTTGTTAAGATGACCCCTTAAAATGCTGCCATTGTAATGTGGAAATTCAAAAGTTTCTAATGGGTCACTGAAAAAGTACATCTTTGTTTTTAAGATGACACCTTAAAATGCTGTCATTGCAATGTGGATATCCAAAAAATTTCTAATGGGTCAAAGAAAAAGTACAGCTATTTTCTTAAGACGACACCTTAAAATGCTGCCATTGTAATGTGGAAATCCAAAAAGATTCTAATGGGTCACTGAAAAAGTACAGCTATTTTGTTTAGACGACACCTTAAAATGCTGCCATTGTAATGTGGAAATCCAAAAAGATTCTAATGGGTCACTGAAAAAGTACAGCTATTTTGTTAAGATGACCCCTTAAAATGCTGCCATTGTAATGTGGAAATTCAAAAATTTTCTGATGGGTCACTGAAAAAGTACAGCTATTTTCTTAAGACGACACCTTAAAATGCTGCCATTGTAATGGGGAAATTCAAAAAGTTTCTTATGGGTCACTGAAACAGTACAGCTATTTTGTTAAGATGACCCCTTAAAATGCTGCCATTGCAATGTGGAAATCCAAAATTTTTCTAATGGGTCACTGAAAATGTACAGCTATTTTCTTAAGACGACACCTTAAAATGCTGCCATTGCAATGTGGAAATTCAAAAAGTTTCTGATGGGGAGGGGCGCATCCCCATCCCTATACCCCTCCCCATCTCGGTGCTACGTGCATCACGAGCGTCCTTCGGACATTCAAATGTCTCCCCCCCCAGAAACCCCAATTCCCCCCCCCCAGAGGAGGGGGACTAGATTAAACACTGCGTCACAATACGAAGTGTCGAAGTTCACAGAACACACTGATAGCCTATCATCGTGTCTTGATTTTGTACATAGACAAAATTAGTGACGTAATACTAGTGTTTTTGGAACAAAAGGACTTCGTCACAATAGAATGGTTTTGCGGGATCGCGACGCTTAATCCTGCTACAAGTCCGCAACCCTCCTAAAGTCTACTGGGCATTCCATTCGGCAGATGGCGATGGTATAACCGAGCTGATCTTAGCAGCGTCATCTGCCGAATGTAGTAGGAAGTGATAATAATAATAATCTTCGTTTAATAAAAGGGACAAATCCAGCTAGGTGACACATCGCACCCAGACTGACCAGACTGACCACGTCAAAGCACATTGAAACTCATCAACGGCAAAAACATTGTGAACAAAACAATATCTGTAATTAATTGGCGGCAAAGTGAGCCCTCGGAATAAAATTTCTATCATCTTTAAATCAATTAAATGGTAGAACAAAATATGATGCAGTCTAGGGCGTAAGCTATAGGCTAGGTGGTTTTTGTTAGAGGTGGGAAAGGTTCCTCAGGAGCTGTTGGCTGTTGTCAGTTAAATATATGAATTGTAAATCGGTGTTGTACGTGTCAGTTTGAAATTGAACGAAGATTATTAGGCCTATTAGGCCTAGGTATTGCTCAATTAACCTACTTTATAGCTGAACTAACGCGAGAAACGGTTCGGCTGCTTTAGCCTAACCTACGCGCAGGGCTTAAAGTGTGCCTGGACGGTCATGGACGGCGTCCATGCACTTGTTTTAAAACCTGCACGCCGCCCAGCCACTTATTGGCGAGCACAGACTAGAAAGGTAAGGTGCGTCCAGGCACTTCTTTTGGAAAGGTAAGGGGCGTCAAGGCACTTATTTTTCCACACTTTATGCACTGCCTACGCGGCTACGCCACTATTCATCAGTTTCGTTAATTCGCTCATTTAAAGAATTTACATAGCGCCTGTTCAAGGGACACACTCAGAGGTTCTCCTTGTACCGATTTGTTTTTGGATCATAGACCTACCGGTGTGGATTTCTGTCCTGGAGAAGTAGGCCTACGGCAGGCCCTATGCTTTCAAATTAAGTTTAAATATAATACAAATTTGTAATCCCGTGACAGGCAAGTTTTTGAGTAGAAAAAAGCTCTACTCTTTTTGACTAAATGTTTGTGCCAAGTCTATAATAATTATTTATAAACGAAAAATTAATAGAACGCCGTGTTAAACGACTCTCCTTGTAGGCGTGGCTGCCGCCACCATTGAATTTCGCTACATGAATGAGGCTCCATCTAGTTTTTCTTTAGCGTTCTTTGGTACATCCGGTAAAGTGATGGTTGACTTTGAGAGTTATTGCATGACTTTTCACAGAAGTTTCTTTTAAATTTCAGGACAAATCTTAACGAAATGTTGTCCAAGGCGGTTTTGAGTGCTGCCGCCGCTGGGGCCGGACTCTGCTTCATCGGGTACTGCATCTATTTTGATCACAAACGAAGGAGTGATCCAATGTTCCGATCTAAGCTACGTGAAAGTAAGTAACACTCGGTCGCGTGTAGAGTGACCGCCACACCTTTGACCCTAAATAGCACGCTGACAATGTTTTTACTCCATTCTTAATTTGTTTTATAATAAGACTGCTTTAAAGCTTGCGCATATATTCGAAATCGAGAGCATGAGGTAAATTTTGACTTAACGCAGCGCTCGTGAATATAACTGGCGCCTCGCGCTTGGTTTTCGAGTGGCGCTTTAGAAGCTTAGAGACTATGATTACGAGTTGATTTTACGCACCGACAATGTTTACGAAGTCTTGTATTCTATTCTAGTCCATTTATGGCTTTATAAAGTGCTTCTTACAGTTCAACCTAATCGAAGGCGCTCCCAGTGCAAATAGTCTCTGGAAAAAGAACCGTCTTATGACAACGAGCAGAAATAGTGAATGTCTCCAGATAATATATCGGCACGAGTTGCATCAGGCAGGTCATTCTATAGCAAAGGGCCAACAGAGGCAAATGCGCGATGCTGGGTTGTTCAGCCATTGTTGTGCACAGATGGGTTCCAAAGAAGATAAGAGTAGCCAATGGTGGCGTTCTGTGATGAAAGTCTAAATTTGGGGAAAACGAAGGAGTGGGCAATCAAACGAGCACCTGCATTAGGTACACATTGGAGTCAAAACAGGTATTAGGAGTAACGAGTAATATATCACCTTTGTTCCTGTTTTTCCCCAGTTATATAACACTTCTTAAGATATCAGATTGCATGGCACTGATCAAGTGACTTTCAAGTCTGTAGACATGTATTGTGATTATGCTGTAGAATTTGTAGAGATTGCCTGTTGCTCATAAATTACAACTGTAATATATATGTGGTTTTAGGAAGGAAGAAAGCAAGGGAAGCAGCCAAAGGTCAGAAGGCAGGCACATCAGAGGTAAGAAAATTCAATCTAATGTTCCAGCCTGCAAGATTTGGAGTGTTTTGTATTGAGAGAGTTCTAGTTTACACCTGTCAATACATATTCTGTTTTGTATGTGTCCAATTTAGGGAGCAGGTTTTTGCAGAGGTTTCTTTCGCACAAAAAACAGCAACAATCTCGGTCTGATATGTATCTATTTATCCAGATGCTTTATGCAATGCCTTTTAAGTCTCAGAATAGTTGCCTTTGCACGAGCTGTGATCCCCTCTTCTGTTTTCTTTGTTTTTCATTATTTTTTGCCATTGACATGGTTAGAGTTAAGTTTTCTGCATTAAGTGCATTTACTGATCCAACTTAAAATGTCATTTAATCAGCCATTACCAAACTTTACTGTGATTTCACAAATCAACATCTCTACTCAAGTATGTAATATATCTTATTATTAATATAGCAATTCTGTTAGTTACACCAATCAGAGCCAACTTGCTGACTTCATTCAGGGAAATAGGCCCTTTCTTAGCAGAATTGAGTTTCTAGGTATTCTATTTACCCTTGGTTACTCCAGCTTTAAATTTTCTTTAAAAGTGTATCCGTATATTTATTTGACTGGTATTTTGCACTGTAATAATTTCTCATTTTAATCGTATGTCAAGTAATCTGGATTCTTGGATAAATAAATGATGATTGATTGATTGACCACTTGATTGAAATTATATACAAAGGTAGCATTGCTATGTTGTGTGGAAAACAAGGTACCCTTGCGTCTACGACTTTTCCTCCCCTTATGGGTTGAGCCGGAGTCTGCAGGCCACCTTCTCTAAACCACTTCCCCACTTGTTATTGTCAGACGTTATTGAGTGAGTACTGCTATAGCTATTCAATTGCTTAAATTCGATCGATGCCATTGAACAGACTTTGTGCGTGAAGGTCTCGTTCAAGGTCCTTACATAGTCTCCATGCATCCATGCGCTTCACATTGCAGACCAGCTCAAGCCAGCTGGCTACCATGCAACATTATGTTGCGTTCATTCCCTTTCTGTGACCAAAATCAGAAAATGTGTAGCTTTAGCAGATCAATGAAGTAATTAATTGTTATTGCTAAAATGAAACTTATATGTTTGGGTTGTTATATGTGTTTTACTTCTGTCATTGTTTCTACCAGTCATTTACTGTAACTGTTTTATATGAAGATTCCCGATCTGAAAGACCCAGACACAATGCAGAAGTTTTTCCTGCAGGAAATACAGATCGGTGAAGAGCTCCTGGCAAATGGTAAGTGGGTCGGCTAATTCATGCATGAACTAGTAATGCGGTGAGCTGAACTCATTCTGAGAAGTTATATAGCACTTCTTCAAGAGACATACCCTGACGCAGCAGGCGATTTATGGCAATATTTTATGCAGATGTGTAGAGCTTGTTCATTTAACGTAAGATGCTTAAATACTTACTATGGCTTATGGCGGTATGATAATGCAGATGCAATAGATAAAGACTGATGAGCAATCAGAATTGCGATTTAAAATAGCTATGATATTAAAAACAAACAGCATTAATGCCTGTATAATGTATATATGCTGATTGGTCTGACGTTTTGTTTCTACCATGTTATTCTATTTTCCAGGTGATGTGGAGTCTGGAATCGAGCATTTGAGCAACGCAGTCGCCGTCTGTGGTCGAGCAGAACAGCTGCTCCAGGTCCTCCAGCAGACTCTACCAGCACAGATTTTCCAGTTACTTCTAGCAAACTTGCCACTTGCTGGTCAGGTATGTTTAGCTTCCGCTGGCACTTAACACTTTTACAAGCCCATTCTTCAATTTGATATCATCAGATATCTTTCTTGATCCATTGAAAATTTGCTTGTTTCAATATTATATGACAGTCAGCAGAGCAGGGAATGCATAATGTACTTTACATTTTCTGTAAGCTTATACTTAAGGGATGTTGAGCTGAAAATTTAAGGAATTTTGGTCCAAATTGCATGTAATATACATCACTGAACTTGATATATTTTTTTAACAATTTAAATTGACCTTCATGTAACATGTACCATAATACAGTTTTGTGGCATAGTGAGCTAGAGATACAAGTTTATTAATTAGAAAATTCAGCTGAACATTTGCTGACTCAATAATAATTAAGTGCTCCATTTTCATAACCAAGTTCACTTGTATCTGTTTGTCTGGTGATTTTTTTTCCTTTTAGGGATAAACTATTTATTTTCGAACACCAGTGGTGTGTTGCTTGATATTTTTGTCCCTCTGATAGGATGACCAAGACTTAGGCCATGCCACTGCTGCTCACAGTGGCGAAAGGCTTGTACATCAGTCCACTGTTTCCTATTATGATGCAACATGGATAAAATCTGATCAGACACTGTTTTAATGTTTGAGTGGATTACTGGTAAAACATTGCGTTAAAAAGTCGATGAATTGTGAATATGCTGCTTAAATTTTGGAATTGTTTGTTTTCAGCGAATCGCATTGAAGGCTGGTATGCTGATGAGGGGTGATCACGGAATGGCAGAGGATGACATCGAGTAGCACCGGTTCCGCTACCTCATTCTTCTACACCCATCATGGACTGGTCTCGAGTTTCAGTGATGTACTTTTGCACGGTCGAGCCACTGGCTTTACGAGGGAACTTAGCGAGGGTACCTTCTGACGAAAGTCACGTACACTATAGGCATTTTTGGCTTTTACGAAATGCTCCCTCCTCCGTGCGGCTGTTTTTAACGCTAAAGAGCTCCATTGTGTGTGAAGGCCAGGGTCGGTGAAACGTTCTTGTGAGACATATGCGCATAATCAATGCTGGAGACATATGAAACTGTATTTTATTTTCATGAAATATCTGTTTAAGAAGTTTTATGAGAACTATAGTTGTCTGATTGGATGTCGTCGTGGTCAATTGCTTTTGCATTAGCGTATCAAAACTCGTGTGCTGTTCATGTCTTCGTATGTTGTGAGAAGTTGACAATTTTTCACATTTGCATTTAATCTCTTTGGAAAGGGCCTATCCATAGGCATATATTACATACGAAACAAATCTGTATTTTCCCCTCCTTCTGTTGCAACTTGTACATTTTGTGTTACCCCCGTGGATGCGTACGTACAAATAAGCTTCTCTACCCCTCACAAAAGTGAATTAGCTAAGGTCATTTATAAAACATTTATTTTACTGTAAAACATCAAATTTGCTGGCTAAAATTGGTTAACTATTATAGTTTACTGTTTAGGTGTGAACAGAATTTAATTAAATCGTCTTGCATGGATGTCACAATTAGAAAATTATTTTGGGTACATAAGTCTTGCCGTGATCTGTGCCCCGCCATACGCCTGAATCCGGTGACCCTGAATATGGCTTTTGTATAATGTAATAGCATGCCAATGGACGACTCTTGGATAATACATAGTGATAAATACCGGTAGGCTAATGGGAACATCATAATTAAACATTTATTTTGCGTACGTACAATCCTAGATGTTTTGTCAACACCCCTCCACCTTACCGTATACAATCGTCTAAATCCGATCACCCTGTTTATGTAATATTTGGATGGCCCTCTAGCAGAAGGACAGACTATTTGAGGTCTTGCCAGCCTAAAGTAGGTTGTAGGGGTGAAACTTCTTAGAAGTATCTCCAAGATTTCACCGAATGTCCGTTGTGACAATTGTGTCCTAACTTAGGCGTACTAGTAACTGCTCTGTAAAAAGAACGGAAGAGCACCATAATATTATTTGAAAGCGTGTGTGTCTTGTAATGTAACTTTAGTTGAAATCTGCTTTTGTAGAAGGTTCAGTTTTACATTGTGCTAGCTAGCTGTGCACATTGAATGACTGAAATCCTGTTGAAAATTTTTTTTATGATGATGTGGTTGATGAATGATGATGGCAATATTGATGTTGTTAGGCGATATGTTATGAGAGAAAAGTTGTAGGCAAGCTTTCCCTCTCAGAGTACAAAGGAATCACAAATTTCCTTGCGAATTCTGTAATAACAAATTATATTATTATAGGATACATTGTATCATGCAAACTAGCACCAGCAGTCCAGCACCATAAGAAGAATCCAAAATTAACGTAACATACACGCGCATGCATCTAAAGACTTCGTACAAAAATAGACTAATAAACGATAAAAAAGCAAGCCAGAGAACTACGAATCAGTGGCGTAGAAAGGGTGGTTTCAGGGGTTAAAAAAACCCCATTGGCATAGGGAAACAGTTTATTTAAAGGTTATATATCCACTTAAATAAGAAAAAACAAAACGATTGCTTGTAGTAACAATTGTTTTTCTTACTTTATTCCCTTTGTTACTTTATTCCCTTTTTATTTACTGTTGGGTTGGTGTCAGAAAGGGGATCCGGCCAGGCCATAACCCCCCCCCATCATAAATTCTTGGCTACGCCACTGGTACGAATAAACAAACTACTCGAACATTCATGCATTCTGTCTATGCAATATTTGTCAAACTATGACTAAGGAAAACATTGAATGGTAACTTTTCATCGTGCACGATAGCTTGAACAAGTAAACTCTTCCAAGTCTTCCTTTGTTGCGTACGTGCATCCTTACATCATGGCATGCTAAATCACTGTCTTAAAATGGCAGCAAGGTTTATTACATAACGGTACACATAGTTAAGATAATAACAGAAATGGCAGTGATATTTTTTTTTAACAACTTATGTTGCAAATCAATTAGTAGGCTCTGAGGTTTATTACATAACAGTTCACATAGTTAAGATAATAACATAAATGGCAGTGATATTTATTTTTAACAACTTATGTTGCAAATCAATTAGTAGGCTCTGAGGTTTATTACATAACAGTTCACATAGTTAAGATAATAACATAAATGGCAGTGATATTTATTTTTAACAACTTATGTTGCAAATCAATTAGTAGGCTCTGAGGTTTATTACATAACAGTTCACATAGTTAAGATATTAACATAAATGGCAGTGATGTTTATTTCTAATAATTTATGTTGCAAATCAGTTAGTCGGCAGTAGCTATGCAGGTCATTCTTTAAGTCACGTACTTACTCAATATCATAATCTCCAGCTATTTTCAACTCCCACTCAACTTGTGTGCACCATCACAGTGCTTACTGAATAGAAACTGGTGAAGTGGCAGAGAAGTTCAAGGTCCATGGGTTAGGCAAATGGGTGGGCAGACTGACGAATGATGTAGATGGAGTTTTAATTTTATATTCTATCAATTCGATATGGAGATGTTGGAGAGATCATCGTGCACTGAAAGGGTCAAATCCCGAATTAAAATCTGATAAAGTTTTGGAAGGTGACAGAAGAAAATCCGATAGTGAACTATATCTAGCTTACAATGATCTTGAGAAACTACTTCAAATGATAGCTGACTACTGATCATATAAATATAAAAAAACTTCATCTAATCATGAAAAGTTCATGAAATTTAACAGCAACGATGTAAACTCAAACTAATCATAAAACACAATCATACAAAACTGATCCTAATCGAGTCACAATCTCATAAAACTCAATCTAATCGGATAAATTGTGTGAAACTCGTGATTCAGCCGACCGCAGTTCACAGCTCGTCGTGCGGTTTGAAGTGACTTATGTTGATGTTGTAAGTCTTCTCCAGCGTGTCGTAGAACTGAAGTGCGTCGTCAGAGTAGAACTGCATCGCCTGAATTTGGATGATCTCATCTCTCTGGGTCATGAACTTCTCGTTGGCCAGCGCGGTCTCGTAGAACTCGACGGTCTTGCTGATCGCATCCTTCCACGGAGTTGGCTTCCATCCGAACGCTTTCTCCGCTTTGCTCGGATTGAGAGGACCGGCACGGCCAGACGGATAGAAGTAGACGTTCGATGAATCATTGTCTTCGTTGAAGTTGTTCTCTTCAAGCCCAAGCTCTGCTGAGATGTCGTGAAGCAGCTTCTGAAGGGTCACGGTTTCCGGCCACGCAAGGTTGAAGACTTCGTCGAATACAGCGTCGCGGTTGGCCGGCTTGAGAAGGTCGACGATCGCCTGGGCAACGTCGTCAACGTACACGAAGCTTATCTTGTAGTCGACCAGGTACTTGGGAATAATGACCGGCTGCTTCGGCAGCTGAGACGCCAGTCGGACCCACAGCTGGTAGATCCAGAAGCGGTAGGTGGTGTCGCGCGGTCCGATGACGTCGGGAAGTCTCAGGATGACGAAGGGAATTCCCCCGTCTTGTTCGGCGCGCTGTTTGACGAGCGCCTCCTCGGCCTGAAGCTTGCGATTTCCGTAGTCATGGTGTGAGTTGAGGAGGTCCTTTCTGTAGGGGTCGTCCGGTCGGACGGCCTGGTCTTCCGTGAGGGGGATGTCATGCTGTTGTATGTCGCAGACGTCATAGACAGAGTCGGTGCTGATGTGGACGTAGAGATGAGCCTTGTTCCTGAGAAGTGCTGTGGAGTCCTGAGTGTCCCGAGGTCCGTACGAGCTGAAGTCAATCACGGCATCAAACCGATCTGAAAAATAGGCAGACATGTACCATAAAAATCCAGTACAGTCATATGTGTTGCTACAAGTTGGTATGAGCACACGCAATTGGACAGAAAATATAGCACAATGGGCAAATGGTCACAACAGCAAGGCAATGACAGCAAGACATAGAGAGGGACTTGTGCAGTAGGGTACAAAAGTATTGGCATATCATTGTGTAGTAGGGTACAAAAGTATTGGCATATCATTGTGTAGTAGGGTACAAAAGTATTTGCATATCATTGTGTAGTAGGGTACAAAAATATTGGCATATCATTGTGTAGTAGGGTACAAAAGTATTGGCATATCATTGTGTAGTAGGGTACAAATGGTATTGGCATATCATTGTGTAGTAGGGTACAAAAGTATTGATATATCATTGTGTAGTAGGGTACAAAAGTATTGGCATATCATTGTAGGGAACTGGGAGACAGAAGCAAAGACTACGAGAAGCATAGAGATGGCGATAATTATGTACAGACAAATACATATATCAATACAATGCCATAAGATGCTAGACATTTACGTAACAAACAAAAGGCCATAACACACCAGTTCCAATATCTTTAATTAGACATTTTCATAAAATGCAGATGGCCAAAGCACAGTTCTTCAGTAAGGCACTTAACGCTCTCGCCCCACGAAACTAAACTAATTTCGCTGTTTCACATGTTTCCTTGGGACACAGAGTTAAGAGGATTAGATCAAGCAAAAGTGAATGACTCACCTGTTCCAAGGTCATTGACCAGCTGAACGAGGTCAGCACATGAACTGACATTGTTCTTTCGGTCACAGCTGATGAAGTTGACGTGAGGTCTAATGCGTTCCTTCGAGTCCCAGTACCAGTTGCCGCGGTTGACTATCGTCACTTTGTCTCCTTTCTGTACTAGCTTCTCAACAGTACTCGCACCCATGAACCCATTGCCTCCGAAGACCAGAATCTGCCTGCAAAAAATATAGAAAAAGACCGTCTTTAGATGCGTTTGTGTTTATTGAGGGCTGGAGGCGCCCTTAATGTAGCGGCATGTGCTGTTACAGCGTCGTAAAATTGTCACTATCATTATTATTTTCATTATTATTATTATTGAGGGCTGGAGGGCTATTATTATCATAATTATTATTATCATAATCATCATTATTATTATTAGGCTATTATTATTGTTTACACCAAAAACATTTTCACAGCCACATGAACATTCTTTATGTATCCTGTGAATTCCAAATAAATCAAACAATATTCATTTAAATCATTATTTTATCCATAAATGAAAGCTGACACAGATGCAATTTGAATTTAGAACTACAATTGCCAAAAGCTTAAACGTTCTGAAAGCATGTTATGCTCGGTCGAAGACAAAGCCATTTAGAACTATTGTAATAATCATTCACATAACATTTGTTTTCTGTGATTTGCAGCAGAAGTACTTTATGGAGTAGGTTTATAAACAGAGAACATAAAATGTTTCGAACGAAAACTTGGATTACAATTTACAAGTGAACTGAGAGTAAAGTCAGAACACCCGAGGACATGCCCTGTAATTGCCTTGATGTCCCATACATGTCCAGGAGGAGGTAAAGCTATAACCTGGAAAAATGCCCGGCTTTGTAAAAAAATAGCCTGGATAAACACATGGCCCGCACTTTCAATTGATCTAGCTGTGCTAGACTATGGCTAATGGGATCAACAGCGTGACTATAGTAACTGGCCAGGCCACTATAGGCCTTTGTAGAAGATTATTCTATAAGCCTCTGACGACGCAGCGCTCGTGAATAAGCTGGTGCCCTGCGCTTGGCTTCGCGAGTGGCGCTCTAGAAGTCTGGAGACAGTGATCACGAACAGTCCAACAGCAAAGACACTGGATCCGTCTAACGTTCAAGATGGACTTAACCCCATCTTCCCTAATGGACATGAATGATGCTGGCAGTGGGGGAAGACGGTGTGATGTTCACTCAAAGCGGCAGAGGTGAAAGACCTCGGCTGCTAATCCAATCAGTCGGTAATTTAATCACAGAATTATCTCAAAACGAGCACAGTCGATAGACGAGGCTGCAAGAGAAACCTTGTGGCATAGACCGTAGTATACAACTATACATCATGCATGCATGCATCCTATGGACCTATGGCGCATCTCATCAGTCCCCTAAATGATCTAAGTCACCTCCGCTGGTGAATAAAGGGCGTGGAATTTAACCGACTGAACACTTTTACACAACGGTTTTACGGTAGCCTTTAGTAAACCCACACGCACACAGTCAAAGGGTAAGCCTACATAATTAAGCAATGTCTAGTCCTATGTAGCCTACAACTGAAACGAATTAATTACCCATGTGACATCACCGTAGGCCTATGTCATTAATCTCATTATAAGGTCTAGTGGGCATTTTGAACGCAGTGGTTAACAGCTGGGGCAGCAGATAGGCTAGCCAATTAGGCCACGAGGACACGCCCAGAAAGTTAGACGAAAACAGAATTCGCAAATGATTCACTGCATTCAGGAGACAACCTCGGAAATGACTTTCCGGGGAATGTCCGCCCATTTTAACGACCGAAACTCTTGTTTTTAAGGAAATTCCTCCATACGAATAATACAACATAGGCTACTTCTTACTCAGTGCATAAAGTGTGGAAAAATAAGTGCCTGGACGCCCCTTAGGCTACCTTTCCAAAAGAAGTGCCTGGACGCCCTTACCCTTCCAGGCTGTACTGGTCAATAAGTGGCAGGACGGCATTCATATTTTAAAATAAGTGCATCATGTGCATGGACGCCGTCCATGACCGTCCTGCCACACTTTAAGCCCTGTTCTTACTTATCTAACTACTCTGCTTCAATGCTGCAAAGCAAGGAGCCAAAGACTCGACTGCAAACAAAGAACGAGGACTAGATTTATATCTATCGTTCGCTACTTGCCTCTGCTTCGTCGATGTGTCGACTTTGGCCGTTCCAGTCGCCTGGAACAGCACCAGCAACTGGACAAAGAGGAAGATTCGGACCGTAGTCCTGCAGAACATCCTTTCCAGATCCTTCGGCGCACCTATGATCCCCCAAAAACTGTTTGACCGACTGAAATCGTCTGACTGACCTAACTAAGTATTATTATGCCACCTAAACAGACAACGACCCCACCCGGGCCCCGGCCAAAACAAGTCTGCCCCGATTACTAAAGATGAGGTTGTGCAGACCTTAATACTGATGGCGTTGCTCGTGATAAATAATGCGACCGTAGTGTATTACGAAGATTGTTGTCGTCCAAGGTTGTTAGCCTACAAAATCCGGATAGCCTTTTTTAGGGGGCTGAACCCCCGGATGACCTTGTTTAGGGGGATTAGGCCTTCTGCCCCCCTGTCGCCGCCACTGGGCCTTTCTTAATATCATCATAAGTCTGGTTTACATGAAAATGACGGCAAAGCAACTGAACCCACCATGCAGTCAGACATTGTTAGATCAACACACCGTTTAAAACGGCACCGATCACAACCCTGTTTCTAGCAATCGTGGCTGATCTCTGCTGCAGACTCAGGATGCTAAGAGAATGTTCTGGACCGGAGGGCGGAGTAGGTGGAGCTAAATGCAGCAGCAGGGCCTAAGTGGAAGCTGGGTAATGAGGCAGCACCTATGCAAGGAGTCGTAGGCCTGTGAGCATGGCCAAGCGATGGGCAGCAGACACTCCCTGTGCTGCAGCAGCACTGGCGGCGGCGGCACCTCGACAACTCTCTTTGTTCCACGTGGCATTTCCTTAAGATAGGAACCAATCGAAAAGTGCCAACGTGGCAGTTCCAGAAACTTCGGTTGCACAAAAGATTAGGCCTACCATGGTGCTGATCAGCTGGAGACGATGGAAGTCATAATTGAGAAGACATAGACAGACAGACAGACAGACAGACAGACAGACAGACTGACTGACTGACTTTTTTTAGTTTAGTTTAGTTTAGTTTAGTTTGCTTGTTATTTTGTTTTCCCCCACTAAGTCTTGTTTAAGTTGCATAGCTTACATTCAATGCACTTCGATAAACTTGTAAAATGGAATAGAATGTGTTACACCTTGATCATATACAACAGTACTGTCTATAAACATATACTGTTATGCATAAAGTTAATGATTGATTGAGTGATTCTTCATGTAATTAGGGCGACCCTGTTAGCGGACCCTTGCGTTCCTTTGTGCTTACCCCTTTGACATCAATGCATGTGACATTCTCAACTACTGTTTGTTTGTGCTATACTGTATGTATACACATATATATATATATATATATATATATATATATATATATATATAATCGTTTTATTGACAAAAAACCGATCGACATAACGCGACAGTTAACAAGCACAAAGGAGCAGCGGATAAAGCCTAGTAAATGTTTTTATACAGCATCCGTGTTATGAAGTTTTTTATTGTTTTTATTGGTTAGTTCGAATGGATGTAGCCTAGGGCGTAGATTGTATTTTCCAGGGAGTCTATCGGAGAAAAATTTGCGAAGAACATGATTGTCGTCTATAATAATAGCTGCAAAGAGTGCAGCATCAGCAGACTCAGCCATAATGACTGCTTTGGGAGAGTCGGATGGAAGGAATCCAGCTCGTCTGACACGTCCTAAGAACCTTTCGATGCGGTCGACTTCACCAGCGCTCAGCAGTCCCCACCAGGCGGGAGAGGCGTACAGCAGACGTGCAACTGTGGTCGCTCGAGTAATGACGTGCAAGGCCGGTCCTGGCATGCCGTGAGCTCGCATGTTTACATGTTTACGATGATCAATAAAAGTATTTGATTGATTGATTGACTGACTGACTGACTGACTGACTGACTGACTGACTGACTGACTGACTGACTGACTGACTGACTGACTGACTGACACACAGAGGTATGCAGACAGACACAAAAACAGACACACAAAATTAGAGTAGCCTATATCCACAAGTTGTCGGCTGCGGTATGGGAAATTGTAGAAAAATAACTGGGGGGTCAGCATATAATGCACATGAAGGGAGTTGGATGTGAAAATAAAACTTTAGGCCTAGGAAAGAATGGGGTTTGAACTCCCTCAATCCCCCGGCCATTCTCACCCTGGCTGGCTGTTCATTGATCGTTGTTCGATGTTCGTGCGTGAGAGTGAGACTAAGCCATGGAAAAATAATCATCAGTGCATTTAGTCCTTTTTCAGTATTCAGTGCATTTCCGGTTCATGGAATATCTCGACAGTGAAGCATTTCCTGTGCAATTAAGATGTTCGATAGTGTAGTCACTACATGCGGTGGCTCGACTGCTAATCGAAAATTAGGGGGGGGGGTCAAATCCCCATAATGTCAGAGATTTGTGTCCCGCGTTCACTCCATCGCCAGCTCAGCCATAATGAGCACAGCGACCGCAGGCGCGGATCAAGGGGGCCAATCCGGCCATGGCCCACCCCATTTCAAAGGTGCATATAAGACGTTGCCCCCCATTTGGTTTCAACAAGCATTAAATCAATGCAGCGGTAGAGAAAAATTAGATACGACGACTAGAGAGATCATAATTATAGCATATTATTGCTTGCAGAGATTACGTCGACCAGATGACTGATGACTGAAAAAGTCATCAGTTATTTTGGCATGGAAAATTGGTATATTTTCCAGACATTTCGACCAAACGACTAAAAAAGTCATCAGATTTTTTCTGGCAAAGATCACCGAAAAATTTGCTCCCCCCATTCCAAAATTTCTGCATCCGCCTCTGAGAGAACGTACACTTTGTCGATGGGAGGATGAGACGAAGAGGCAGAGGACTGGCCACACCAGCCAAGGATTACAAATGAAATAGGCCTATCGTTGACATTAATTCTCATACCCGTGACTGGTCCAAGAGATAGAGCTTAAAGGTCTGCTCTTCTATTTTTCTTCTTCTATAATCTATAGGCCTACATAATATTATAAGAGTCACAGAAGTCACTCAGAACTGCTTTCAAAAAACCTATAATTATCGGAAATTTACAATGCCAGTTTATATCCAGAAGTACCTTAAACTTCCGGCAACCGTGGGCATGGGCTACTTTGGGGTGGGGGTTATGGGTTCAACCCTCCCGACATTAATTAATTGCTGCTTTTATAAATAAATAAATAAATATATATATATAAATATAAATTATATATATATATATATATATATATATATATATATAGAAAGCTACGACTACGCTCAGTGCAAACCCCCTGAAGACTTATCCCATGACATTGCTTCTTGGCTACGTCCGCCCTGACTCGAGGATTCAATTTGTCAATAAACAGAAATCACAGAATTAGGGGAGAAAGAAGAGGCAGAGAGAGAGAGAGAGAGAGAGAGAGAGAGAGAGAGAGAGGGAGAGAGAGAGAGAGAAAGAATATAGGGTGCGCCCTTTCTAAGAAAAGGAGCTACACGATTTATTAAATAGGTCAATATAGGCTACGGAGCATTACACACGCACGGTGACGCACACACGCACACACACACACACACATATTTACACACACGCACAAGCACACGCACCGATATTGCGAGGAGGGTCAAGACAGACGCTGCCATGGCAACGGTTCATTTATGGGTTAGCGTTCCACGACCCAATAACATCACGACACCGTATACGCTATACAGTATACAGTCGACCGTGTGTACGACCTCGGTTCTGCAGGCAGAATAGAGGTCAGAGCTATTATATATAATCGACTCGACAACATCACCATTATATATAATGGTGATGTTGTCGAGTCGAGCGATGCTAACCCCCACAAATGACCTGTTGCCATAGTAACGTCTGTCTTGGCACTGCTGCTGCTGCTGCTGCTCCTGCTGCTGCTGTGCATGGGTGGTGACTGACAACGGTATAAGCAGAAGCTGACCATGGCACGGAGGAGAGCTATCGATGGCCTTGGGGGCGAACATTATACAGCGTCTATAACGAGCCTCAAAGGGAAAATATTTATATGGACATATAGTTGCACTTCTGAGTAGGCCTATAGTCTAGCCTACATTAGATCTGGTTGTCTCAACAGAGGAGTACCTGGTAGAAGAAGTCATAGTGGAAGAAGAGTTTGGCACAAGCGATCACAGAATTATCAGGTTCGTCGTTAAAGGGGAATTTGAAAAAGAAATTGCGGCCTACCAGAAGCGATTTAACTATTTCAAAGCAGACTACGACAAAGTAAGAAGCACAATGCGAGGCAAGGGTTTGGTGAGCAGATTAGCAAATTTGAACCTAAACGAGAAATGGAAGCAATTTGTATCTTGCATGAAAGAGGTCGTTGAAGAATCAGTACCGGTTTTAAAAAGAACAAACAAGAGGCGTCCCTGGGTTAACAAGGAGGTCCAAAAAGCCCGAAGGACTAAGAAAAAAGCTTGGAAAAGGATGCAGCAAATCAGACAGGCTAAATTCTGCGAATTAGATGAATGTACATTGCTGAAATTGGAACAAGCAAAGGATAAATACATTAAAAAGAGAAATTCAGCTAAAGCAATAAACAGAAAGGCTATAATGAAATATGAAGAAAAACTGAGTCAAAATATAAAGATGGACAGCAAAAGTTTCTACAGATACATGAAAAGCAAGCAAAAAAGAAAAGACAAGGTGGGACCACTGAAAGACAATCTGGGCCAGATTGTTACTGAAAAAGAGGAAACAGCCGAGATGCTCAATAAGTACTTCGGATCAGTTCTCACGAAGGAAGACATAACAAACGTACCAGAGCCAAATAAATTGTTCGAAGGCAGCGACGACCAGAAGTTGACAGATGTGTACATATCCAAAGAGGTGGTGATAAAGATGCTAGAAAACCTCAAAGAAGATAAAACTCCAGGAATCGACGAGATTCACCCAAAGTTCCTGAAAGAAGTGAGATACGAAGTAGGGTCCATTCTGGCAGATATATTTAATGAATCGATGAAGTCTGGAGTAATTCCCAGAGACTGGAGAGATGCCATCGTCACTCCATTGTTTAAGAAAGGAAATAGGAGTGAGACAAGCAACTACAGACCCATCAGCCTAACCTGCATAATATGTAAGGTGTTGGAACAAATTGTAAAAAGGAGTATGATTGAACACCTGAATGAGAATGAACTTCTCAACAACAGCCAGCACGGGTTTATGAAGGGAAGATCCTGCCTAACCAATCTGTTAGATTTCTTCGAGGATGTTTACGACAATCTGGACAAAAACAACTCAGTGGATCTGATCTATCTGGACTTCGCAAAGGCTTTCGACAAGGTACCACACAAACGATTAGCCAAGAAGTTGCAGGCATGCGGAATAGAAGGGTGTCTACTGAACTGGGTCACCAACTGGTTAAAAGGGAGGAGACAACAAGTTCGAGTAACGGGCAAAAACTCAAGCTGGATAGATGTTACAAGTGGAGTACCACAGGGGTCGGTCTTAGGGCCACTGCTATTTGTAATTTTTATCAATGATATAGATGAAGGAATTGTCTCCAAAATCTCTAAGTTTGCTGACGACACAAAACTATGCGCAAAGGTGAACAACGAGGAGGAAGCCAACACCCTAAGAAATGATTTGGAAAGACTGTACAAGTGGTCCGAAGACTGGAATATGCTGTTCAATGTAGATAAATGTGCAGTGATGCACATGGGAAGAAAGAACATGGGGTTTGAATATGGAATGGGAGACAGGAAATTAAGAACAACAGAGGAGGAAAAAGATCTTGGAGTCATAATACACAAAAGTGCAAAACCATCAAGACAATGCAGAGAAGCAGCGAACAAAGCAAACAAAGTTCTGGGACACATAAAAAGGACAGTGGTCAGCAGAGAAAAAAACATCATCCTGAAGTTATTCAAAACTCTAGTCAGACCTCACCTAGAGTACTGTGTTCAGGCATGGAGTCCATACACACAGGAAGATAAGCAGGTGCTCGAAAAGGTGCAACGTCGAGCAACTAAGATGATAAGAGGTTATGGAACGTTAACATACGAAGAAAGATTGATAAACTGTGGATTGACAACACTGGAAAAGCGAAGATGCAGAGGAGATTTGATTGAGACTTACAAGCTGATGACACACAAAGAAATAACACCATACTCAAGATTTTTTCAATTGGCTGACAATAGAGGTTTAAGAGGACACCAATATAAAATATTCAAAAAATCCGAGGGTGCCATCAAGCAAAGATTTTTTAGCAGCAGAACAGTGAAGGCCTGGAACGAGCTGAGCGAAGAGACAGTGTCGGTGGAGACACTTATAAACTTCAAGGCCAAGCTAGGGAAGATAGGTTTTTAAAACATTGTAAAAGTGGTGGTTCTCACACAGATCACGAGTCTCCTGAACCACCGTAAACCCTGTTATATTATATTATATTATATTACCTTGAAGATGCACGCTATAGAAAACTTTCTTAATAGTAATAGTAATAGTAATAATAATAAAAATATTATTATTATTATTAATTATTATTATTATAACAATAATAATAATAACAATAATAATAATGATAACAATAATGATAATAATTATAATAATAATAATAATAATAATAACAACAACAACAACAACAACAAAAGCAGCAACAATAATAATAATATTTAATATCAGGGGCTTCCCGTGCACATCTCTGCATAATATTTCAGCCGGTAACAATCGAGACCTTGAGCCCGTTCAATCCTTAAGCAATGGGGTATCAGCGACCATAAATGAATTCAGAGGGTCATGACTAGGTCGTCGCTTGTCATCCATTGGTGGTGACAGATGCAAAACATTATTTCTCTTCCAGCGTTTGTCTATTTATGTCCAGCGTCATAACTTCATCATCGCATTCAAAGGAACCTTTCCTAGAAACCACGAAGGCCCTTCAGTCAATCTTCCTGCTCCTAATAAAAAGTAGTAGGTTAGGTCTAGTAGTGGTAGTAGTAGTAGTAGTAGTAGTAGTAGTAGTAGTAGTAGTAGTAGTAGTAGTAGTAGTAGTAGTAGTAGTAGTAGTAGTAGTAGTAGTAGTAGTGGCAGTGGTAGTGGTAGTGGTAGTGGTAGTGGTAGTAGTAGTAGTAGTAGTAGTAGTAGTAGTAGTAGTAGTAGTAGTAGTAGTAGTAGTAGTAGTAGTAGTAGTAGTAGTAGTTAGTAGTAGTAGTAGTAGTAGTAGAAGCAGCAGCAGCAGCAGCAGCAGTAGTAGTGGTAGTATCATAGTAGTGAAGGTCGTGCTCCAGGGAGTGAAATTCATATATTTCGCCATGATTTGAAACTATATATTTTTGCGGTCTACAATATTGTGATGGACAATAAGTGGCAGGACGGCGTCCAGATTTTCAAATAAGTGCATGGACGCCGCCCTTGACCGTTCAGGCCCACTTTAAGCCCAGCTTGCGTTTAATACAGTAAATTATTATCCTCAGCGCAACTTCTGCTTTGTTTGCAGTTCAGCTCAAAGAGGATAGATCGCTCCTTCGATCTTTCTCCCTAATTTGCTATCACCGTAGTTTATGGTTTTAGGTTCCGTCTTCCTAAGCCGACCGGATACGACACAGGATGCAGCACCATACGTCACCACGACGCAGGCGCAGGCGCAGGCGCAGGCGCATGCGCTCTACTCTAAATACAAAGCGAAGTCGACGGTCGTTTAGATCCACTTCTACACGGTGAAGAAACTAATGGCTCCGAGGTTTGGGTGATAAATTTATATTCGTCGCACCATTATACACTTAAGCTGATCCTCTGACTCGCCAAGAGAAGGGTGGGGCAAATGTCCATGCAGGGGCGGGCGATAGGCCCTATTTAGGGGCCTGGCCAAGCAAAGTAGTTTTAAATTTTCATATACAGAGTTTGTATGATTTATGACTTATGAAATATAATATCACAGAGATTTAAGTACAATTATTTTAGACCTCTATTTAACAACTGAATTAAATCATTCTGTAAAAATGTAAGTATAAAATTGTTGACCATGCCTGCACTTTTATTATTCCAATTTATTTATTAAAAAAACTTTCATAAAGCCTTAATATAGTTTAGGTCCCGTGACTACTCTGCCCAGGGGCCAGAAATTTCTCTCGGCAGCCCTATTGATCCTAGATGGTTGTCTATAAGAGAGCATGGGCCACATGCATAAGAGGGTATAACTCTTACACCAAGTTTAATTCTGGCCTGTGCTGGAATAGCGGGTTAGTTCCGTATGCATGGATCGAGATCAGCGAGTTATGCTAGGTATAACGCTATGCCAACTCTGAGGTAGGAGTAAGCCGGCTATTTTCATCGTGAACAATAGACGACTGACTTTAGCTGGACAGCGTGAACAATAGGCCGCCGTCGATATTTTCTTGTGGCCCGTCTTTAGGTCTTAATCTGTTTACCCCACGCTGGCAACGACCGCATATAAATATCTTTCACGCATGCGCTTAGCTATAGTCTGTTAAATTGGGGGAAGAGCCAGAGTCATGCATCGTCGGGTGCAAGGAATGTCCAGATTAACTAGGTTTCTTGCTGTTCTGTGTCCATGCATACGGCCGAATTCCAAGGGGTGTGTCACGAGTAGCTATGTCGGGTGTAGGGTCTACATCTAGATTAGCCTATGCCTGGTCATATACATACGGCCCCAGAGCATCATATTGTGATAGAGCAAAATTTAAACTTTAATGAAATCTTTCGACGCTGACGGTGTAAAATGAAATGTGGTATAATGTTATGCTAGTTTCATAGCACAGTTATAGACTGAACCATACGAAGAATCCGCCTGAAGCTGCCCCTCTGTCACGCAGGACGGAGACAGGGGCTTCTATCCCTATACATGGCGGGCGCAGCTTGCGCCCAATGAAAAATAGGGGGGAATCAGAAGACAGCCAAAATTCACGTCGGTTGGGGGGGAAAGGTCGGACATGGAGGGCAGCGTTCAATCTAGGAATCAATAGGAGGAAGATCCCCCAGAAAATACTTCCCCTCCATATAAATTTGGACAAAATGGTAGGCCTAATATTTTTAGCAAAATGTATACACTTTATACACTTTGAGTTTTTAGTTAGGCTACTATCTGCATTTTTGAATTAGCCTACATGAACTGCTATAACAGCTATAATATACTATACAAATTTCCTATTACATGATTATAATTATGTTTTTACTATTTTAATAAATAATACAATCATATTATAATTTAAAAAATAATGTTAATACAAATACTATTTTGCACAACTAAATGACTTCCCTCCAATGTTATCTTTCAAATTTCAGACAGTCATATTTGGTCCTTGAACACTTAGTAAAGCAACATCATTGTTACGCGGGCTTACAATGTAGGACCTACATTGTATTTTATCGTATTGCATTGTGCTCTAAAAATGTATGTAACGCCTCTCGAGTGCAGACTGATCAGAGGCGCAAAACATATGGCTGCCCAATTTTGGCAGCAATTCCTCCACTGAAACAGTAGAGTAATTTTGCTAAGAGGACAGCTTAAAATGCTGAAATTGCAATGCGGAAATCGCAAAAATTTCTTATGGGGAGGGACACATTCCCTCCCCATACCAGGTCCCTTCTCGGCGCTACACATGCTTCGGCGATCGTCTGCTAGATGCTCGTTTGTCCCCCTCCAAACAAACCTTCATTCCCACACTATAGAGGAGGGCATGCGCTAGATTACATTATATTGCATACATAGAGGAAGGCCGGTCCAGAAAAGGGGGGAAAGAAAATGGATTGCGCCCGGTTGCTTAGGGGGGATAGAAGCCCCTGGACGGAGACAGCCAAGACAGAGGACAGATTGCTATAAAACCAATATTTTAGGCAAAGGACAACGCAGCCTGCGACTAGCAATTACTGCCAACCGGACTAGAACCTTCTTTTGACTATAGACCATAGAGGAAATTATATATCCTACTCTTATACGGACAATCCTCTGGACTCAACGCAGCGCTCGTGAATAAGCTATAGTGATGTTGATTCGTATCAGAGCATGCAAGGCATCATAATGTGGTAGACTAAAATTTAAACTGCTATGAATTTCTTTCGAAACGTTTGACGGTGTGAGAATTAATTGTGCTAATGCGATGCTAATTTTATAGCAAATATTATATGCTATAAAATTAGCATATTATGGTTAAAGTGAACCGTATACACGAAGAATTTCGAAACCCCGCGCTTGCCTTTCGAGTGGCGTTTTAAAAGTTTAGAGATTACGATTAGTGCCTGAGAGCACCGCGAGTTAAGGACTTGCTAAGGCAGAAGCCAGTCCGGCTTTACTAAAAAGCACTCCACCGAAACACTTCTCACTTCGCTCTACAATAAACTTGTCTCTGCCATCTCTCATCAACAAGTCTCCTGCCTTTGCCTCCTTGATGTCTCTGCAGCCTTTGACACCATCGACCATAACATACTACTCCAAAGACTATCCTCCTGCTTTGGCTTTACCGACACTGCTCTCCTTTGGATTCAGTCTTATCTCTCATCACGCTCTTTCTCAGTCAAAACACTTGAAACGTCTTCTCAATCATGCCCTCTCACCTGTGGTGTTCCGCAAGGTTCTGTCCTCGGACCCCTCTTGTTCATCCTCTACACCACTCCACTCAGCTCACTCATAAAAGCGTCCACAGTCGACCATCATCTATATGCTGACGACACCCAACTATTCATCTCTTTCTCTCCAAGCAGCTTCTCTGACTCCATAGACAATCTTCTCTCCGTGGTCACCCAAATCACCTCTTGGATGACCTCAAATCTCCTCTGCCTTAACCCCTCCAAGACAGAATTTATACTAATTGGCCTCAGAGAACAACTCAAGAAAATTCCTGATCCCTCTATTTCCTTCAACAATGACTCTTCTTCCAACCACACTTTCTCCGCAAATTCTCCTGTCCGAAACCTAGGTGTAATCTTTGACCAGCATCTTAGCTTCTCCGACCACATAACCCAACTTTCCCGCACTTGTTTCATGCACATACGAGATCTCCGCAGAATCCGACCTATGCTCGACTTTAAAACTGCATCCACAATAGCCACATCCATAGTTCATGCGAAACTTGATTACTGCAACTCTCTCTTCCTAAACATTGATATAACCCAAATTAACCGCCTCCAAGCTATCCAGAATGCCCTCGCACGTGCAGTGACGAAAACCCCCAAACGTCACCACATCACTCCTGTCCTGAAATCACTTCACTGGCTCAAAATACCTGAACGCATTGAATACAAAGTCCTCTCACTCACTTACAATACACTTCAGTCATCCCAGCCGTTCTACCTTCGTCAGTTGTTCACCATCCAGCCACCTCGTTCAACACGCTCCTCATCCTCCATTACACTGCTTCGCCCTCCCATCACTTCATCACTGAAATTCGCAAACCGCTCCATAGCCATTGCCGTTCCACCTCTCTGGAACAAACTTCCGCCAGCACTTCGGCAAACTTCCGACCCATCATACGAACTCACCAAAACTCCACCTCTCGCTATCTCCCCACAGGTCTTTCACTCAAAACTGAAAACATTGCTCTTTCAAAAATCCTATCCTGATTCTTCCTCTTCTCCTCACATCCTCCGCCACTTCAACTCTAAACATCACCCACCTTAGTCGTCCATCTATCTGCCTGCCTGACTCTCCGGACTTGACCCGCTGCCTATCGATTTTGTTTTGATTGAGCGCCTGTGAATAAGCTGGTTCCCGCGACTTGGCTTTTGTGGGCGCTGTAGAAGTCTCGAGATTACGATTACGATTCCCATCTTTGATTATCCATTCAGCAGTAATTCAAGTTCTTATTAGTTGGCTACTTGGAGTTGGCGAATCATTATTTTCCAAATGTTGTATGTTGATTATTTTTGCTTTTAATGCAATTTTGCAATGAAGTCGATTTTGTTGTACACGTTTCATTTTTATGACATTGTTTTGCTGATAAATATGCTTAGGCCTATAGACCTAACGGCTACCGCATAATTATGTTATAAAAATATAGACATAGTTTGAGTGGTCGGGCTAGTAGTTTTAGGGGCATAATTATAAGGCCTATATATAACCAGCAGTCTCACAAATCTTTCACAAATCCTATCCTGATTCTTCCCCTTCTCCTCACATCCATCGCCATTTCCACTCTAAACATCACCCACCTTAGCCGTCCATCTATCTGCCTGCCTGACTCTCCGGACTTGACCCGCTGCCTATCGATTTTGTTTTGATTGAGCGCCTGTGAATAAGCTGGTTCCCGCAACTTGGCTTTTGTGGGCGCTGTAGAAGTCTCGAGATTACGATTACGATTACGATTCTCATGAGAGACAGGAGATTGGAAACCCTAATCTTCGCATTACACGGCGAACATTACAACCAATCGACCACCATGTCCCTACAGTGCAGTTTCACCAGAGTCGTTTTGCTCTTCTGCCGTACTACTTTCTCCGTTCAAATCTTCCTTCATTAATTCGTTCGTATGTTCCGTCTGCCGTTCAGCCGCTAAATCAATCGGTCGAGTATATAGTCGTATACAGCGGCTGCATCCAGCCTCACTTCGCTGCTTGTGAGTCGCCGATGCAGATGACAAATGCTTCTATTATCGCTCATAATGAAACCTAATCCAACGACGTCACGCATGGTAAGTTGCCGACTCGCACCGCTGATTAGGCGAGAGGCAAGCTCGATCAATGGAACCGGCTCGCACGGAACTAGTCAAGGCCACGTGACATCCGGTTCTGCGCTTCGTCGGTTTCATGCTGCGCTCCAGTGGGACCGAGTGTCTTATTTTATCGTCCGATATCCCATGAACAGTGCAACCAGTATATAACTACATATATTTATTATATACAACTATAATAATTACTAGATATATAATTACTATATAAATAATTATATAATATATAGTTATATATACATCAACTGATTCCGAAATACATCATTCTGAATTCCTGATGCAGCCTTAAGCCTAATGGAATTATGGAAGAGTGGCTCATAAAATATGATCCATTTCCAACGATTCCCAGAAATCGTGATCAGATTCGTTTCCAGTTAGTCAGATCGTTCCTGGTTCGAATCCTGTCTTTGGAAAATAGTTGGGAATCGTTTTGGTATTAATGAACAGCAGTAATTGTCATGCTCCACTTTCATTTCCAAGAGATATTCCGACTGCAGGTCCTGGTTCAGACAAGGTGTGCAAGCCATGCGGCGGCGCAATCTCTTTCCGTCCATGAGGTCTTCTGGAACCAAAGTTACGGTTCCACCGGCTCCAGTCTGTGGTGAACGGTTCTGTTCGAGTAGAGCAGTGAGTGTGCATGGATGATTCACATAACTTACTTACAAACAGACAAACATGAATTGAGTTTTTTGGGCATTGAGGCGGAGTCGGTTTGAGGATATCTAATCTGTCATGAGGCTCCATTGCTTGTTGCATGATGCGGGCGGCCTCAATGGCTGCGAGTGGAGGGCAGTGCAGATATGCCTGCGTACGTGTCATCTGCATACAGCTGGTGTAGCACGCCGTAGGATGCCAAGAGCACGCCAATGTCAGAAGTGTAGAGCAGGTAAAGCAAGGGAGCCAGAGCAGAACCTTGTGGGAGACCATGTATACACACATGCAAGTTATTGTCACTTGATGCAATAAAACTGTGCTTATGGTCATGAATAAATACAAGCAGTCATAATATGCATACGTATACGCAAGTGAATTCAGACACACGAGTGCACAAATACACCCGTACATACACATGTATGCGTGGGCCTACATAGACTGCCTATACATAAAAACATTCAGATTCATTAACAGACATATTCTTCTTTTCCTTCTGGCTAGGATTAATCCCTCGCTGAGGAGGGGTCAGCCACTCGGATCCTTTGTAACAGACATATTATTGGGTTGCAGCTATAAAGGACGGGTGGGATGAAGTGACGTGTAGAAACCGCCAGAGGTTTCGTGACAGGAACGACAAAGACTGCATGCAGCGCCACATACAAAGTAATTCCTCGTAATGAGAGAAATTCTGACTTGTTGTTGAAATGTCTTTTCTGTCGCTCGCTGGCGTAATCTTTCAACCGCGATTTCAACTGCATTCCCGTCTACCCCTTTGGAGCCAAATACTCATTCATTCATTCATTTCAGACATTTTTATAGCGCCTCTTCAAGAGTATCTACTCAGAAAAACGCCCCCGACCCAACCACGGCTGAAGAGAACAGTCTTAAGAGCAGAGTAGAACGTAGTATCAAATGCTCTAGGCATTAGACGTAGTTCCACAGGAAGCCCATTCCAGGTTGCAGCTATAAAGGACGGGTGGGATGAAGTGACGTGTAGAAACCGCAAGAGGTTTCGTGACAGGAACGACAAAGACGGCTGCGTCATATATATAAAGTAATTCCTCGTAATGAGAGAAATTCTGACTTGTTGTTGTTCCAGGTTGCAGGGCCAACGACAAAAAACGCACGGCGCTGCGTAATAGAAGTGCGTGACCGGAGATAATACCTCCACCTAAGCTTTAAAGCTTACACGTGTGTCACTGCCCTACCGTATGTATGTAGGCTATGTATGTATGTATGTATGTATGTATGTATGTATGTATGTATGTATGTATGTATGTATGTATGTATGTATGCATGTATGTATGTATGTATGTATGTATGTATGTATGTATGTATGTATGTATGTATGTATGTATGTATGTATGTATGTATGTATGTATGTATGTATGTATGCATGCATGCATGCCATGTATGTATGTATGTATGTATGTATGTATGTATGTATGTATGTATGTATGTATGTATGTATGTATGTATGTATGTATGTATGTATGCATGCATGCATGTCTGTCTGTCTGTCGTCTGTCTGTCTGTCTGTCTGTCTTCCACTTTCGTTCTATCCCTCTCTTTCCCTGTCACTCCCAGCTTCTGTACGACTCGTATACCCTATACGAACTATAATAGTCAAAAACACTAGCGAATGCCGGTGCAGCGTATTTCCAATTTCCGGGATTTAACGTTTCGAATCGCTTTGTGTTATTTCATTCGCTTGATACCTTTGCAATGGAAAACCACCCTATAATCGCAGATATAACTCGAATTATTGCGACGCCCAACAGTCAGGCTGATTGATAAATGTCTTGCGTTCGTGTGGTCAGATAAGCCAGAACAGTATGGCGGAACATTCACATCACATCGACCATGCCGATAGAAGCCAAGCATGGGAATCATTCGTTATTATTGTCAAAGAGAACTGACATGTGGGCGTGGCTTACTGACGCTGGTGTCTTTGCTCTTGCTTCGCCTTTCTGCACTGTGGCAACGTACCGAAGTACCGAACTGCCTTCGTTTCTACCACTGTCTCCGTCGCTGTCTTTGTGCCCCTATCTATGTGCCTATGTGCCTCTGTCTCTGTTCCTCTATCTCTACATATCACCTTGTCGAACCGTGGCCAATGGCTGAAAATTCCACCAGAGGCGAGAGCAAAAAATGGCGCCCTTGACCTTTTTTGATAGCGAGCCCTATAATGCTATAATGCTATTCTCTCTAAGTCTACGATACTGCGATTTGCAATGACGATCGCGGATAGCATATTGCGCTACGTAGCCTACATTTATCTAAATTATACAATTTATGTTACACCGTTTTATTAGCCTCAAGTCAATTTTGAATTTTGTGGTTATTCGTCTCATCTCCTACAAGTTTAATTGTCTCAAATCTATATGGTTAGAACTTAGATGATAAACCATTTTATTATTGCAAGACTTGCATGCGACTGTCGCTGAATTACTGTTGTGATGTGTAAAGTACAGACCAGTAATAATAAGCCACTGCTGTGAAAGGAATCTGTGCATCTTTCGGCCTGTCTGTTTCTCTTTTAATACCTGTATCTATCTTCTCTTTCTCTTCGCTTCTCTCCACATCCACTCGACTCCGGAACATTCCCTGTCCCTCTACACGCATGCGCAGTAGGATCCTATAATTTTTCATCGACGCTTGCATAGCGTTGGCAGCTGCCTGGGGCGGACGCTTCCATTGTGTTTTACTCGGTTGGCGAGGGATGGGGGGAGGGGCTAGTGAGAGGGGGTTAGGAGCTCTCATTACAGGGACCGTGTGCTCATCCAGCCGACCTGTTATTCCTGGAAAATGGCTTTGAATGCTCGGCTTTAATTAATTATGCATCGATTATGCATTCGTTATATTACGAAGGACGGAGGACTATGGACGAATGAGCGAAGGAGAAGAATTACGAGGCTCTTAATGATAGCACTGAACGCTTCGGTGGCCGCATCAGGCGATCGCAGGAGCATACAAAGGGTAGGACTATGAACAGTTGCACGCACTGCAGATACACACACAAGGTGCACGCATTTGTATACGCACTTGTACACATAAGGCACGTACAACTGAAGCAAGTATGGATCATTGTACACGTAGACTGTGTTGTGTGTACACTTTAGTGCTGCGCAAAACGCACGCACGCACACACACACACACACACATCTACATTCTGCCATGCAGTCTCATATGCATAATTAGCATAATACGTGCGCAAATACAAACATCATCAAACATGTAGATTCGTGTATCCTAATTGTCTGCTACAAGCGAAGAGCAGGGCGTCTAACCCGTGTAAATACAGTCAGACGCCATGGACACAAATAACAGGCCTACAATGCCTACATTAGGATACTATACTCTGACACGAAGCTAAAGCCCGCAGGAACTCTGAGAAGTGTGTGCGTGCGAAGTGAGTGAAAGACGAAAATGAAGACAGAGTGAATAGAGACAGACAAATTGACAGAGAGACTAAGCAGAGAAAGCAGAAGAGAGAGAGAGAGAGAGAGAGATAGAGAGAGAGAGAGAGAGAGAGACAGAGAGAGAGAGAGTGAGGCAGAGAGAGAGAGAGAGAGAGAGAGAGTGAGAAAGAAGAGGCAGAGAGAGAGAGCGAGAGAGAGAGAGAGAGAGAGTGAGAGCAACAGCGACAATTAAAGTGTTTCATTCATTGAATCTTGCACAGCAGTCTAAATATAATTTCATCTCTAACATCTCACATTTTCGTTGCAGTAACAGCTACGTTTACACTATGTTTCTCGTTATTTTCATCATTAGGCCTACCGTACTCACTTGCATAGGCGCAACCACCCTATGGGACCCAAGGGACGCGTCCCCCCAACTTTTGAGTGGTCCTCTAGCTTTATTATTATGGTCCCCCCAACTTTTAGGACGTGATTCTTTATGGTCCCCCCAACTTTTAGGACGTGATTACGCCTATGCTCACTTGATGTTCCAGTTTGCCTCGTGACAACCCATCTATATGATAAAAGACTTGACGACTTTTAAACGAACATGACAATAAAGGGGTAGAATATGTACACATAGGAATAATAAGATTGAGCAAGCAGTATAGGCCTACCTAAAAAAAATTCGCTGTTTAAACTCTTAGCTGAAGTAATAATACATAGGAACAACAACAGTAATGAACACGTAGAGGCCTATGCGTAAGCGCAGTGCTTAAAGTGTAGGAAAATAAGCGCCAGGACGCCCCTTACCTTTCCAAAAGAAGTGCCTAGATGCCCATTACCTTTCTAGGCTGCACTGGCCAATAAGTGGCAGGACGGCGTTCAGATTTTTAAAATAAGTGCATGGACGCCGTCCATGCCCGTCCAGGCACACTTTAAGCCATGCGTAAGCGTCGGGTATGTTTAAATGCAATGAATACTCAATGTAACGAAGCTAGAACAGCTGTCAATATAATTGTCCTGTCATATTCGCCGATTCATTAGAGTAGGTATATTATAAGTTGCCATGCGACCAAGCGACGAGAGAGGGCAAATGTACAGTGATCGAGAAGGACCATCTTATATCATTATGTGATCACTGAACACACGGGGCTAACTATAGACGTCGTGGGTTACGCAACTCCTTAAAAAGTAAACGCTTAGGTCCCATCAAAATGTCACCCAATCTACTTGTACATCTGCAGTGGATTGGCATTAATGGAGACGCTTGGTGTACGGCTGTGCTCAATGAATTTGATGGGTCAAGCTGAATTCCTGCAGGAGCCGGCCAAAGGCTAGAAGCATGGCGTCAAAATAGGAAGCTAGGGGTTCAACCACCCCCCCCCCGACCCCAGACAAATCGGATACTGCTTCGTCTGGTATTCACCTTTCTCCATCTGGTTTTCCTCCTATATACTCTTTCTCTGCTTCCTAGTACCCTTCCTTAAGTTAGTTTTACGAGCATGTCCAGAGACACCCCTCCAGGCCGCGACCCAAGGCATCCCCCCACTCAACCCTGCTCGCCACTGTTCTGTTGCGTGACCCCGCGCAGAATTTTATGTTTACTGTGATAGCATTGGCGAAACGAGAAAGACTAAGCTGCACCGATTTCCGTAAGTTTGGTCTTATTTGGTAATACGACCCAAAAACTTGTGCAGCAGAACAGAGGACCCGATCAAGACGCCCGGCCAAGCCAGATGCATGGAACCAGAAAGAATCGAGTAACATTGATCAACTCTGCTGCATGTGATGAGGGTTGAAAGAGATAAACTGTATAGCATCAGAAGGGATAAAGGAAGAGAGATAAGAGAGAAACCGAGAGAGAGAGAGAGAGAGAGAGAGAGAGAGAGAGAGAGAGAGGGAGAGAGAGAGAGAGAGAGAGAGAGAGAGAGAGAGAGAGAGAGAGAGAGAGAGAGTGAGAGAGAGACAGAGAGAGAGACAGACAGAGAGACAGAGAGACAGAGAGACAGAGAGAGATAAACAGATAAACAGACAGACAAACGAACAGATAGATAAACAGACAGACAAAGACACAGACAGGGACAAAGGTAGAGATACAGAGAGACAGAGAGACAGCGAGAGAGACAGAGGGATCACAACACGCAGCTGGCAGAGCTGGCTATATTATGGTGACAGCTTCTCGTGACTAAGTCAACGTGATCTGATAAACTACGCTGAGCGTCACTCAAGGTCGCGAAGAATAATTGAAAATGAAACGAAGTTCAAGTCAGCATCAGGCGCGTTTTTTATAACGACCAGCTAATGGCATAATGCTAATCCTAATCACCATGGCAATTTACATAAACCCAGTGAATACGCCACGTCGTCAACCCACCACGAGTCCACGACCTCAACCTTGCGTACACTTTGCCACAGCTTCAGCTTTTATCTAACCTAATCCTACGGCTGCATCGTGAGAGAGAGAGAGAGACAGACAGACAGACAGACAGACAGACAGACAGACAGACAGACAGACAGACAGACAGACAGACAGACAGACAGAGACAGAGAAAGAGAGAGATAGACAGAGCGAGACAGACAGAGAGAGAGAGAGAGAGAGAGAGAGAGAGAGAGAGAGAGAGAGAGAGAGAGAGAGAGAGAGAGAGAGAGAGAGAGTTAGAGAGAGATAGACAGAGAGAGAGAGAGAGTTAAAGAGAAAGAGAGACAGACAGACAGACAGGCAGACAGACAGACAGACAGACAGAGACAGACAGGCAAACAGAGAGACAGAGAGGCAGAAAGAGAAAGACAGGTTGACAGATAGACGGGGGAGAGACAAAGAGATATACAGAGATACAGAAAGGCAGAGACACAGAGAGACACAGGGATCACAAGACACAGCTGGCGGAAGCTGACTTAAGTAGCATCTTCCGTTGACCAAGTTCACACACCGATAAAAAAAAACTTGACCTCATCTTCACGGACAGTGAGTGAAAAAGTGTCATGAAGGTCAGAGTCAGCAAGTGCATGTCTACACGGGTCATAGATTTATTATTAAATCTGTCACACCGGTCAGTCAATCATACAACTCCATACAACTCCATAACCATAAAGCCAATAAACTCATCAATTACAACGTTAATCCACTATAGCCTGATCAGCCTTACTATTCCGGTAGGCTATTTATCCCAATAAGCTTATCCTGGCCATCAGCTTAGCATGATATACATACATGTATATCATGCACGCAGCGCTATTCAAACATCAATCTGTAAACCTTAACACTTGCATCACCACTCGATGATTTTCCCTTGAAGATTGCTTGCATAATCCGCCATTCCGCCGACCGCCCGTCCAGCGGGTGTAAATAATTCAGGCGAGGCGATTGGCCACCGCGACGTCTAACTCAGTTATGCACAATATGGTCGACGTCAACTTGCGTCCGCTGAATACTTTCCTTCAGGATTTGTAGTACTTTAGATGTACTGAGCAGTGGCGGATTTAGGTTTTTTTGCACGGGGGTCGAGGAGAATTTCAAGAGGGCGCCTGTACTTACATAGTTAAAAACAGTAAATTAGTTATAAATAATCCGATTTTTCCGAGTACATCAAACAGAATCAAGAGTCTAAAACAGAAACTTTTTAAACTTGTGTGCTTGACTACTTACTTGAGTTACATAAATTTATGCTTATATAACAAATATTTATTAATGCTATTTATAGGATATTGATCCACGTAAACGTGTATTTTAGCGTCGTGAATTATTCGCTTGTTGCAGCATTTTTATTTTTAATCAATCCAACTTCTAATTTGGCGAGAATCCTTTTCATCGATCCAGCTTCTGTTTAGGCAAGAATTTGCTTTATCAACCCCGCTTCTATTTTGTCAGCAAACATTTTTCATCAATATAACTTCTATTTAATTTAAAATTATTGTTCAGCCAGCTGCAATTTCAGCAGGATTGTTTTCATTAATTCCTCTTTTCAGGGACGGATACAGAAATTTTCGTGGGGGTCCAAATTTTTTGGTGATCTTTCCCAGAAAATCTTATGACTTTTTTAATCATCTGGTCGACCGTC
>OX457047.1:27082916-27085416 GCA_949752735.1 Lumbricus terrestris
TAATGATGCAGCCCAAATTTAGAATCAGGATGCGATCTATTGATCACGGTAAGGGGATAATTCCCACAAATCATTGGCCCTGCAGACCGACGTCGTCATTCGAATACATTTTCAGTCATCATTTTCCCGTCCAAGTGTCCTTCACTCCACTGATCAAAAGATTCTTTCTTACCAGAGTCCAACCTAAGCTGCATCAATAGCAAGCATATATACGTTGACTTGTAGAATAAGTGGCCTATGCGATTGCAAGGGGATTGGGGTAATAACAAGCCTGCACTAATTAAAACAAAGCTATTTTCAGGCCTGCATTCGAAATGTCAATGGCAAGCCCACACTTAGGCCTAAAAGAAAATCACAGACCTGCATAATATGTACAATTATGCAGTGATGTTTTAAAGGAATTTTTAGAACTGCACAACTCCTCATTTCATTTCCCATCCTCCATGGTAAATTACTTCCAATCGGAGGACAGTAACCTTTTTTTTACTGTTTTAACTGCACGGAAGTGTTGCTGCAGCTGCACACATCCATTTAAAACCATTGCACATTCTGTGTACAACTGCACACTAAAAAAGCCCTGTAATTGCGCGTTAAAATGGATTGGGTGGACAGTGGGATCTCCGAAAAAGAGTCTCATTGTTTGTAACACGTCATGTGTCGCCTGAGTAATTCGAAGGCGTATAGTAAGAAAGCCAATTCGGTGTTCCATTTGCTGCATTTGGGGTTGAATTTGGGGTTGAATTTGGGGTTGAATTTGGGGTTGCATTTGGGGTTGAATTTGGGGTTGCATTTGGGGCTGCATTTGGGGTTGAATTTGGGGTTGCATTTTGGGTTGAATTTTGGGGTGAATTTAGGGTTGCATTTGGGGTTGAATTTGGGGTTCCGATGAGCATGATCAGAAAATACACAGGGTTAGTTTTAAAAATTCGGACATCGTTTTTTTCTGTAGGGTGGTAAGTGTGAACTCGTAAAAACCTAAATTTAATCGACCACGCCAGGATTCCAGCGCATGGCGCGAGCAGTGAGAATAGAGGCAGAGGATTTAGACGCCGACGTTATAGCACGCCTTCCTCTGCAAACTCCACCACTGTTCGTACTCTTGAAGAGCCAGTCCAAAGCCTGGAGTAAGGAGGAGGGCGACATTAATCAACATTGATATGAAACAGTATCGTTGAATAGCAAAAGCCTTCCCGGGCACCAGATTAAACGCTTGGCCCACATTTGCAAGATGAATGGCATATACGTAGTCTATTATAATACGCGGGAGAATTATCTTCACCGCGAAACGACAGAGCAACAGATCGATGACAGGAATGGCTTTCGTGTAACCGTAGAACATCGCATTGAATTATTATCTTAGATATATATATATAATATATATATATATATAGATTATCTTAGATATAATTATTATATATAATTTTATATAGATTATCTTAGATATAATTATTATATATATATATATTATCTTAGATATAAGTATTATATATATATAGATTATCTTAGATATAAGTATTATATATATATATATATTATCTTAGATATAATTATCATATATATAGATTATCTTAGATATAATTATTATATATATAGATTATCTTAGATATAAGTATTATATATATATATTATCTTAGATATAATTATCATATATATAGATTATCTTAGATATAATTCTTATAGACGACTGTTGCGCAGAAGACGGCAAAGTCCAGCAGATGTCGATGCAAGATTTCCAAGACCAAGTGGAGCAGAAGAGGCTGCGGCCAGCCACTCAGAAGCAGCAGGGAACCAGTCATTATACGAACGTTGAGGGTCTGTTCAGTCATTGCCGTCAGTCAGTCCGTCTATCCGTCTCTCTATCCGTCCGTCTATCCGTTCGTCCGTCTCTCTCTATCCGTCCGTTTGTCTGTCTTTCTGCCTGTCCGTCCAATCCATCCGTCCGTCTATCTATCCTTCAGTCCGTCCGTCTATTCGTCCGTCTATCCGTTAGTTCGTCCGTCTGTCTTTCTGTCTGTCCATCCATCCGTCCGTCTATCCGTCCGTCTATCCGTCCGTCCGTCCGTCTATCCGTCCGTCCGTCTATCCGTTAGTCCGTCCGTCTGTCTTTCTGTCTATCCGCCTGTCTGTCCGTTTGTTTCTCTCTCTCCGTCTCTCTATTCGTCAGCCTATCTGTCCGTCCGTACGTCTATCCACCCTTCTATTCGTCCGTCTTTCTCCATCCGTCTCTCTATCCGTCTCTCTATCCGTCTGCCCATTCGTCCGTCGAACGTGGCTGGAGCATTCGATGTTTTCAGTCCACTGTTCTTCTATATGGATTTTCTGTCAGCCACTGACTGATGGCTGCTGCTGCTGCTGCTGCTGCTGCTGCTGTACCACGTGGCTCCGATGACGTCACCTCTTTAAACGACCGACTTTCATCGTAAGACAGCGGAGCAATTCTCTCGGCAGCAGCAGCAGCAGCAGCAGCGTTGAAAAGCAGGGCAATGATGAAAGAAACGAA
>OX457047.1:27087916-27090416 GCA_949752735.1 Lumbricus terrestris
ACGTGATAGAAGTCAATTCTCTGTAATATTATAATTATTTTAAAAGGCAGAAATCATAAACCCTGTATATAGGCCTATGACTATCTTGTCCGGGCCCATCAAATTCGCAAGACCCTGGGCATTTCCACTTGTCTCCCCCGCTTTTCGCCAGACAAGCCATCGAAATGCTAACAAGAGAGACACCATACTTCAATTCCATGCACCACATTATGGCATCCGAATAGTCCAGATTTAGACTAAATCATTTTTGGCGAAAATTTTCTGAAACGACCAGAAATTTTCGCCAAACAAATCCGGGCTAGAAAACTTCCTGCATGGTTGTGCAGTTCTACGAATTTCTGAAAAAAGCCCTGCCGGCCAGGTCATAATCTCCCCCCCATCATGAATTCCTGGCTACGCCACTGGTGCCTATACAAACGATTGAGCCCGTATATTGTAGGTCCTATAGGCTGCTATTTAAGAAACGGTAGGCCTACTCCACGACATCCGGACAATTTTCCAGGTGATGAAGAAAGAGCTTTTCCGAAGTGCATTGTTAAGGTTCGCAGACAAAATGGAGAGTGCGAGGATATTATTAAATTTTATAAACGGTTTTACTGCAGTTAAATCCAGAAAGGTTGCTTATTGATTACCCTATAAATCTGAAAATTATATTCTTAACACTAAGGATTGATCTAAACCATAAAATAATTTGTGTGCATAATCGTGCATTCGTACTTTTGCTATTTTTATTTGTTTTTATGTAAATTTACCCAAGAAGTCTAAAGATAGTTTAGGGCCCGTGAATGCTCTACCCAGGGGCCCAGAATTTCTGTCAGCGGACCTGCTTTCAAAACATCTCCGTCCCTTCCATCTGTTCTTCATCTTCATTCCACAATTATCGTCTGCTGCTGCATTCACTCCATTCATCACAATTCGTAGATTTCCTGTTCGTTCAGCAATTATCTAGCGCTACTGCTTCTCCTCCTCTTCAGACTCTGCAGCGGATATGCCGTATACATCTTCATTATTCACTTGAGAATAGCTTACGCCAGCGCAGCCGTAAATCTTCGTTTTCTCCAGCAACCGTGCTGCTCTCAACCCCCATTTTAATTAAATTGCATGCACCTTTTCACATGCAGCATATGCGGTCTTTTTAAGGTCGACGTAGGACCTTTAGGCACTGTTGCATTTATGAGGCCTAGGCCCCAACTGCTGCTCGTTGGTCAGTATATATAGCCTAAAATGACCCAATAAATTCAGAACCAAAGCGCGAATCTTTCGAAGTCTCCACATACATCAGCAGGGCCGTTACGTTTTACCTGCCACGCGCGACTCTTGTGGATATTATCAGAGCCTTAGTCTATATTTCCGTTCCTATAGTTCGCATATTGGTTGTGAGTCAGTCACGTCTGATTAATATTCACGTGTTTATATTCACATTCACCTTGTCATTAATTAATTATGAGAGGTTTCCTTCCCTGCAGAAGCATGTCTTATGTCTTCCTTTTCTCTGAACGCATCCAGTTCGTACCTCAAGAACCATTCGTCACTGTTCTTCTCGAGGTCACAGATGGTGATCCGCCATTTACACTCATTGACCTCGACCTGATTGATTCCGCCGAAATTAATTATTTAATTAAATCGATCTTTCGTCAAGCGAACCATCCTTCCTCACTGTAGACGAAACGGCGCCTTGGAGGAGCCGGAAAACGAAGAAGGAGGAGGAAGGGGGGGAGAAGGAAGAGGAGGAGGAAGAGGAGAAGGAAGAGGACAAAGAAGAGGAGGAGGAAGAGGAGGAGGAGGAAGAGGAGGAGAAAGAGGAGGAGGAAGAGGAGGAAGAGGAGGAGGAAGAGAAGGAGGAAGAGGAGGAGAAAGAGGAGGAAGAAGAGGAGGAGGAAGAGGAGGAGGAAAGGGATAAAGGAGACGACGGCGACGACGATGAAGATTAACTAGACGAGGAAGAGGTAATGAGGAGAAAGAGATGAAGGAGAAGGGTGGGAGGCTGAAGAGCTAGGGGAACGGAGGGATAGAGAAAGTGAAAGGAAGGGAAGAGAAAGGGAAAGGGGAAGAATCAGCATGGGAATGGTAAACGTGGTACAACTGGATTCGGTGGGAGATGTATGAGATGTAAAACTGCGAACGCAACTGCGGCAACGATTACATGTATAGTCGATTCTCATCCATAGAAGACACAAAAGAGTGTACAGGGAACAGCAACGGTGTCTAGACATCGCCGGTAATATAATGGATGTGAGGAGAATGGCGCAACATGCCATCTTCTCATCGGAGTAAATTCTCCTCTACCGTCCTTCATCATCATCGTCATCGTCATCGTCATCGTCATCATCATCATCAGCAGCAGCAACAATATCAACATCATCATCACCATCCCCATCACCAAAATCATCATCATCATCATCATCATCATCATCATCATCAATTGTGTCTTCTTCGTCATCATAGTAGTCGTCGTCAATCACTTCATCACGACCCGTCCGAAGGCCAATATCATAATAAT
>OX457047.1:27095416-27255416 GCA_949752735.1 Lumbricus terrestris
TAGAGAAAGAAAACTTTAGCAGATGAAGTTCATATTTCTAATGCTATGAATTCCCGGGCAATCCAGGCTCTAAACAATAGTTATTTAGTCCCACGTTGAATGGTTTGCGAACATTATACTGTGTGTAAAAGATACCTCTTTTAACGTATTACCGGTTATTATAAAAACCTTGCCAACACCCATCGTCACAACTGATATAAAAATTGTGGACTCCATCAGGAAAAGAGAAGTTCAAATTACCCGACTTAGAATGTGGCATGTCCTTAATAACACTTCGCTGAAAGAGGGATAGGTAAAAGCACAACAGACCTGTGTTCTAAATGCCAATTGCCTGAAACAACTGAGCATATGCTGCTTGCGTGTATAAAGAATGATATATCAATCTTACTACTTAAAAATGCGAGCAGAAAAAGTGGAATGCACTGTTAAAAATCTTTCAAGACGTCAACAGCCTTTGTTGCTATAAGATGTCGTTAAACTTCTGATTAATAATAATAAATAACGCCACAACGTCATAATCGGGCTTCTGCTACATTCCCTACAGGTTTCCCTCAGGCACGAATCAACCTCCAGCTGGATATTGGGAATAATATGGAAAGTAAGTAAGTTAGTATGTAAGTATTTTGTTTTTTACTCTTCTTGATAACGAACAATGGGACATAGAACATCGTAATTATACATCGGATTAACAATAGGTAATAAAAACGTACGATTTAAAATCCCAAGTTAAATATTATATAATTACTAAACTATTATCATCAAACATGTTATCTATTTTTTTAAACAGAGAATTCCAATTGGCGATGTCTATTACACACCTCTTTTAACTTTACTAAACTATTATCATCAATCAAATTAACTATTATTATTGTTTTAAACTGAGAATTCCAATTGGAGATGTCTCTTACACACCTCTTTTAATTTTTCTAAGGTATTATCATCAAACAAGTTAACTATTATTATTGTTTTAAACTGAGAATTCCAATTGGAGATGTCTCTTACACACCTCTTTTAATTTTACTAAACTTATATCATCAGACAAGTTAACTATTATTTTTAAACAGAGAATTATAATTGGATATGTTTCTTACACACCTCTTTTAACTTTACTAAACTATTATCATCAAGCAAGTTAGCTATTATTATTGTTTTAAACTGAGAATTCCAATTGGAGATGTCTCCTACACACATCTTTTAATTTTTCTAAACTTATATTATCAGACAAGTTATCTATTATTTTTAAACAGAGTGTTATAATTGGAGATGTTTCTTACACACCTCTTTTAACTTTACTAAACTATTATCATCAAACAAATTAACTATTATTTTTGTAACAGAGAATTCCAATTGGAAATGTCTCTTACACACCTCTTTTAATTTACTAAACAATTATCAATTCAAAGCATTTCGACATTGGGGGAAGGGACACTTTTGAAGTCTTAAACAAAGACTATAAGCACTAATATGACGAGGAAATTTGTTAATATGACTACCTGAAATGCTACCATTGTAGTGCTGAAAATCCAAATTTTTCGAAGTTTTTGGGGGCATATCTCCCTGCCCAAACCCTCCCCTGCGAGGCGCTTCGTGCCTCGGCGATCGTCATTCGGCCGCTCGTCCGTCCCCCCCAAAGTTCGGACCAGGTCTCCGCCTATGGCCACCACACGATGACTATTATCACCAATTTCCACCGTATATATCAGCATATAATTATAGTCCTACTGTTTGTTTAGTTTGACCTCTTACCTCACCAAACCTCATCTGGCATGATGTCCGGAGAGAACCGAGCAGCTCTGACTATTCCTGGCTTGATTTGATTTAGCGCCTGAGAGCCTGAGAATACTCTCGTCTCACTGACGTGGCTTTTGTGGACGCAGAGAAATTTTTCGAAGATCCACATAATAAAATCACATTACACATTACATTACATGCTGGCAGTGTTAGTCACATTTCTTCTAAACATTTTTGGCCCGCTGCATTTAACAGACAATGGCGAAATGTAGGCTACATGTAGAAACTGTCAACTCCGCCACTGTTGGCAATCTGACAGTGCCAGTCCCAAGTCAGGATAAAGGAGGAGGGATACGCTAATGATCTTCGTTATCAAATGTGCACAGTATCGTTCAGGGGCGGATCAGGAGGGGGGCAATCCGGCCAAGCCTCCCCATTAAAAAATGTGCACAGGACGTGGGCCCTTTCATTAGGTTTCAAAAAGCTTTCAATCAATGAAAAAAGTTGAGCTTTGGCTTTGAAAATGATAAAATTATTTTCAAGACATTTCAACCAAATGACTAAAAAAAGAAAAAAGGTAGTCAGATTTTTTGGCCAAAGATGAACGAAATTTTTCCGACCCACGGTCTAAAATGTTAACCACCCTTCAAAAATTTCTGTATCCGCCTCTGGTTCCGTTAAACAGAAGCTAAAAGAAGCTATAGCTCGATCTTAGACAATGCATGGGCCGTCCCTCCCCCAAGTTCGGACCAAATATCCGCCTATGAAGCAATGCTTGTGATGAGTAGTTTTCGCTTTCATCCTGACGTCTACCATCATCTCAGCTTAGCCCGATCAATTTCGTCGAGAGCTAATTATACCAGCAGCGCCGCTCTCCTCACGACCATCACATCTGAAGCGATCTTATTCGGCGTGAAGTGATGTTATTGGCAGAGCTGTTTTTAAGGAATTTTTAGAACTGCACATCGTCTTCTCTCCTTTCTCATCCTCCATGGTAAATTATTCCCAATTTGAGGAAAATGACCTATTTTCACTAGTTTTAATTGCACGGAACGTGACGGAAGTGCTTCTACAACTGCACGAATCCATTTAGAACTGAACATTTTGTGTAGAACTGCACGTTAAAAAAACCCTGGTTATTGGACTTCAAATCTTACAGTCCTACAGCTTATCTTCCCATCGAGAGTAGTAGTGTAACTAAGGGTTCTTTCTACCCCACCTTCTTAGTTACACTACTACTACTCGCGCGTAACAGAGCGATGCGGCTCCCATTCAGAGACAGATACAAAGACAGAGACAGAGACAAGGACAGAGACAGAAACGGAGACAGAGACATGGACAGACAGACATGGACAGATATCGAGACAGAGATAGAGACAGAGTCACAGAGAGACAGTGGGACAGAGAGACAGGGTTAGTCGGTCATCAGCCGCTGAAGCATGGAATGAACGCAGGAGAATTGACGTAGCAGACAATCATGTATTCAGCAGCAGCAGCAGCAGCAGCAGCAGCAACGACAGAGGCAGCACCGGCTGAGATGACGCTCAAGGCCGAAGTCCTGACCGTCTCCCTTCACCTCCCCTTCCCTTTCGTCTCCTCCCTCTTCTTCCCTCCTCTTCCCTCCCCTCCCCTCCTCTCTTGTCCCTCCCTACACATTGGGTTTCACCATCGATTCCCCTGCAGCAGACGCGCCTCGACTGATCTGTCGGCGTGTTACACTGCAATCGAGCCAACCTAATTGCCAGGTATAGAGAAGGAGGAAGGATGTACAGTACACGCCGATGAAATGCGTCCAATAATCACCCGCCCGCGGTCTTAACCTACGGAATTCCTAACGACGCTCCTTTTCACTGTGCACCACCTACGGCCTCTAATGATCGATTCGTAGACGGAACGTAGACGCTGTCCTCCTATGTAATATAGGATTGGCCTCTTCAAACAGCTGACGGGTCTGTGGGGTTTGTGCAGGGTCCCTCTGTCTCTGTTTCTGTATCTGTCTCTGTCTCTGTCTCTGCCTCTGTCCCTGTCTCTGTCTCTGTCCCTATCTATGTCCATGTCTCTGCCTTTGTCTCTGTCTGTGTCTGTCTCTGTCTGTCTGTCTGTCTGCTTTTCTCTGTCTCTCTGTCTCTGTCTCTGTCTCTGTTTCTGTCTGTCTGTCTCTCTCTCTCCTACCACAGATTACTAGTCGCAGCCATCTTGATCAGGCTTAAGACATGTAGGAAAAAAGCTATATATATATATATATATTTATATATATATATACGTACGTCGACGGCATCGGTGACTATATGGTGTCGTTAAACTCTGGATCCTTCCATCCATCCATCAATCCATCTATCCATCCATTCATCAATCCATCAATCCATCTATCCATCCATCCATCTATCCAATCATCCATCAATCCATCTATCCATTCATCCATCCATCTATCCATCCATCAATCCATCTATCCATCCATCCATCCATCCATCAATCCATCCATCCATCCATCCATCCATCCATCCATCCATCCATCCATCCATCCATCCATCCATCCATCCATCCATCCATCCATCCATCCATCCATCAATCCATCTATCCATCCATTCATCAATCCATCAATCCATCTATCCATCCATCCATCTATCCAATCATCCATCAATCCATCAATCCATCTATCCATTCATCCATCTATCCATCCATCAATCCATCTATCCATCCATCCATCCATCAATCCATCTATCCATCCATCCATCCATCCATCCATCCATCCATCCATCCATCCATCCATCCATCCATCAATCCATCTATCCATCCATCCATCTATCCATCCATCCATCAATCCATCTATCCATCCATCCATACATCAATCCATCTAACCATCCATCCATCCATCAATCCATCTATCCATCCATCCATCCATCCATCCATCCATCAATCCATCTATCCATCCATCCATCTATCCAATCATCCATCAATCCATCCATCTATCCATTCATCCATCCATCTATCTATCCATCCATCAATCCATCCATCCATCCATCAATCCATCTATCCATTCATCCATCCATCTATCCATCCATCAATCCATCTATCCATCCATCCATCCATCAATCCATCTATCCATCCATCCATCCATCAATCCATCTATCCATCCATCCATCTATCTATCCAATCATCCATCAATCCATCTATCCATTCATCCATCCATCTATCCATCCATCAATCCATCTATCCATCCATCCATCAATCCATCTATCCATCCATCCATCAATCCATCTATCCATCCATCCATCTATCCATCCATCCATCAATCCATCTATCCATCCATCCATACATCAATCCATCCATCCATCCAACCATCCATCTATCCATCCATCCATACATCAATCCATCCATCCATCCATCCATCCATCCATCCATCCATCCAACCATCCGTCTATCCATCCATACATCAATCCATCCATCCATCTATCCATCTATCCATCCATCCATTCATCTATCCATCCGTCGACTTAGCCGAAGGAATGAATGGGGGGAACCGGTAGCGCACTGGTTAACAGTGCACGCTGGCATGGAGAGCAAGAGGTACACTGTAGCAAGTTCGAGCCCCCGTATGGCAGACATGCTTTGTAGGCTGCTATTAGCGTCGTGTATTGCAGGCTGTCTGTTCTGTTAGTATAGCTAAGTTTGTTGTTAATTAAGATAACTGCATAACTTGTACAATGTACATTAAAGAGCAGTGCGTTTGCAAGCGTTACATTAAAGAAACATAGGCCTATATATACATGTATATGTATATATACCTGGAAAAATTTTGAAATGACTTCTCAGAGACATATCGATATGTAATTAAAGCCAATATACAGGGTGCGCCACAAAAGTAATCCCCTACGGTTTTTAGCCCATATCTTGGTCAGAAATAAGAATTTTGAAATGAAATTTTACAGGCTTAAAGACAATTCATATTTTACACATGATGGCCAAATTTCATCGCAATATTTCAAACACAACAAAAGTTATACCACTTTTAGTGAGGCCACCCCTCGTTTTTGACGATTCAAAAACGAAACGCAACAAAAAGTAACAAAAACACGCTTTTATTAAGTCTCATCTCAAATAACTGTTGTCAAATGAACTTGGTAGTGCTTCACAACTTGTGTTCAATGTGCCCACCACCCGTGCCAAAACTTTCTTTGAGTCTCATTGCAAAGTTCTTGATGGACCTGTTGATTAATCTGATAGATTCCTTATTTACCAATTTGAATGTCATCTTGCTAAGTGACTTCTCAGTGACGCGCAGCTACGCTGGTACCCTGTTTCTCTTGTAAATAGTAATAATAATGATCATCTGGCAATATCAAGGCTATTTGATACCAATTACTTAAGATGAGAGAAAAAATCGTGTTTTTTACCTTTTTTTGTTGCGTTTCGTTTTTGAATCGTAAAAAAACGGTGGGTGACCTCTCTAAAAGTGGTATGACTTCTGTTCTGTTCGAAATATTTTGATGAAATCTGACCACCATGTGCAGATATGAATTGTCTTTAGGCCTGCAAGATTTCATTGCAATATTCTTACTTTTGGCCAAGATATTGGCCAGAATAATTAGATTGGTTTTTTGTTACTTTTTGTTGCGTCGCGTTTTTGAATCGTCAAAAAACGGTGGGTAGCCTCACTAAAAGTGATATAACTTTTGTTCTGTTTGAAATATTTTTTTATAATTTGACCACTGTACGTAAATATGAATTGCCTTTAAGACTGTAAAGTTTCATTTAAAAATTCGTATGCTTGACCAACATAAAATTATGGGCTAAAAATTGTAGGGGATTACTTTTTTTGGCGCACCCTGGACATTATATAATTATATATACTGCATTGATTAGTCGAGGCTATGTCTGGAGTGCTCCTGAGTAATAATGTTATATGGAATCCAAGTGTCAATTCTAATTGGTTATCAAAATAGTCAATTCTAATTGTTTATTAAAATTGTCAATTCTAATTGGTTATCAAAATAGTCAATTCTAATTGTTTATTAAAATTGTCAATTCTAATTGGTTATTAAAATTGTCAATTCTAATTGGTTATTAAAATTGTCAATTCTAATTGGTTATTAAAATTGTCAATTCTAATTGGTTATTAAAATTGTCAATTCTAATTGGTTATTAAAATTGTCAATTCTAATTGGTTATTAAAATTGTCAATTCTAATTGGTTATTAAAATTGTCAATTCTAATTGGTTATTAAAATTGTCAATTCTAATTGTTTATTAAAATTGTCAATTATAATTGGCTATTAAAATTGTCAATTATAATTGGCTATTAAAATAGTCGATTCTAATTGGTTATTAAAATTGTCAATTCTAATTGGTTATTAAAATTGTCAATTCTAATTGGTTATTAAAATAGTCAATTCTAATTGGTTATTAAAATTGTTAATTCTAATTGGTTATTAAAATTGTCAATTCTAATTGGTTATTAAAATTGCGTAGACGAAACTTAATAACTCACGAAACTGATTCAATTTGCTTGCGGCTATTGCTGTTATTCTTGTTGTTGTAACTCTCGTGGTTATTATTATTATTATTATTATTATTATTATTATTATTATTATTATTATTATTATTATTATTATTATTATTACTATTATTTGTTCATTGTTCGCTTGTTTGCTTTATCATCATCATCATCATCATCATCATCATCATCATCATCATCATCATCATCATCAACATCATCATCATCATCATCATCATCATCATCATCATCATCATCATCATCATCATCATCATCACATCATCATCATCATCATCATCATCATCATCATCATCATCATCATCATCATCATCATCATCATCATCATCATCATCATCATCATCATCATCATCATCATCATCACCACCACCATCACCATCACCATCACCATCACCATCACCATCACCATCACCATCACCATCACCATCACCATCACCATCACCATCATCATCATCATCATCATCATCATTATTATTATTATTATTGGCCTACTCACAATCATTCTGGTCTTTATCTTTATCTCCACAAATACTGTTACAAGAATATAATAATTTTACATATTGTGTGCGTGCGTGCGTGAGTCTGTGTAAAAAAGAAGAAGACAGTGTACGGTAGAGACGGTTCAGTGTACCTCAATGCGAAAATTGACTGCCGACGCCAAGAGGCTGTGGTATATTATGGTCCATTACTGGGCACTATACGTTTGATTTAGGTTGTGCTTAAGTGCCCTTCCTGTGGAACTAGACGGCATTCAGATGGAAACGGAATGGTACTTAGATGCAGGTTAACATGCAAGATGCGCCAGATGATATAAGGCGGTTTGTGGGGGGGGGGGGGGGCGGCGGTGGGCAGAGGGGGTGCGTGTGATCGATGTAAGAACAGCGCTCTGCATGGAATCGATTTCTTTGGGTTATGTCTCTTCTTTCGATATGACATTAGCATAACAAAGACACCGTGTTGTGGAATTTCGATACGACATGCACGGGCAAGTTCTTGCGCTGCAGTAAAAAGAGGGTAGCGATTGGAAGGAAGGGATGGATTAATGCACTGTGTATACACGCTGTATGTATATGCATGTATGTATGTATGTATGCATGTATGTATGTATGTATGTATGTATGTATGTATGTATGTATGTATGTATGTATGTATGTATGTATGTATGTATGTATGTATGTATGTATGTATGTATGTATGTATGTATGTATGTATGTATGTATGTATGTATGTATGTATGTATGTATGTATGTATGTATGTATGTATGTATGTATGTATGTATGTATGTATGTATGTATGTATGTATGTATGAGGACTTGTTATAGCGCCTCTTCCAGATTTCTACTGAGAGGCGCTCCCGACTACTGTGCGGACACAGAATCGGAGTTTCACGCCCAAGCGCATGAGCAATTGCGAGTGAAGGACTTGCTCAGGTTCCCTATGCGGTGGCTTAAGGTAGATTCGAACCCGCAATCTTCGCAGCTGTATGCCTCTTAGAATGTTGCACGTAGCACACTGCAGTGCTATCAGAGGAAGACCTGCAGCCTTCGCATTAAGAATCTCTAATGAATTGGAATCATCGTCATCTCATCGTCATCTCATCGTCATCTCATCGTCATCTCATCGCTGTCCGAGATAAGGTTCGCCACATCGGACTTGACAATTATTATCGATGCTGCACGTGACACTGACTGTGTCATGAAACTTCTTTTTCGCTAGAAAAATTATTGCAAAATCAATTGCGGAATTGATCGTCAATTTCGCGTTTATGGGTCATTAATAACACTAGACCTATCTGTTGTTTATGGCTTCGGCGGTGTCTAAATAATGCTCACAGGCATGCATGTATAGACATAAACATATATTTGATGTGCATATACTGATACATTATACAAGATACATACACGCACGCTTAGACAACATACATAATACATATACATACACACATGCACATAAATACATGCCTACAAGTCGAGCGGGCATGCATATGCACATGTATACATAGACAAGCACAAGCGCACACACCCACACATATCACACTCACGCGTTCACACATACGCGCGCGCGCGCACACGCCCTTCTTCCACATATCTACATTCATGACTGAACAACTTCACTGGCTCCCTATGTCTGCCCGTTCTTGTTTTGGCACCTAGGTCTCAATAAATTATTGTGTCTTGCTCCGAAGCAGAACGTTTCGATTACAACACGACCTTAACCCTTTAATGACCAGCTTGCATGCTGAAATGTATGGAAAACATGTGCGGCTGCTGATCGCTAAAGGGTTAAGTATGGTCAACTTTTTAAAAACATTTTCAATAGTTTCTGTAAGTCGAGAGATAGATCTATAGATTTCTAGACGATCAGATAAAATTTCGACCTCATCATCAATATCGGTCACAACAAGTCCATTGCAGGTCGTTTATCTCTTTTACATCAAGTTCATCACTGTGTTGAATAGTAACGTATTTTATTAAAGCAAGCACTTCACATAAACGTATAATTCACTATACAGCTATATATAATCGGCCTATGGAGATTGGAGAGTCACGAAGGCCTTCTTAAACTAACACCAGATGATTCAAACATAATTCAGTCGTTTAAAAAACTTTACATATAAAGTAGCCCAATTTCTTGCATGCGACTTCGTTTTCTCGATTTCAGCTTATGAGATAAATTTTATACAGTTGGCATTGTCGTGCATCGAACACAGTTATGTAGGCCTACATAATAATTGTCAACTAAAATTCACAGCAAGGGCAAAACCAGGGGGGGGGGCAAATCCGGCCATGGCCCCTCATTTAGAAATTTCCTTATTTCTCACCAGCTATTTTGCCATGGTCCACCGTCAGTTTCGTAGACCTCTCCCCATGAGGTTCGTATACAGGCTTTCAACAATTTAGTGGGTAGATAATTATGAGAGAGAAGACAGACAGTAAAAGGGAGAAAATGTGGTGTATGACTAAAAAATGGTCCTCAGCTATTTTGGCGGATAAAATGGTACGTTGTTTTGGCAAATGGTAACTTTTTGCCCGAGATTTTGACCAAACGACTAGAAAAAAGGTCATCAACTATTTTGGGGGACAAAATGGCATATTTTTTCTTTAAAAAGGTCATCATAAATTTTTAAGACCCCAAGATTTTGCGCTCAAAGACCACAACGGAAATCTCTTTTAAGACCCAAGACCAACATTTTGATCCCCCCCCTTCGAAAATTTCTGTATCCGCCTCTGATCCACAGTAGGCCTATTCAAACTCAACGTAATAGGCGCCATTGCTTTCGACAAAGAGATTCCGTGAGATAAATATATTCTTACTTTAGAGCTCAATTTGTATTATTTTTCTATAAACATCTAGCGCTATAGGCTACTATAACCACAAATTAGGCTATAATTATAGGCTTATAATTATTATAGGCTGAGAAATTATCCGTAAGAGGTAGGCCTATGCCCAGTAGCGCTACACTGCAGAAGCTGTGTAAGAGGGAATTTCGTATATTCCTGCTCTCTACTGTGTATCTGTGAGATAAGCACTCATTTCAATGGACCTCTTCAATTTTTACGCCAAGGTTTCACAGCCCAAAATGCAGTGCACATAAAATTCAAGTGTGTTTGATAAACCGCGGCATTTTCTATACAGGTATACCAAATTTTAAATAAGGAATCTTTATTGAGTATTATTGATATCACGGGCATTTTAAACCAGTTTCCTCGTTTTGGACAACCCAACGACAAAACGACATAATAAATCTCTGCCTACACTTGGACGTTTGAACCCCAAAGCACCGATCGCAAGTGCTGTCCATGCCTCAATGCATGCCATTCCAGATCACACGTCCTTGCATGTCCTAGCATGTTCCGACCGTTTCCCAACCTTGGAATAACATGCAGGGCGGTGGCTGGCAATATCAATTTACGCTATGTCGTCGTCGTCGTCGAATCTATGGAAATATTTGCCAGGATTCAATTGTCACGCTTAGCTGCAGCAGCTTGTTCATTGATTGCAAGGTATACGCGAACGTGCCGCCGCTTCGACTACAGTAGCCGATGCGTGGCGGGAAATCCTAAGACCGTTATGGATTTCCCAAATGCTCTGCGGCAGATTCCATAATAGACCATTCTCTTCTCCAATGTTATGTAGAGCTGTTCCGTAAAACACGTACACAAAGGATCCATTGATATGACGAATTACCGACCGATCGACCGACCGACCGCTTTCAGACTAAAAAATAAGTCTTCAAGGTATCGCGCGGTACAGTCCGACGAACTAAAATAAGCTAAAAATTGACGGAATAGCAAGCGACAGAAATCGACCGACAACGCGCTGCCGTTCATCGAATAGCCTACTCGTCTCTCTAGTTTACAGAATTGAATAGAGTAGGCTATTCACCCGACGTCTCACGCGTATACATCATACTTAGAGTTTTTCGCATTTATTTTTACTCTATTACATGCATGTCAAAACAGATTGAAAAGCTGTAGTTTTGTTGGGATTGTAGCTGTAGGCGAAATTTCCATTTATCGAGCGTAACTTTAAAATAATTAGGATTATAGCTCTCAACGCACAACGATAACCTATATATCCAAAGGGCGACTTCGAAAGGGCGACCGTCAGAACGGCGAATTTAAAAGGCGCCCCTTAGAAAGGGAACCGATTACAAGAACGCTTCTATATGCGTTGTCTTTTTGAACTTGACCTTTCGAAGTCGCTCTTTTGACAGTAAATCATGCTAAACCAAGATCGAATGGTATGGATTCAAGCGCTTACAGTAGAAAAAAAGCAAAGAAATGCCAGTGAGCTGCAGTCTTATTTAGGCTATTCCTACATTTGCTCTAGAGCCCCTTCAAGCCATTATTATAAGCAGTCATAGGCTGCAAGGCCATAGATTCTAGAAAGGTGAGCCAACACCAACAAAGCTTCCTTTTGTATAATTGAATTTAGCAGACCATATACACGTAGTGCATCTTAAGCAGTAACTAAGTATGTATAGGCTATGCAATAGGAAATAACCGCGTTCAGGTATACGGGTGAGACCAAGTCCAATAACTGTTAATTAAGGAGATGGATATTAGTCACAGGAGATAGGGTATAATTATTATTCACAACTAACAACTATTAAGTGCATTGCACATGTATATATGATGCTTCCTTGTGTTAATGTCAGAGAAGTAGGTTACAGCCAGAAAAAATTCGGAGTGGGTGTTCTATTGGAAGGCTCCAATGTCATTATCGCAAAATGCACAGAACTAGTCTGAGCAATTAATTAGGAAATAACCAATATTACAATTACCCACCGACGCTATAGAATATCCCATGCCATTTGCTACACTTTGGTCGGTAAAGGGTTAATTAAGGGATCTTCATGGTCCCCGTAAAAACCCTTCTAAATCCGCAAATGGTTGATGTAAACTTGATCTTCGACGATAACATTGTAATCATGTAGTTGAACAATGGCTAAATTTGATCAAACACTTGGATGCTTTATACATCTGTATATCCCACATAATCTCCATGGGACAACATGTCCTAGACAGTCCTCTCGTGGAGCCGGAAAGGCAAAGCAATTTAACGCATGGAAAGCTTTTTCGATCGTCTGCGAACTGGCCATGAATAATTGCTACGCTCAGCCAGTCGTGCGTTGAAAACGCAAGAAGGATATAGCTGCAGATTGCGAGGTAATTATTGACGAGAGGAGAGCAGCAGCTACTCGTGAGCCTCAGACTGTCCCTGGTGACGTAGACGATGACGTCGGCGATGACGTCGGAGATGACGCAATTTCTGCGAAATGTTTTCTGATATAAATCAAGTAATCGCAGGTTTAATACGACAGCAATTCTCACAGCGGCAATCTTGGAGAGGGTTGGTGGGTGGTGGGTGGGTGGGTGGGGTGGGGTGGGGTTGGGGGTCTGGTGCATCTCACAAAAAAGACAGGAACTGGCCAGCCGTTGATTAAAATGAATTGCACTTTGCAGTGACTGCAGAGGCGTCGATGTCGAGAGGAAAAAACCGAGAAGATAGAAAAAAATTACAGAACTGTTTACAGGACATGTATGTGTGTGTATGTGTGTATGTATGTATGTATGTGTGTATGTATGTATGTATGTATGTATGTATGTATGTATGTATGTATGTATGTATGTATGTATGTATGTATGTATGTATGTATGTATGCATGTATGTATGTATGTATGTATGTACGCATGTATGTATGTATGTATGTATGTATGACTGTATGATTGTATGTATGTATGCATGCATGTATGCATGTATGCATGTATGGGTGTATGTAGGTAGGTAGGTAGGTATGCTTATGTGTGCATGAAGGTATGAACACTTTTTATAGCGCCCTTTCAAGATGGCTACTCAGAGGCGCTCCAGACTACATTACGGACACTGAATCAGAGGTTCACCCCGAAGCACATTAGCAATTAACTCCGCCACTGGTTGCACTCTGCCAGCGCCAGTACCAAGCCTGGATAAAGGAGGAGGGCTTCGCTAGTGGTCTTTGTTACCACACAGTGACGTTAAACTGCAACTACACACACATGAGCAATTGCAAGTGAAGGACTTGCCCGAGGTCCCTACGCGACGACTTGAAGTGGATTCTCATCCGCACCCTTCCGGCCCTAAAGCACCGAGTATGGCCCTACACGTCAGCGCCCCATATAGGATATTGGATATTACATAACAATTATTATAAAGCATCCAAGGGTTTGATCAAATAATTATAACCAATGACAATTCCATGGTCAATTTAGGAGTTACGGCGAGTCGATGTATTATTAGGTGTACATGAGAATGCAATAAGAGATTCTTTGGTGTTATAACAGTCGAACTATACTTATAAAGTTATAATCTGTAAAACTCAATCAATGTTTCAGAAACTGAAATAACTGCTTTTGAACAACACAAGCATAATATGTTAATGTAAAATCGTACATCGTTCGGCAGACAGATAAACAACAACGTTTGATGGTTGAGAGCAACGCGAACAGCTGTTGCTATTGTTGCAGTTGTTGGTGTTGCTATTGTTGTTGCTGCTGCTGCTGCTGTTGTTGTTGCTGTTATCATAAGCGGATATCTGTTGCTCGCTAAACCCGGCTAAACTACGGTTTCAGTATCGGTGCATCGTTAAGCTAGATGGATAGGTGACATAAAACTGGCTTCGTCACGTGATCGACGTCACGTGACAATGTTGTTGTTGTTGCTGACGTCATCGTCATCGTCATCGCTGTCGTCATCGTCGTGTTGCTTTGGGAAGAGCAACGCGTTACGGTCTACAGAACACGAATTCGTTGTAGTGGTTCCACTTGTTCTCTTCGGAGTCCATTCCCGGCTTCACCTCTCCGGCGCTGTTTGTGCCCGATCCGCACGAGCCGACCATGCGGAACCCCGCCTCCTGGAGCATGTCGAACGCCTGCTCGATGAATGCGTGCTTCAGGAAGAAGCGGGCCGAGTAGCGGTCGGACGTACCCCGGTCCGGATCGCGGCTTTCGTTCAGCGTGTCCTGGAACACCTCGCGGCAGATGGACACGCGGCCACTGACGAGGATCCTAGCCAGCTTCCGGAACTTGACGTCGGCCAGTCCGTCCCTACCGAAGGCGAAGGTCCCGCGATAACCGACGACGATGTAGCCCTGCTCCTTGACGTCCACTCCCTGGAACTGCGTCGTGATGGATCCATCCAGGTCGACGACGGCGTTGCTCACACGTCGGCTGCCCCCGATCGTCGTCGGGGACCTGAGGGACCCGGACCCGGCGTCCAAGAGGCATCTCACCATGCCCGGCAGGCGGTAGAAGTCGGCCTCGTGCTTCAGACGCTCCGTCTCCTGAAACGACTCCGGTAGGACCAGCTTCTGGTTGCGAAGGTAGTCGAGAACGTAGCGGAAGAGCACGCCGTCTCTGTCGACGAAGTACTTGCCCTTGGAGTCCTTCACCAGCTGTTGGTCCTTTGCACGTCCGCCGGTGAAGAGCTGTCCGAGCAGAGAGTCCGGTTCCTTCGTTAGCGTGGCGATGGCCGTTGTGTAGAACACTCCGCCGATGTTCAGCTCGATGACGCTGGGGAAATCACTCATCCTGTCTGCTGCTGTCTGTGGGTGTGTCTCTGTCTCTCTTTCGGTCTCTAGGGAACGTAATCTGTCAACAATAGCATCGAGAACAGTGTTTCATTATCAGGCAATAATACGAACGATCTATCGATCTATCGATCTATCGATTGACCGACCGATTGACCAACCAAAGCAATGATCCCATCACTGACCACTCGCGTAGTATACAATTCGACAACTGATGCAGATGCTTCATCATCACCACGATTCATCTTCTGTAATCACAAATCGCCTCCAGTGCCGACCTATTGACCGCCCCTTCAGCACTTGCCGCTGTACCAGACCTACTCGATCAGTGTGCCATACAACGGCATCTCTGGCAAGATATGTCGCGTGAAGAAGAATTAACTTCCGAAATGCGACATCGTCGTTCGTCAGACTGTAAAAGTCGACGACCGCTGCTGCTACAACAATGCCGGCTAAATGGACGTTGAAAGGGAACGCGATAGAATAGGGCTTCCTGCAATCAGCAGTCTGGAAAATGAAGGCACGGAGACTAGAAAGCCATCAGTCAATCCCCGCACAAAGCCTGGCATATATATATATATATATATATATATATATATATATATACACAACGCGGTTCGCGTTCGACTTATGTATATATATATACACCCACTAACTTATATATATACCCGTTAAAAACTGCTTTTCATTTCCTGACCAGCGACACTCTTGTCGGGATTTAGCTATACAGATTGTATAATAAGCTACGCTGGTCACGAAAGTGCAAGATTTACGACCGTGTTATTACTGGTAATTATGGAAACCGGTCTTCGGCTGAACCGCAGTTTTATTCTCCTGCGTTTCAGCCATGGACGCACTGCAGACTCAGCCATATAGGCTGACTATAATTATAGTATACTGCAGACTATTTACAAGACACATTAAGAATGCAGGAGCGGAAATTCTTATGTAGACTACAGAGCAAAACACTCGGTTCAGCGTATCATCATCATTATCATCATTATAGCTATTACTGTCGTTATCATCATTTGCAACTACAACAACGACATCATTATCATCATCACGTCGTCTTCAACAGAAACAGCAGCAGCAGCAACAACAACAACAACAACAACGTAGCTGCCATTTTAAATATACCAATAGGCTTAATAAAAACATAGATATTACAGAGTCGCATATAGACCTACATGTAATTATGACGATGACGAAAGATTATTATTTTGGATCTGATTGACGGTGCACCAACGCTCATTATGCACACTTCTCAATCCATCAACTTCTGCGCATGCGCCAGGAACAATGCTGCAGCGTCGACTGGTGACAAGATTAACGATCGCACCGAGGCCTTCTCCGCTTACGGCCTTTGACCCGACCTATTTGTTGAATCGAGGAAAACTCGGTCGCGAAGAGGAATAGGTAAAAGTCATTGAATCGCATACGAATCCTAATTGAACCTATATAGTTTATTTAAAAGTCTGAGAAGAGTCTATAAATGACCTATAATTGGTCAAGAGTCAAGTGTTATATTGAAGTCCTTCATGTGGCATATTTGCATATTTGTAAGACGATGTGTTGGGCTGCTGCAAAATAAAAGCTACGGAATTTGAACTCAGGACATGTTGTAAGTATAGACCGTGCGTTGGTTATAAGTCGCACGTCCCTGTAGTTGAACGCAGGGAAGGCGCTCATTCCTCGCTCTTCAACCATTCAAATTGTCAGCTTGTGGGGCGCGGTGGTGCAGTGGTGAGTTCGGTGCCTTGGAGCCGGAGGGTTCCAGGTTCGAATCCACCTCAAGCCGCCGCGTATAGGGACCTTGAGCAAGTCCTTGACTCGCAATTGCTCGTGCGCTTCAGCGTGAAATTCCGATGCAGTGTCTGCGCTGTAGTCGAGAGCGCCTCTGAGTAGAGAACTTGAGGAATTGCGAGAAATAAAAAAAATCATGGTATATTTGCAAGGTCTTGGACACTTCCAGCGCACCGTCGTATACCTTATTTCAATTTACTCTTAATAAGCTTTCGCATGCAGCAAAATCCAACACTGCTTGACATCCACAGACGATTACAATGCCGCTGTTATTAAGCTAAAAGGTTGAAGGTGGCTAATGGAACTGACTTTTTACATTCAGGATATAGGCCTATTGTTTAAAAACTGAGTGTATACACTGTATAGATCAACCAAAATGTTCACGAACATCAAGATGATTTAGCCACGCCATGGAAGCTATAAATTTTAGGTCCTAACCATTGAAAGTTTAATAATTCTACACACAAGAGACACGTATTGTATAATTTAAAGTACAGCAGCCTACGATTGGCTGATGAGTTAGGTTTGGTTTCTGCAAGAGTCTCAGAGTGACCGGTGCTGTTTCACTTATATCGCTCAACGTATTACACAAATTGCACGCTATAGGTGGCACCGTGACTCTATGTATAGAATCAGACTCTCTAAGGTCACCTATAATTTATATTACTTCCAGTATGCATGTCATGGCGATTGGCTTTCTTTCAGATGCAGTTTACCCGATCCACCAACGGAATGAAAGGAACCTGGAATCGTGTGGATGACTGATCGTTCACCAGAGGTTCCAACTTCCACGCTAATCCCTCCATCCCTCCTTCTCTCCACCCGTGACCAAACCCCTTCCAGTCTGCCCCATTCCTCCTCCCTATAGCTGACCGACCAACCGACCGAAGTCGGACTATGAAAGATCCGTACGAGTACAAAGACACGGAGAAGACGACGACGACGTTGATGATGACGACGACGACGATGATGATGACGACGACGACGACGTGGAACTGATTTATTTGAGCGTAATTGTAGGAGATGGAGGACTCCAGAGGACGCACGTAGGTCACGGCGTCGAAGCTAAGGTCAAGGCTGTCTGAAATGCTCGTGTATGCTTGTACATGATTGTGTATGCTTGTATATGCTTGTGTGTGATTGTGTATGCCTGTATATGCTTGTGAATGCTTGTGTATTCTTGTTTATGCATGTGCTTGTGTATGCTTGTGTATACCTGTATATGGTTGTGTATGCCTGTATATGCTTGTGTTGTATATGCTTGTCGATGCTTGTATATGCTTGCTTATGCTTTTGTATGCTCATGTATGCTTGTATGTGCCTGTGTGTGCCTGTGTATGCTTGTGTATGCTTGTGCATGCTTGTGTATGCTTGTGCATGCTTGTGTATGCTAGCATATGTTTGTGTATGCTTGCGTATGCCTATGGTTTCCGGTTTAGTTGAGGTGGTGCTTTTAAAAGCTGCCATAGAATTGAAAGAGAATACATTGTACGTAAGACACGATACGATCGATACGCTTCAGTGCTTTGATGCGGCATAACAGATGCCGCATAGCAATAATTTTCTAAAGTGCATGTTGCCCTATTACGTGCAGGAAAATACTTTTGAGTTTAATAGCTTCAGCAGGATATGTTACAACATAATACGATGAAGCAATGACTAAAAAACACAAAGTATATACTACATAGTACAATAAAAACAGTAGAGTACGGTACGCTACAGTACAATTGTAATAGTACGCATATCCTACAGCAAAAATAGAGTGCACAACAGAATGCAATACAGAATAGTATGATGACTTGAATAATCGGTGTGCATGCAATATAGAATAGAATTCAAAACCAATTTACTATCGACATCGACCAAATCAGAAAACCATCTCGAAGATTTTAAACAGCGGCATCCCAATTCCATGAATTGCTGGGAATTGGCCAGTAATGGTAATTCAATTTTTGACGGGTCGAGAAGGGCCATAAATATATATATTTATAGACGTAAACATATATATATGTGTTTATATATATGTATATAGACATAAACATATATGTGTGTTTATATATACATTGGATTCCATCCAGAATTATTACACCTTTACAACGTCAGTGGACGATGGTTGTTTGGACGATTGGCAGAACGAAACTGTCAGGTCTAAATGAAGATGTATGATGAGCGTAGAAATGACATCCCTGCATCCCTGCTGCTGCTGCTGCTGCTGCTGCTGCTGCTGCGGTGATTGATGGTTAAGCGATGTCGAGTGGCTTCTAATAAAAACAAATGACGATGAGACACGTGGTCTGCAACGTAATGAATCGGACAAAGTGAGTCTCACGGGACGAGAAAATGCGAGGGAAAGCGGACTTGGTAAATTGGAGAGCGCGAGTGCGATCTAATTAATAAAAAGGACAATTCTACAGGGCAAGGGCAACTCATGAATGTGCGTGCAGATAATTAATAGAGTGGCAGGCTGCAGCCAATAGGCCCATTACTTTGAAACCTTCAATATAGACTAATAAGAAATGCTTTTCATGGTATCTTCGTCAGGCATACATATAGGCGGAGACTTGGTCTTGAAGCTGGGGGGGGGGACAAACGAGCGGCCGAAGGACGATCGCCGAGGCGCGAAATTTTGGGCGGACAGCTGAGTCGCCGACGACATTTTCCATTTTCATCGACCAACTTATGTGATGACCTTTTTAGTCACTTCGTCCAAATCACATGAAAACATAGCATTTTCCCACCCAAAATAGCTGATGAGTGATGACCTTTTTAAGTCTTTACTTCTTATAAAGATACCACCAACAAAATGTCCTGAATGTCCTAACAGGCTAACACTTATATTTCTTAAATATTGGGGGGCATTAGCATAGGCGGTCCCCACCACAAAAATTTGGCGACCGTCCCCCTGTACCTCTGGGTCTCTGATCATAATATCGTCCAGGCTTAATTTCAAGCGAAGGCAACACCGGGATAGCCTACATTCGTGATCCAAGCGTGACAGATCATTGGCGTTGGCGAAAATCCTAAAATCCTGGTCATTGGTCAAGTATAAACAAAAGCTGCTTTATCTTGTCTTCAAGTTGCAAGTTGCCACGCCTATTATTTAAGGTCTTTCTGTTCATGAAGCTGACGTTTTTGTATAACGACATGAAAATCAAAACATGGAGAAAATTAATAGACTTACAAGCAAAACTTTTCTGCGCAGCAAAAAACGCAGAACTAGAAAGAAAAAACTGTTAAAGTCTGAAATTCTAATTTAATCTTTAAACCAAAACTTGTATAAAAATACGACAATAAATTTTAAACCAACGCATCCTGCATGCATTACTTGCCCGCTTCATTTTAAATGTGCTACGTTGATACAATTCAGTTGAAAATGCATAATTATTCCAACGCATATCAGGGCTGTTTTTAAGGAATTTTAGAACTGCACATCTCCTTCTTTCCCTTTCCGTTTTCCATGGTAAATATCCTCCAATCGGACTTTTTTGCAAGTTTTAGCTTATACAACTGCATAAATTCATTTATAACTGCACATTTTGAATACAGCTGCACGTTAAAAAAAGCCATGACGCATATGATGTTCTCTAGTAAAGCATGGATCATATTCAAACTCACACATGTCCTGCCATGGAAAAAAGATGCATTGGCACCAAGCGTGTGTCAAAAGTGATGACCTTCGGCGGAAGTTCCAGTATTGCTTTTCGGTAGTTAATATTGTTCACCAAAATCCGGTTGTTTTCCGTTTGTGACAGAAGAAGTCAATTTTAAATGATTTACTGCTCAACGTTGGACGGTGCTTTGGATCTCGGACTATTTCGGTATTCGTCTCTCCTCGTGATCAGCGTTGCCACTTCTTGGGTTATTTCACAAGATCTTGTTTTTTTAAATCCAAACTTGGGAAATGGGTTTTTTCCGACGAACTTGGGCTTTTGACTTGGTTTTTTACGGACAAAAGGGATTTTTGACATTTTCGGGCATTTTTTGACATTTTTAAAGGAAATTGTGGACTTTTTCCGGAAGATTTGTGCCGGATGACTTAAAAAATCATCAAATTTTTCGGACGGAAAATTCGGGAAATTTTCGGAAATTTGTGGGAAATTTGGGAATTTTCGGGAGATTTTGGGCATTTTCGGAAATTTGCTCAACTTGGGTTTTCTTGGGTTTTTTTATCCTCCAACTTGGGTTTTTTTAATTTTAGAGTGGCAACGCTGCTCGTGATTCATTGGCCAGATCTATCTATTTATGACTGTGGCTGTATGACTGTGGCTGCTATATGACTGCAGTGGCTGCTGTATGACTGTGGTCGCGTCGCCTCGTCGCGCCATACATCGAGGACGACGAGGAGAGACGAATACCGAAATAGTCCGAGATCCAGGACACCGTCCAACGTTGACCAATAAATAATTTAAATTGACTTCTTATGTCACAAACGGCAAACAACCCGATTTTGGTGCACAGCACTATTTACTACCAGGGCTGTTTTTAAGGACTTTTTAGAACTGCACAACTCCTTCTTTCCTTTCCCATCATCCATGGTAAATACCTTCAATCGGAGGACAGTGACCTTTTTGCTAGTTTTAACTGTACAGAAGTGCTTCTACAACTGCACATTTTGTGTACAACTGCACGTTTAAAAAGTCCTGTTTACTATACCGAAAAGCAATACTGGAACATCCGCCGAAGGCCATCACTCTTGACACACGCTGAGGTCGCCGCCGGCAGACGACTTCCCGTGGCTATAGACTCTGTCAATTTATCGTGAACGGTTTCATAATATTTAAATTTGAGATAATGTGCCTATAACAATTTCAGAGAAAATTTCATGGTTCCTCCATTTGGAATGGATTTTTCTCCTGTGCCATAGTGATTAAACAAATTAGTCTACTAGTTTTTCCACATAATGTCTCTCACTCTTTAAAGTCATTTCTTTTCTCTCAGAGTTTTTGTGCTGAGAGCGTCTGTCGCGGCCTGTGAATAGTCGTTCTGCGATAGACACTATATCAGTTTATGGATAAAAAAAACAATACAATATTTTCCATTTTAAAATTACTGTGTGGTGGCATTTGCAGCTTAACGTTACTGTGTGGTAACAAAAACCATTAGCGACGCCCTCCTCCTTTATCCAGACTTGGGACTGGCACTGGCAGAGTGAACCAGTGGCGGAGTTCAATTAGGCTACTGTATAATCAAATTAGGCTTTATCCATCCTTCACATGCCGTATACCCTATACCGTGCCATTTGCTTAACTTTTGGTACGATGCCTTTCATATTAGTAAGTGAGCCCACGGTTCGTGTTAGCTGGAGGATCAACACGTTGGTAAATTTTGATCCTACACAACGGCAGTGCCTAAAGTGTGGAAAAATAAGTGCCTGGACGCCCCTTACCTCGCCAAAAAAGTGCCTGGACGCTCCTTACCTTTCCAGTCTCTGTTCGCCAATAAGCGGCTGGACGGCGTTCAGATTGTAAAACAAGTGCATGGACGCCGTCAATGACCGTCCAGGCACACTTTAAGCCCTGCACAACGGTTAGTGTAAATCTCAAGCATATTTTTAAGAAGAATTTTATGGGAATTTGTAAGACATCATTCAGAGAAACCAAGACTCAAAGTAACACCCACACTGACGGTATCTCCATTCTCCAACACATTCTACACCGAACAAGCATTTCTTACAATAACTATAATATAATATATTATAGTCTATGCAACTGCTTTTTCTAGCTCCTATTATTGCTTGTATTATTTACCATTATCCTAAGACTGTAATTGTTATTTTTCTTCATGCACCTTCGGATCTGCAGTGTATATCTAACTTTCTTAACCTCTTTATTGCCTCTTCAACGCAGAACCGAATCGATGTGTGTTTAGAGTTTAGACATGCTATTCACTGATAAACACTTAAGTCTGAGATCGCTCACACGGCGTACATCAATTCCAGGAGGTTACAACTTCCGCCAGTTCTGCTTATCTTATCTCATAAATGTATTGCCGTGGAGATAGGAAGAGGCGACCGCTTTATAGGAATCATTCACATTCACAGTGATGCTGATGATATGTAAAAAAGCGAAGCTTATCAAATGAAGTCGATAACGCGTCATATCCATGACTGCATCAGTATCAGCATAAGGCACTGTCCATTTTCTTCTTCCTCCTCCTCCTCCTCCTCTTCCTCTTCTGTATCATAGTCCTCTTCCTCGTTCTCGTCCCCGTCCCTTCTCCTCCCCTTCCTTTTCCTTCTCTTTCCTCTTCCTCTTCCCCTTTTATTCCCATTCTTCCACTTCTTCTTCCTCCTCTTCTTCTTCTTCTTCTTCTTCTTCTTCTTCTTCTTCTTCTTCTTCTTCTCTTCCTCCTTCTCCTTCTCCCTCTTCCTCTCCCTTTTCCTCTCCCTCGCCCTCTTTTTCTTTTTCTTCTTCTCCTTCTTCTTCTACTCCTTCTCCTTCTCCTTCTCCTTCGCCTTTGCCTTTGCCTTCTCCTTCTCCTCTTCCTCTTTCTCATCCTCCTCCTCCTCCTCCTCCTCCTCTTCTTCTTCTTCTTCTTCTTCCCATATTTGCAACTCTGCTGGTGAGTCACGAGTGTCTACAGTATCCGTGTTGTGATTTGCCGGAGTTCAATGTTTTTTATACTATTTGCCAATAGAACAATTTCCATGACGCAGAAGCTGCCTCCTAGGAGACTAATACCGACACCAACACAGCGTTTTCGAGACCGAAACTATATGCTCCGAAACACAAGGTCCGAGACAGTTTGATGCAGTTCAAGAATCAAGACTGAAGCTTTCAGTAGTTATTCCACAGTGCAGGACACATTTCGAAATAAACAATAAAAGCAACTCACGAATTAGTTTTCCTATAGTTTATTAATATATTAATGCCTATTAACTTTCTATTTAGCACGCCATCACACGACAATTTTGTGACGCAATAATTATATATGTTCAGAACTAAGGGCAGCTTGCAAGAGAATTATGAGCTCAGCTACCAAAAAGAACAAAACTTTCATCAGCTTCCACAAAGTCGAGACAGTGACCTCGAGACAGTAGGTTCCTATGGACCGGGAAATTAAAAAACCTGTCTCGAAGCGTCTCAACTCTGCTAATTGGCGATTCTAAATATAGCCTACTTGATATACTAAAGTAAGTAGCACATCTGATTAATTTTGTGTTCTAGTCCATCTACCACCCTGTTAATTTGCTCCTCTGTCTTTTTTGCCTTCGACACGCTTAAACAATATTAAGGTCTATCTATAGAGAAGAAACCTAAATGAGAGAACGCAGTTACGGGCAAGGCCGCTGTCTACTAAATCATGTACAGCTAAGCGGCACTTAGCAACTTTTATGGTTAATTGGCATGCATAACGGATGGATGATGTATAAGGAAGTGGCTCTTATGATAATAATAACATGGTTTCCAGCTCTACAACAGATTATTCACAAGTCAAGACATGCCACAGTGTCGATCATCAGTCTTTTCCTCCATAAAGACTTCAGTTGTAAACAGCCTTCTACTGTGATTGTTGGCAACAACGGCGACGGAGTGCTTTGCCAGTGCACCAACCTTGCTAAAAGTGTCCTACTTGTAGCGCTTACATATACGTATATATAAGGTCACAGTCTGGCAGTCTGTGAGAGCGCTCAACACTGCAGGGTTGGAAAAGTGCCAGCGCAATCACTCTCCCTTGTTGTACTCTCCTGGGTCCTTGAAAGCGTCTAGAACTTTTTGGTATATATTTGGGGCGCTGACAGGGACGGATTGCGGTTTAGACTTGGTGAAGCCCTAGCTATATGAATGATACTTGGGTCATAAACACATGAAAACAGAATATATTAGATGATGATCATAGGCGTATATAGGGGACATTTCGGCAGTGGGGGGGCAAAGATTTTCCTTTTGCCCGAAAAATCTGATGACCATTTTTTAGTCATTTCCTATAAATCTTCAGAGAATATAGCTGTTTTACCCCAGTGTGCCCGAAAAATCCTCCCGTGCCTGTTTGCCCGAAAAAATTTAAATTATTTTCCGCCCCTGCCTGTTTTGCCCGAAAAACGCATTTGCCCGAAATTGGGGGCGGGGCATTTGCCCTCTGGACCCCCGCCCCCTACGCCTATCATGGATGAGATAAGAATATTCTTTAATTGAATAATTAATTGCTACCCGCCTTTTGATGTACAGATTATAATAACTGTAAATCATCTAAAGAGTCGATCAGAGTCAAATATTTTGAAATAGCCCGCAGAATCCTAAATCCGTATAAGTATCTTCTTATGGTGACCAACTATTTACGCTGCATTTTTGTTTCCATGACATTTAAATAAGATGAAGCGTCTTTGCTTAAAAGTGATTTCCTCGTTATAAGTTGTCCGCCCAAGGAATATCATGGAGTGTATAGGGCCGTAGCCTCAACGGTGAAAGGACTGGGGCCTTTTAATCAATTAAAGGCAAGGAAGCGATAAGGTGAATAATTCAAATTATTTTCAAATGAATGCTTGCACTCAATACCTAGCCTATTTATCATCTTATTGGCATGATCTCTAGTTCTCTATAGGCTACATAGATTTTAAACGATACTTACATGTATAATGTCGGCCTAATTTTCGAATAATTCAAATTTCAATTGTATACGAGTAGGCCTATGTGTATATATAATACGCATATTTGCATCGACTATAATTATACATTTTGAAGCCCTCTGTGGATTATATTGTGGAGCCCAGTTTCTATGTATAGGTCTATATAATCAAATATATATATATATATATATAATGTAGTAGGGCCTAGTACTTCGGGCTTCACGACACTTTTTCATATCGAAGATGATTAGTGTCGGAGGCAGAGTACAACCTCTCACTCCACGTTTATATTGCGACCGAACCACCCGCAGTAAAGATCCGAGAAATTAATCTCTGATAAACCGACCAACCGGGAATCGAACCCGGGCCGCCGGCGTGGCGAGCGGGCTACCAACCCACTCGACCACTCAGGATCTCCATGTATATATATAATAATCATATATATATATAATTTATATATACATCATATGGCTTAAAGCTTTATAAGCTCAACGATAAATCCGGTACTTGATGCTGATATGACGATGAAATAACACAGCATGCAGATCATAAATCATATTTTTTAGCAATTCGCTAAAACTGATATTAATAATATGCTTTGGCACCGGCTGTAAATTATTAGGTCATAGGACTTCGCATCGGGATTGGCAGTTTTTTTTACCGTGCTGGAAATTCGACATTGAATGCGCATTGAAACCAGTCATCCAACCAGCAATAATAATAATAATTAGTGCAAAAAGACTTACGCGTGTTTGAGTTCGCATCTCAGAACAGGTCGTGGAGAGGAATGACCTACCGCTGGCTAACTGCATGAGTCCATGAGTGCATGAGTATTGAGTAGGGTAGGAAATGTTCAGTAATAGATAGCATCGCCAGACCTTCCCCACCTGCTGTCTTTAATCGGCAAAGAAGATCGAGTTGCTGATAAATGCGCGGCCGGTGTTAGTCCTGATATGTTAATCTACATTGATTTAATTTGCTTCAGTTTAATTCAGATTAAGTTATTCGTTCTCATAAGAGTCAAATCAAAATGTCGGAGTTCGTGTCTGATTCCGAGGCCAGTAATTTTTATGTTTACCCCTTCTTCTATGTTTTAAGTTATCTCCTCTTTAGCAGGTTTCAACTTCCAGTGAAGCCATTCTTCTCTTCGCTGCGCTTTTCTCTTCAGTTCGTTGTATCCGTCAGTCATCATCCATCACAGCATCATCTGTCTCGGTCTTCCTCTCTTTCTCTTTCCCTCCAATCTCCCTTCTATGATTTCTCCTCTTAATATTTGACCAATTCAATTCTTTTGTCTTTCTCTTACAGTTGTCATCAGTCATTTTCTTTTTCTCCTATACTCTTTGCAGCACCTCTTCATTTGTCATTCGCTTCGTCCAGCTAATCTTTTCCATCCTTCTCCATAATATATCCACATCTCAAAGGCTTCCAGTCTCTTGATATCCTCTTGACGGTCCGCGTGATTCACTCCCTTACAGTACAGAACGTCGTCTATAGAATAGCGGCTGATCTGCAAGATTTATTGCATCGCGAGTCATCTGTTCGTCATCAGGGTGGAAGGTCTCGATCAATCGGAGACTCGGTGGCAAGAAATGGTAGTGGAAAAGAAAGTGGAAAGGGAAATGGAAAGGAAAGTGGAGAGCCATGGATGACCACGAACCTGAATTCAAATTCAGTTCAAAATCCACGTATACACTGCATGGACAAGGGAGGCGCAATCAGACCATTGAGAACATATTTCCAAAGTACTTTATATATATATATATGTATATTTAATTATATATAATATATATGGTTAACTGCATATATACTCTTGATAGAGGGAAACATCAGCCTTAGCTTCCGGGTGGTTTCCTCTGGCAGTGGCCCTTTAGGTATACACTGGAATCATTCAATCAGAGAGGGCACCTTGGTCTGAAGATAATGAACCATATACAATGTACTTTGTGACGGATCTCATGGGACCTATATAATGGGTTCGGAAGAACTGGAAGCAGCCGCCATAGGCCTGCTGTTTCCTTTCTGTGCCCTATTACTTATCAAGACATGCAGTCACAGAGTGCGTGAGTGCATTGGATTTAAGTCATTTATAACGGATGTGATATTTATTATGTCTCAACAACCTTGTATTATATATACGCCTATAAGCAATCCATTCCATTTCCAGACGGAAGAGGGAAAAGTAAGCAATTCACAAGTGTAGCCACGAGTGTTAGGATCTGTGTTCTCTCGTTATGCAGGACCCGTGGTGACAGCGTATATCTCCAACAAGAGTAATCACAGGTGTCGAAACTAATTTGCATCAGAAGGACGGCCACGTTGCGTGCATGATATACTGCGTGTTTATGGAGAACATCACTGGATGCCTGACGAATTACACCCACTGCCATGGACTTCTATTCCCCTTAAATAACCGGGTTCAATCCCCATCCTTCCCTTCCCCCTTCCCTGGTCGGTCTTCCTCTCCCAGGTCGGCCTTCCCCTCCCAACGTATAGGCCTACGTTCTGGCTTATTTCCAATTCCCCTATGTATGTTTTCACTGGGCTAAAGTTGCGCCCGCCCTGCATGGAATAAAAGCCCTGATCACTGCAGTATGAAGTAACTGATGACAAAAATTTAATGTCAGCAGCACCACAACAATCTCATCTATAATGTAATTCTTTTTTTAAAGAAAATGCCAACGGTCGTAATGGAATGAGTGCATGGCTTCGGAATCAACCGAGAAAACTTACGGCGAATTTTATTGGCGTTGTGATTTGATGAAAAAGCTGACAAATGCGGCTGTGTTATAGAGAGAGACAGGTGGAAATGCAACCGCTGACACGATAGCAACGACTCAGCTACTTGACAGAAAATAATGATCTGATTGCTCATGCGCTTCGGCGTCAAAATCCGATTCAATGTTCGTGCTGTATAGTAGTCGGAAGCTCCTCTGAGTAGCAATCTTGAAGGAGCGATATCACAAGTGCTCATACAAGCATGCATATATATATATATATACATAATACATACATACATAATACATAATACATAATACATAATACATACATACATACATACATACATACATACACACATACACACATACATAAACACATACACACATGCATACATACATACATACGTACGTACGTACGTACATACGTACATACATACATACATACATACATACATACATACATACATACATACATACATACATACATACATACATACATACATACATACATACATACATACATACATACATACATACATACATACATACATACATACATACATACATACATACATACATACACACATACATAGCCTACATGACGATGGTTTGCCCGATAAGAAAAGCAATTTTACGATGACAACGACGATGGTGATACAACTGATGAAGACGATAGAGATGACATTTCCGGTGGTGCTGAAGATGATGAAGATTGCGTCGACAACAACCACAACGATGGCGTAAACTGTAAGCTGCATGATGTGAGTAAAGAAAGACTGCTCACCTGGTCGAGAGATGGCGTTGCTCTGATAGCTGCTGCTGCTGCTGACTTAGTAAGAGGAGGGATGCGCCGTGGAACAGCAGCGAAGGAGGAGGATGAAGAGGAGGCGTCGACAGAACAGAGCGGTTATCGCTTCTCCGACACCAGGCGTCGCTCGAATCGCTTCCGCCTGAACGCACGCACACACGCAGAGAGACACGCGGACAGACACGAGGACACACACACGCACACGGAGCAGGAGAGCCCGATGGATGTGTGGATGGATCGGTGGAAGAATGGATGGAAGGATGGAGACGCAATACGGTCAGTTCACGCTGCAGTCAAGTCCGTCTAAGAATGAAAATCGAGTATTTATACGATTATATATTGCAACAGCCCTCCTACTCCTCTTCCTCCTACTCCTCCTTTTCCTCCTTCCACTGGAGCGCACACTGCGGACTGTATGCGGTCACTCGGATGGTGGGTATGGTGGTCGATGGCTGCCTGCTGTTGCCTATGTCCGTTCGTTCGTCCATCCATCCGTGCGTTCGCCATCGATGCGGCGTTCTTCCGCTTCATGTACGTTCTTCAATGCCTCGGACAGAATGGTTAAACCCCACCGGATACTAGAACCGTGGCGCAATTGACAACCGCATTTGGTGCAATGTTCGAAAAAAATGATGCGTTCGTCATGTTATGTAATGTAAGGTTGTGGCGCTGTTGCATCGTAATTGTTGTTTGTGATGTTTTAAATTTACTTGGCTCCACTCAAAGACAAACGCAGCAGAGGCGCTGTAAACAGTATATGCGGCCTGAAGTGTGATATGTGAAATGCCTGTAATGGTTAGGAAACAGCACTAACTTAACCTACCACTAAGCTATAAGTACCGTTCCGTTTTTATGTCGACTGTGCCTGGAGTTCTAATTCGATAGTAAGCTGCCTGAATTACAGGGAACAAGTTGTAGCGGGAAAAGAGAGCGTACCACTCCACCCACTGATTTTACATCCGCGAAGTCCATTTTCTGTTCGTTGTTGTCATTCTCAACAGATTCTTCTCAGTAACTCCGACTATAAACAAATAAGACAGGAGACAGAGAATTCGACGGTTTGATTATGCATGCAGGCAGGCAGAGCACTACAGAGAAGACTGCAGACCGTGCAGAGGTTGTTAATGACGCGTTTTGTGAAAATATTTGTCAGAGACTCCAGACGGTAGATGGCCTGCAATGACATCATGTGCGGATTTAGGGGTTCCGGGTTCGAACCAGGATGTGTTATTTTAGATTTTTTACCAATTATTCTGTGTGTTTTTCGTGTGTTACCCGGCCATTTCCATGGAAACCACTCCCCAAATGGGAGCCGAGATTTTTCTGGCTACTCTACTGAATGACGATCCCTACTGACGATGTAAGTTCAAGGAAAATTGGTATTGGCATAATTTGTCAACTGCGTGAGACTTTTCTCCAGAACGAATGTCTTGGCAAAATCGCTCGCGAACAGTAATCTAATCTTGGTCGTCAATGATCTTGTGGCTTCGCTGTTGCGATATCGACCATGGAAAAGATAACGTGCTTGAGGACCATAACGTACGAAAAAGACGGTCTCACACAAAAGCCAATGTTTCATTTAAGTAATTCCTGTCCTGCATTCAAGGCCTGTAGGCCTAGAGATAGAACAGCTTAGATAGAGAGACTCAAACTGTGGTCCAAACACAGCAGTGTCAATGACAACCCTAGAAATCAAACCCAGGACGCAGGGAACAACCTTTAAGCCAACGAAAGATTACTCGACCCGGTGCAATGAAGTTATTTCCCGTAGCAGCTAGCTTATGGCGCCATGAGTAATCGCCGAGACCATGCAAGGCCGTCTGTCTGGCAGGGGCTGGGAGCCCAGCTGCGGCGCTGAAGGCAAAGGACGCCCGAAGCAACGGTATGCAGGACACACACACACACACACACACACACACACACACACACACACACACACACACACACACACACACACACACACACACACACACACACACACACACACACACACACACACACACACACACACACACACACACACACACACGAGAGAGAGAGAGACAATCAATGCAATCAATGATTGAAAGCGCAAAACTTCAATCAACAGCACTGTAAACTATATGTAACGACGCCAGAGATATATACTATATGTATCGGCCTTATTCTTATAATAGAGATCAATATGTACACACTCGTTGTATGACTGAAAAGAGCGGCATTATGTATGGCAGACGTTCTCATGCAGGCGCCAGTCCTTCAACATCACCGCGACCAGGAATCGATGCCACTCCTTAGTCTTGATGACCAACTCTTGAAAGGGGCTCTCATGCTGTCGAACTACATGTAGTTACGACAGCTTGTTTTGTTGTTGACGTGTATGCCAAACCCTTCAAACTCAAAGTCAATCAATCCTCTTACCTGGTATACGTTAAGAAATAGGGCATATACATGTAGCTGTATGCATCATACAACCGCTTATGCCATTACTATGCAATACCAAGTACACATATATAATTATATACATATTATATACATAGTACATATACATATTATATATGCATATTATATATTACATATTGTATATATTATATATACATATTATATTATATATATACATATTATATATATATACACATATTATATATATGTATATAATTATATATATAGGCCTATAATACCGGTTCTGCTTTAATATGCGGACTTTGAACGATTCAGACAATTAATCATCATTCAGTTGTAAAATATATGATTTTTGGTATACAGGATATGTATGTATACACCACCCGCAACAGAGTGAAGTGCATGAGAAACTGCGTTGCCCGATGTGCAGATCTGTACGGAAAGGACTAAGGTATATATATATATATATATATATATATATATATATATACTTTTATAGTCACCAAAGGAATGGCACATGCGTAAACGTCAGACCTTTCTAGTTGGGTCCTCAAAAACTGTTGGGTCTCTTTTTTAAGGATTGGGTCCTCACCAAAACGTTGATACTTTGCCAATGTATTATTATTCACCCACTATGCGCCTCATGTTTATTCATATAACATCAGAAAATGTAATTCAATACGTTTTCATTCATGAATAATTGGCCAATAAAGATGCTGCTAATATCCTGCAAATCTGTAGTTTAAGAAGGTATAGAATTGGGTCTTGTATAAGAAGAACCGCCCATCTAATTTAAATAGACCCAAGCATGTTCGACGCGCTTACGAGCTGTATATACTGTATATTTTGTATATCTCGGAATTTCAGCATAGAATAGCTAACCGAATACCAATACGCCTTGTAATTGGTAGTTTGTGTTGAATCTCTGCTGATTAAAAAAATGCGCTGAAGCAACTGATGATAATACTGACATTTAAGACGGGCAATATTAGAGGTTTCACGTTCGAAGGGATAAAAGTGTTTTGTCCTTTTTCGAAGGTAATCACGTTACGCGTATTTATAAATTATTTGGGGCTGATAATTTTATAGGAGTGACTTATTTTTCCGAGATAGTTTATTTTCTAAGCTACGAAATAAAGCGTTTGAATAGTTTTCGGGAGTAGTTCGGACATTTTCTATGATAAAACTGTTATGGATCCGGAAATCGGGCTTTTGTTTATTATCTTCTATTTCGGGGACTAATATTATTGACCCCTCTTGAGCAAGTAATTTCATATGGTATCATTTAGAAAAAAGCTTCCAAGGATTCTGTGAAAATTAAGCTTCGATGATTGATTTTTGGGGGGTTGACACGCTCATGTTTGGCTGCATGGCAAAGAACAAATTTAATTTTATATTGGAAGAGAATGAGGTAAACGTATATTTTAGCGTCATTGCATGGGTTTCAGCGTTGGTCGAATACAAGCTGGATTGACGAAAGAAATCTGTTTAAATAGAAGTCGGATTGATGAAAATTGTTTTTGGTTAAGTATATGTGGGATCTATTAAAACAATCTTGCTGACAATGATGATGGATTGATGATAAACAATTGTTTTGTGAAATAGAAATTTCATTGAAGAAAAATAATTGGCTGCCTAAATGGAAGAGAGACTGGTGAAGTGAAGTCTTGTCTAAACAGTAGTTGGAACATTGAGAAGAATGCCTGCCAATCTAGAAGTTGGATTGATTAAAAATAATAATTCTGCAGTGAGCGAATAATTTATGTTGCAGTATTAGAGTCAGTCATTATTGGTTGCTAAATGTTTTAATTACCCTTATTAAATGGTTATTGATTTAATTGCATTGCTATGCTAAAAGTTTATGTTGGCAAGAAATACATGCCTTTGAAATTTTGCTTAACACCCTCTGTTGCACTCTTCTGGGTCATGGTGTTTATCTGTTTGTTTCCTATTTTATTTTGTTGATAGAGTATAATTGACACTAAGTGTAAGGGGCAGATAGTCGCACAATGGTATTGATATAATTTGAAATTGATGATGGATTGATGAGAAATAACGGTTTTTTATTAAATAGAAGTTCCATTGAAGAAAAATAATTAGCTGCAAAAATGGAAGGGAGATTGATGAATCGAATTCTTGTCTAAACAGAAGTTGGAACACTGAGAAGGATTCCTACCAATCTAGAAGTTGGATTGATTACAAATAATAATTCTGCAAGAAAATTAGGACAATTGACTTTTCCAAATGGCTTTTATAGCTTCAGAAATCAAAATATTTCCTTTGCAGGATGGATATGGAAATCGCAGCAGGAAAATCACGGAAAAATGTTGATGCCTATGTGCTGTTACCACCTGATGCTCAACGAGCAGTAAATCTGCTCATTCATACGAGTGCTGATCTTGAAGTGCCATCATCCAATCCTTACATCTTCGCAAGAATGTCTACGAACACACCTATAAGTGGAAACTCCAAGAGGTCGTGAGCGCATGCAAGAACATTCTGCATCCAAAGCGCATAACATCAAACATCTCTACGAAAATATACAGCCACTTTTTCACATGTAAGACAATGCAATGATACTATACAATGCAATGGGACTGAAATTTATTTGATTAATATATAATTGTTATTTTAACAGAGGAGAATGGGAAGCTGCGTTGCCCGATGTGCAGTCCTGCAAGAAAAGGACTAAGGTTAAAAAAGGTAATTGGTAATGCCCTCTTCACAAAGTTCAGGAGTTAGGTTTTAGAAGAGTTGTACTAGGCTTGCAGTATTAGAGTCCTTTCCCTAATGGTTGCTAACTGTTTTAATGGCCTTTATTAAATGCTTATAGATTTCCTTGAATTGCCATGCTAAAAGTTGATATTTGTAACAAATACATGGCCTTGATTTTGTGCTCAACACTTTCTGTTGCACTCTTCTGAGGCATGGTGTTTCTCTGTTTCCTGTTTTCTATTTTATTTTGTTGATACAGTATAATTGACACTACATGTAAGAGACGGATTGTTGCACATTGATGGTATTTATCTAATTTGGTTGAACTGCATATGCTGAATAACTAAGAGATATTCAAATTCGACTCACTGTAGATTATGCAATACTTTTATTGGCTGTGTTAATTTGGCAGGTTCTGGATATGACTGAAAATGAACTGGAAATGCTAGCAAGACATTTGGGACATGATGCCAAGACACATAAAGATTATTACCGTTTATCCCATCTCACTGTGGAATTATCTAAGGTATATATAACACTTAATGCAGTGCACTTGTGCCAGGCTTTTATCATTTGTTTTTTCCTATCTCTAGCAATTTTTGGATGTTACATATATGCTGGTGAAGTTACATATTACAAATTCTAGCGTGTCAGGGCACAGCGTTCCTTAATGCCATGTTCATCTGAAATTGCCACAAAAATTAACTGTTAGTACCAAGCAATGTAGACATATGTGTCATGGCATTTCATAACAGAGGCTCAAGGTATAAAGGTGTAGTAAAGGCAGTTTGTTTCTTGTTCAGTGAATCATTGTTGCAACAACCATTCAATAATTCATTGATTCAGCAACCATATTGTTAATTTTGCAGGTATCGCAGCTACTGATTGCTGTTGACAGAGGAAATGTCAATGAATGGAAAGGAAGAAAACTTACAGACATATCAACTGATGGTAAGCAGTACACAAAGATCTTTGCGTAATTCTTGTTCTATCTCTGTTTTTTAATGTAATACATGAATACTATGTGTACTTGGCAATCCTTATGAAGGAAAACAATCTGTTGCTGACTATAATTATCTTATATGCTGGATTCAAGATATTAAATGCATCTGGCTCCTGGTAATGTGATTGCATTGTGTCATTCAGTTTCGAACTTGTAGCCAGAGTTTTCTGCTCACATGTATGTATGCGTGTTGATCCTTTTGCTTGCACTTCCATCATGGAACGTCTGGTAGGCCTATCTATAAATATTGTGTGTTGCAAGTCACCTCACTGTCTGTTCGCTGTGGTATGTTGATAGCAAGTGATTTGTAGACTGAGCGTTGCATTAGTATACCTTATATATGATTATTATTGTTGGTGCTAAATGTTTATTAGTATCTCATTTTTTAGAGCTGCCAGATGTAGAGGCTACTGATAGTGAAGATGATGATGGCGAGAGTCCTTCTGGCATGGCAGAAGATAATCCTAAATTAAAAGGTATTTATACACCAATCTTAATAGCTGTTTGACTAGAGTATTAGACCATTGATTGCATCAAAAATTTCTGAATGCATAAAATGGAACAATGAGGGAGAAAGCATGCAATATTCTTCTATGTTTTATTTGTTATAATATGAAGGTTTCAATATTTTGTGACAGCAGGTGACTTCGCTTGAGAAGTGACAATAAAGCATAGTAATATATACGAACAGTGATATCTTAGTTCTTAGATTAATCTTTATGGGATGAAGATAAATATCAAAAAGACGAAAGTAATGAGAATAAGTAGAGAAGCAAATGGAGAAAAGAATATGAAAATAACAATCAATGGAGAAGAAGTGGAGCAAGTCACTGAATTTTGCTACCTGGGAAGCCTAATATCGGAGGATGCGAAGTACCACAAAGAAATCAAGACGAGGATAGCGATGGGGAAAGAAGCGTTTACCAAAAGGAAGGAGCTATTGAAAGGAGGATTGAATCGAGACATCAAGAAAAGAATGGTCAAGGCACTGATCTGGAGCGTCACACTGTACGGAGCAGAGACCTGGACGATGAGAAAGGAGGATGTCAAACGAATAGAAGCGTTCGAGATGTGGATATGGAGAAGGATAGAAAGGGTAGCATAAATCAAACGAAGAAGTATTGAAGAAGGTGGAAGAGGAAAGATCCTTGATGAATACAATTAGAACAAGGCAGAGGAACTGGATGGGACATATACTGAGAGGTAACTCCTTGCAAAGAGACATAGTGGAGGGCAAAATGGAGGGGAAGAGGGGAAGAGGAAGACCGAGGGAAAAGTTCTTGGACTGGATGATGGAGGATGGATATGGGAAACTCAAAGAAAAGGCACAACACCGAGAAGAGTGGCGTCGTTGGGCATCTGGACCTGCCGAGAGGCAGCAGACCTAAAGAAGAAAAGAGATTAATCTTCCTTCTAGTTTTATTCACTTCTGTTGACGTGATTTTACTTCCACTTCTACTTCTAGTTCTCAAATAATTTTACTTCTAGTTTTATGCACTTCTGCTTGAAGCAATTTTACTTCTATTTCTAGTTCTCAAATAACTTCACTTCTTCCAGTTAGAGTTTAAGTAATAATTTTACTTATCCGTGCACTTGTCAGATTTTCTCGCTCTAGCAATTTAACCTATTATCACGATGATAGACCTATTATAGCTTTCTGAGTGATAACACTTTCGGGTGGTGCTTTATTAAAAGCTTGGAATTTAAGGCTATGATATAATCTGCTTCCTGACAATACTAAAACACGGTCCATAAAAATCAAAAGTCTCTTCATTTTCGTTCTAAAAATATTTATACTTTTTTTTATTATTATTCACTTCTGAAGGTCGTAATTCCAATTCTTATTCTATTCTCGTTCTTAAAATAATTTTTTTTCTACTTCTACTTCTGCTGAACGAAAATACAATAATTTTGTTCTATTCTATTTTGTGTTGATGTCTATTGACCAAAGGGTTCTAATGAACGCAGATGAGGCTAAACGTGCAGAACAGGAAACCTTGACCAAAGAAACGAATGCAGGGACAAGGGCAGTGGTTGATTCTCGGTCTCAGATAGACCAAACTGACACAATGCCCTGCAACTCCTGCTCCTACAGTTCCAGCAAGCATATACGGCAAAGCCCTGTTGCAGGTAAGTTATATCTGAGTGCGCTAAATAATCTCGTAGCTGCATGTTATTTACATATTTTAATTTGGATCTTTGACTTTTGATTTAATAGAATACCAAGAATACACTTAAATTATATTTCTATAGAGGCAGTGTAGTGTCTTTTAACTTTGCATATTTATTTTTCTTGATTGATGACTTGTTCACTTTTTTATGCCCAACAAAAAGTGTGGAAATTGATTTGAAAATGCGCTGTCGACAAAATTTATGCTTTGGTAATACTTTATGGAAATTATCAGTTGTATTCAAACTGAGCTGACTCCGTGTCTCTTTCCTGTGTAAGGCAGATAATTTTTGAAAAATTAGGATTAGATTACCATTTTGTATCATGTTATTCTGCCTAAACTATACATAGTTCTGACTGTTTTGTTTTGCTTAAGGTAAGATGCTACGTTGGTCGGCAAGTGACCTTCACATACTGAAAGAAGAATCCAGGAAAACTGCAGTTCCATTATCGTTCAATGCCATTCGTTGTCTTCAGGCCTTGAATTCAAGTTTGAGAAAAAGAAGCTTAGCCCAGATTAAGTCAAGGGCTTGGGCACTGAAGAATTGCTAAACAACGTCTTGATATTAGTTATTAGTACTTTCTACAGCAGTTACCTTTAGATTGGTGTAGTCATTAAAGTTATTTCTTAAAATTACTTTCATGCTTTTGTGATGTTGTGTTTCTATATATTGTGTACACTGAATTTCTGCTGTGTTCCTGTATCTTTCAGTCGTGTGAGCTTGTCTGCATGCAGAAGGTTTATATATCTGTCTTGGAGATCTATCATTAAGATTTAGTTCTTTTGTTAATGTTATGTTCTTTTATACTATATATTACCCTATAAGTAGTATGCGCAAAGTGGCGCTTATATCTGATATCTTATTTTTGATAGGTTTAATTCTTTCTGGTGCATTGATTTAGTGGTAACTATTAAGCATTGTCTATCATCTTAATTTGTTTGGCATTCTATAATTCGTCAGGACGTTATAATTGCATTGTCCTGTTGGACCATTTACATCGTGAAGTTGTGTTGCGTTTCTGACAGTTGGCAAAATGAATAATGCCAGTGCTGGAATCCGTAGAAGTAACAAACCTAATAATTTCAATCCTTTTTGACACCACAGAATCTGATTACACAGAGCTCAGTCTAGAGAATTCATGACTTGTTCTCGTTTTAAAAACATTTTATTCATATATTTATAAGCTTATAGATCAAGACCTTGGTTTCTGCAAAGAAGTAGTTAAGTATTATTTTTTATGGTCAACAATAATTGCAATTACCGGTGCTTGAATTCTAGTGTGATTAATCATTATAACAGAATATTTTGCATGAGTTTTAAGTGTTGCTAGCTTGCTATAATGAGTAGGATGAAAATTTTATTTGAATCTTTTGAACTTTAAAATACCTGGACATGAAGAATCAGTGGCTTCAGCTCTCACACTGTGAGAGATGAAGCCACTGACTCTTCATGTCCACGACTCGTCAGGCTTCGTGTAATTTGAAGGATGTCTCTTCAATATACTGTGAACTTAAATTAAGTTTTGTTGTTCTGGGTTTGTCTTCGTTGCTCTAATGTTTAAGCTGACGCCATATGACAGAACACCGATGCTACTATACAGTTGTGATTACGGCGTTGCTTTTTTGTCTGTTTGCCTATAAAGCAACTGTCTCATAGGCGGCTCAAACATATACTCTAGACTTTACAACCATTTGTTTCCTTGTTGTGATGCAAACATTATAGTTTTTTTTTTTACTGTAGACCAGTTTCATTTCTTATATTACTTGATGTACCGTTTCTTAAAGTTTAATAAACAATGTCTTCTCATAAAATCCATGACTTCTTAATTTTCTAGCCACTTGAAGATGAACATTTAGTTTTAGCAGATTTATATTGATCTTGCAGAAAGTGTATAAGAGCATTATCGTTCAATTGAAATTAAAAGACAGATATACACAGGTCTGAAATCAGATATCGCCTAAACTTAAGTTCAATCAAAACTAGTACATAATAGCATTGGTTGATATGACACACCTATCTCAGCAGGAACTTTGAAGGCAAAATCCAAATAATTTGATCGTTAAATTCATCCATTCACCACAGTGTTGGTTCCCACACTTAGAACTTTGAACTTAAATATTTCTTAATTTTTTTATTAATATAGCTGCAATCCACATTCTGGTGTACCGCCTTAAACCAAGCAATCAATAGTCGGTATAAATGAAGCATTCTGACACTTGCCAGGTCCGTGTTTAAACGCTAGTTTGGCAGGACCAAAGAGTGAGGACATTTACATAGTCATTACAGTATTGGGTCTCTCATTTACAGTGTGTCAGCAACAGAAGCTGTATTGTTGGGCATAGTCACTACAGTATTGGGTCTCTCGCCTAGCACCTAAGAATTGGGTCATTTACACTGTGTCTGCAACAGAAGCTGCATTGTTGGGCATAGTCACTACAGTATTGGGTCCTCGTAAGTATAGAACCGAAATATTGAGTCGCATCTATCTCACTGTATACTTTGGGTATAAATAGATTATTATAAAATATAAACTTCTGTTACTGAAAAAAATCATTTACATAGTCACTACAGTATTGGGTCCTCGTAAGTATAGAACCGAAATATTGGGTCGCATCTATCTCACTGTATACTTTGGGTATAAATAGATTATTATAAAATATAAACTTCTGTTACTGAAAAAATCATTTACATAGTCACTACAGTATTGGGTCCTCGTAAGTATAGAACCGAAATATTGGGTCGCATCTATCTCACTGTATACTTTGGGTATAAATAGATTATTATAAAATATAAACTTCTGTTACTGAAAAAATCATTTACATAGTCACTACAGTATTGGGTCCTCGTAAGTATAGAACCGAAATATTGGGTCGCATCTATCTCACTGTATACTTTGGGTATAAATAGATTATTATAAAATATAAACTTCTGTTACTGAAAAAAATCATTTACATAGTCACTACAGTATTGGGTCCTCGTAAGTATAGAACCGAAATATTGGGTCGCAGATCGTACCGTATACTTTGGGTATAGATGTGTATAATATAATATAAACTTTTGTTACTGAAGAAAAGGTCATATGTTGAGTTTCAAGGAAATAGGCCAACGTCTTTTGAGACTGTCAAATGAATAACTGTATATTGTACAACTTGATTAGCTATTTTGGCTCAATATACGTCGGCGGCTAGCCAAAGCCGAAGATGTGGGTCGCAATATTTATAGACTTCCCAGGACAAAATAAGACCCGTACAACCTCATTTCCGCCAGAAAAATCGCTATTGTGGTTTCTATACCGCAATGTCACGTCGTTTACTAAAGCCAACCGAATTTGTACAGTATAAAGACTGTTGGGGAAATGCTTGCTGTGCGGGTTTTAGTGCTCACCACGGCATGTTGCGCGGTGACAACAGCGGTCATTTATAATTAGCGAATCCTAAGCCTTAAAAACAGCATTAGTGTTCTTTCACATAGGAAACATGAATTATATTTTTTTATGTCACTCAGCAAAACGAGCGATATCAATAAAATATAATATTTATATTGATGTCATGGATCGCATATTCATAGGCTACTTACTTATTTACTTAAATTTAAAATGGCTTGTAAATTTTCATTATTTGCTAAATACGGCGTTTTTCTCGCACTAATAAATATATTTTGTGAAATTTCCTCCTGTACGGCAAGGAATTATGTCCGCTTCTTAGAAAAAAATAGATATTAAATAAAAATAAAGATCTAATTAGCGAATCTGTAGCCTTAAAAACGACAGCAGTGTTCTTTCACGTAGTAACCATGAATTATATTTTTTAGGTAGCTCAGCAAAACGAGCGATATCAATAAAATATAATGTATATTGATGTCAGGGATCGCATATTGATATTCGTACTTACTTATTTACTTAAATCTAAAATCATTTTGGTTTAATCTGCGTTATTTGCTAACTACGGCGTTTGTCTCGCGCTAATAAATTTATTTGTGAAATTGCCTCGTTTACGGCAAGGAATTATGTCCGCTTTTTAGAAAAAATAGGTATTAGATAATAATAAAAATCTAATGCATTGACTGCTTTCACCGAAAACTTCATTTGGTTAAGTATTCTAGGTAAATTTAGACCCAATATATACGGTACGATAGATGCGACCCAACATTTTGATACTGCACTTACAAGGACCCAAAAAAGCACCTTCTGTTGCAGACGCTCTGTAAATGTCCCAATTCTTAGGTGCTAAGCGAGAGGCCCAACCCTGTAGTGACTATAAGTATATATATATATATATATATATATATATATATATTAGGGTGCTTTTAAGGTACATGTGAAATCTTAAACTCGAATATTTTTTAACGACCAAGTCAGATTATCGTGACAGATCATGAATAACCTCCATATCCAAAATTATATCTTAATAGCTCAACATTTAGGACTTGCGCAAAGCGACCAAAGTTAGGAACCAGGTTGGATTATAGGCAATATTTTCATGATTCCCATTCTTGCCAGCCTTTGACCCCTTCTGAATGGCCGCTTCCCAACTAATCAATATTCGTGACAATGACAGCTTATCTTTTGCTTATGTCATGGGTGTCGTGCTGCAAATGGCGGACAGTGTTTGTTTTAATTAATATATCATATCGCACTTGGGATGGCTAAATCTACTAGAAAAAAGGCTGAAATCTGGTTGATAGGCAGTACGGAAGATCATTTCAGTTATGCGAAATTACCTACACGAGGACAGGTTCTGAAGGTGCTTTTTAATTTCCATACACTAAGAAATCAGAGTCTGGATGATAGCGTAAAAGAAACGGCAGCTATGGTACTCCCAATTTGGGAAAGAGCCCGCATTCCAACGAAGGCTAGGAATCACGTTTGGGATCGGCTACGACATCTCCATAAGGAATGGCAAAACCTTAAGAAAAGTATTTCTAGGACGTCAGAAACCGAAGATGGCAAGCGTGAGGCTTTCAAGGATTCCCTGGAGGATCTGTTTGATATTGCCCACAGTGATGCCATGACAATAATCAAGATAGAAGAGGATCGACAGTTTTTGAAAGCACAGCGTGAGAGAGGACGACGTGGTTCAATGGCAGGTATTGATGTCAAACTTTCAAAGCAAGAAACGAGAGTGGCAGCAAGATCAGCAGCACTTGCAGAGCGTATGGAACGCTATCGTGCTAGCACAGCTGCTGCAGCGACAGAAGTTTCTGTGTTGGAAAAGTCATCCGAAGAAGAGGCGTCATCCAGTAGCTCAGAAAAAGAACCAGAACCTTCGACGTCTGCTTGGCCACCAAAACGGCGAAGGGGGACAATCTCTGTCGTTACTCGTGATGTTGCTGCTGCTCTAGATCGTACCAAAACCAGCAGCAGGAAGGCCTCTCACATTTTGACTGCTCTCGCTGTATCCAATCTTTGTGCAGCACCAGCTGGCGAGCTGATTATCAGTCCTTCTGCGATTCATCGAGCAAGGAAGGATAGCCGTGCAGCCCTAGCAGCAGAGATTCATGAATCTTTCGATCCGAAAGTTCCTCTTACTATTCACTGGGATGGCAAGATCATGCCAGATGCTACAGGAACAGGACGAGGGTGTGTTGATCGCCTTCCGATAATGGTATCTGGTAAGGAGGTGACCAAGCTATTGGCCATCCCCAAACTCCAATCTGGTACAGCTGCCGTCATGTCAGATGCGTGTTTGGTCGAGATCAGACGTTGGGGATTGGAAGACAGAATCGTGGCCATGTGTTTCGATACAACAGCGAGCAACACGGGTTGCAAGGGCGGCGTATGCATCAGGCTGGAAACAGAATTAGGAAAGGACCTATTGAACCTTGCTTGCCGACATCATATTTCTGAAATTGTTCTGGAAAAGGTGTTTTCACTGCATGATTCTGCAAGGTCTCCAAAATTGGAACTCTTTGTTCATTTCCGAGACTTCTGGCCACAAATCGATCAGACCAAGTATCGCACAGCAATGGAGGATAAAGATGCAGTACAGCATATCACAGAAATTCGAGATAATGTCATCAGCTTCGCATTGCAGCAACTGAGTACTGATCATTACAGAGATGACTACAAAGAGCTACTTGAGCTGACAGTAATTTTCTTAGGAGGAATTCCGCCAAAAGGAATAAAGTTCAGGTACCCAGGGGCAGTTCATAGAGCACGCTGGATGGCACGTGCGATCTATGCTATCAAAATGTGGCTTTTCAGAGATCAATATCCCATTCAACAACGTCAGAGCTCAGAGAGGGCATCACGAACATCCTACTCTCAAAAGGTGTGGAATCATTTAGTTCGAGTGTCCCTTTTTGTGACAACAATTTATGTGAAGTACTGGTTCACATGTGTCTCACCTAAAGAGGCCCCAAGGAACGATCTTGAATTCTTGAAGGCAATCCACACTTATCAAGACAAGGAAGTCTCACAGGTCGCCTCAACAGCATTTTCGCGACACCTTTGGTATTTATCAGAGACCCTGGTTGGCCTCAGCCTTTTTGATGATTCAGTCACCGTCAATGAGAAGCAGCGCATGGTCTACAACATGCAGAACAATCAGGGATCTGATGATCCTCCAAAGAGGATTCCTCCGATACATGATCCACTTACAAAAGCACTGCCCGATTTCGTCTCCACTTCAACCTCAAAAATATTCAGGATCCTCGGATTGGATGACTCTTTTCTTGAACGAGATCCGCAACAGTGGGAGTCAGAGCAATCATACAATGAGGCAAAAGACATCATATCTGCCCTAAGAGTGACGAATGATTTGGCAGAGAAAGGAGTGGCTCTTATGCAGACCTTCAATGAAGCGCTGGTAAGAAATGAGGAAGAGAAACAATTTGTTCTGCAAATGGTTGAGTACCATCGAGATAAATTCCCGAAAGCACTAAAGGGAATAAATTATGACGAATAACTGACAGTATTTCCTTTGATTATGACATATATCTAATGTTCAAGGTTCTAAAATTGTTTGGATCTCTGAAAATAACAATGAATCACATTGATGACAAAGTCACAAATCTTAAAGGGCTTTGCGCAAGTCCTAAATTTATTTCGATTTTCACATAATTTGGCAGATAATAATTACTATCATGATGGAACAGAAAACCAACTTGGTCGATGTTTAATTCGAGACTTTAATATTTAGACACACCCTAATATATATATATATATATATATATATATATATATATATATATATAAGCCTAATTCTAAGGTTTAAGGTTTATACCACCGGACTCGATATACAGTTTTTCATATGTGGCAAACAAATTTAATTTATCGATGTTCTACAGTTTTATTTACTTTTAATATCGAAGAATTATGATAGACATATATGAAGACTTCCATGGGCGGAGTTTGGTTTCCTTTCTTGGGGGCTAAAAAAATAATTTTGACTTTGTTTGGGCGGAGACTTGGTCCAGAGCGAGCGACGCCGACAATAATTTCTCAGCCAAAAAAGTTGATGGGTTTTTTAGTCATATGCATGAGTCTGGTCCTTCTAAGGGAGGGGGGGCTAAGCCCGTGAAAAGACGCCATTTTCGCGGTAAAAAAGCTGAATCTGGACCTTCTTGGGGGGGGGCTTAGCCTCCCTAGCCGCTGATAAACTCCACCCATAAAGACTTCTTACCCGGTTTTCATTAATTCTGCAAATATATAATTATAGTGTTATGCCATTTCTGAGTATAAACTTTGTGATCGGTATAGGAGTTTGGAGGAGCTATAGACAGCAGGAGTGAAATATCAAAAGTATATTATATACATATATATATATGGTGAAAGTCAAGGACCGTATTAGAAAGACCTTGGGTGAAAGTGAAACATGATTAAAGATAGTTTTGACGCTGCAGGGATTTGCCTGCATGCAGCCTTCTTACAATACAAATCACATCTGGCCAATCATTTCAAGCTTATAGATGCGCTCCCTGACTGACAGATCATCCTTATATACCTATGAATCCTTTATATACCTTCCTTTATCCGCCAATTAGCTGCATGTCTCTCTGGCTGTTCGACTCCCTCTGCAGTCTCTTTTCCAATCACTCTTTCATCGATTTTTTAGACTTCATGCTGCGTACGCATCATCATCTATAGCGTCATAAAAAAACTATATATTCTATGGACAGCAGGAGTGAAATGTCAAAAGTGTAATATATAATATTATATTAGGGTGTCTCTTAAAAATGAAAGTTCAAAATTTTTATCTCTCACCCCTTCAAGTCGTGAGGTTTATGGAGAAAAATTTATAAAAAATTTGATCGAAATCGGATAATATTTAGAGGTCGCCCTTTGATGTCAAAGTTTTAGACATGTAGCCCCATTGTTTAAAATTATGCTACTATAGTTCGCATTGTTAAAGAAGTCCTAGATTGCCTTATTAATTGACTAATTTCAATCTATACTAGAAGTGAAGCAGGCTATCACCTTATATTCACTTTTATTCATTCCGATAATTTATATAGCGCCTTCTAAAGCGACCTACACATAGGCGCTCTCAGCACAGCAACAGCTAACAAAGTGAGATTTGAGCGACTTATAAAAATCAGACGCGAATTACCCGGCCATCAATCACAAGTCTACTGGGAGGCCATTCCAGATGCAGGGACCCACACTCGGAAAGGCTCAACGCTTCTAATAAAAGTATGAGCTCGCAGAACTGACAGCTGCTCCCCAGAGAACAGCAAAGATTATGATGATCTTTGTTGACCTGTCTCTTTGACCTCGCAAAGGAAGATCCAACTTCCACATGGCATATTGGCCATCTTCAAATTCTCATATCAAGTGCTGGAGTGCAAGATAGCAACTTTGCAGTTTGTTTTCCACCTCAAGACCTGGGTTACTATTCAAATCAGGGTTGAAGCACCTCTGAAAGACTTTTGACTCATGACCGAACCCCAAAATGCAAACTGAAGCAATTTCCAGTGTCACATGCAAAAAGCTTGGACAGCATCAATGGTACCTTTCTGAGGAACTTCTTGATTCCGGAAATGAAGAAACTCATCTTAGCCACCATGGAAGACCCAGCCCCGGATCCTGCCCCAAAGAGACCAGCAATGAAATCCGCAGCATTTTTGAGTACTAAGAGCCTGGAACAGTGCTGGATAAGAAAACGGTTATTTCCATACATGTTCTTCCACGGATTTCCCTTGACATGGACCCATTGAACGGGCTGGCAGACATCAATGACAGGGCTGAAATAGGAGTGGTATCATTCACGAATTCCATAAAAGAGTTGACCGCCCGGAAGAGCAAAAAATTCCGCCTTCAAGTTGTCTCTGGCAATTGATCCTGCCTGTAGCAGTGTATACTACTATTCTTTAATTTTAACATAAATATACAGATAGAAAGTAGAGATGTGGGGTGTAGTGGTGGTTCATTGCCTTGCAGCCGGGGGGGTTTGCACTTTGCAGATTCGAATCCACCTCAGGCCGCCCCGTATGGAGTGACCTTGAGCAAGTCCCCAACAATTGCTCATGCGCTTTGGCGTGAATATCAGGTTCAGTGTCCGGTGTCCGAGCTGTAGTCGGGAGTGCTTCTGAGTAGTAATCTTGAAGGGTCCCTATATCAAGTGCACATACATACATGTCTGTTATATAAACAGGCCAAATTGATTAGCACTAGAAATGATGATTAATTATTATGCGAAATTAGACAACATGATATCCCATTGTCGAAGTAGGCTTATTACATGCAAAACTTTGAGGCTCGAGGGCGACCTCCAAATTTTATCCGATTTTAATGAAATTTTTTGTAGAATTTTATTTCAATAAACCTAACAACTTGGGAGGGTGAGATGAAGAAAACTCCCAAAGAATTTTTCCCCATTATGCTAAGAGACACCCTAATATATATATATATATATATATATATATATATATATTGGTATATATATATCCATAGGGTGAAAGCTAAGCACCGTAATAGAAAGTCCTTCGGTAACCAAAAAGCATCTGAAAAGAAATCAGCTGATCCGTGTATCATCTCTAGATTGTCTCTGGTCTCGTGTAGCCTATAGAAGAACTGGAATCCTGTCAGAAGTCTGCCATTGATATGCATATAATATATAGAGGCATGCACACAGTTGTGCACTGTATGATGTATGATTGTATATAGCAACTCAAGAAACATGCATTAAGGGTTTAGCTACAATATATATAGTGCTTGTAAATATCGGTATAATAATATACACTATATCCACTTTTCAATTCACTGCGTTCAGGATATATCGGAAGACGAACAGGAACATGAATCCAATGAGGATGCCATCTTAGATATTTACACACACACCTGCACACGCACACGCACGCACGTACACACACATACACATACCTACACACATACACATACCTACACAAATACAAGCGCATCTACACACACCTACACACACGAGCACACACCTACACACACCCCAAACACAAACGCATGTATACACACACATACACACCTATACACACACCTACGAACACACACAGCTACATACACATACACACACCTATAAATGTTGAATATATTGATGTTGTTGATTGAATACGTTGAACACATTGATGTTGTTGATTGAATATGTTGAATATATTGATGTTGTTAATTGAATATGTTGAATATATTGATGTTGTTGATTGAATATGATGAATATATTGATGTTGTTGATTGAATATGTAGAATATATTAATTGTTGATTGATTGAATATGTTGAATATATTGATGTTGTTGATTGAATATGTTGAATATATTGAGGTTGTTGACTGAATATGTTGAATATACTGATGTTGTTGATTGAATATGTTGAATATATCGAGGTTGTTGATTGAAATGTTGAATATATTGATGTTGCTGATTGCATATGTTGAATATATTGACAATATTGATTGAATATGTTGAATATATAGATATTATTGAATGAATATGTTGAATATATTGATGTTGTTGATTGAATATGATGAATACATTGAAGCTGTTGATTGAATATGTTGAATATATTGATGTTGTTGATTGAATATGTTGAATATATTGATGGTGTTGATTGAAATGTTGAATATATTGATGTTGTTGATTGAATATGATGAATATATTGAGGCTGTTGATTGAATAAGTTGATTATATTGATGTTGTTGATTGCATATGTTGAATATATTGACTATATTGATTGAATATGTTGAATATATAGATATTATTGGTTGAATATGTTGAATATATTGATGTTGTTGATTGAATATGTTGAGTATATAGATATTATTGATTGAATATGTTGAATATATTGATGTTGTTGATTGAATATGTTGAATATATTGATTTTATTGCTTGAGTATGTTGAATATATAGATATTATTGATTGAATATGTTGAATATATTGATGTTGTTGATTGAAATGTTGAATATATTGATGTTGTTGATTGAATATGTTGAATATATTGATGTTGTTGATTGAATGTGTTGAATATATTGATGTTGTTGATTGAACTGTTGAATATATTGATGTTGTTGATTGAATATGATGAATATATTGAGGCTGTTGATTGAATAAGTTGATTATATTGATGTTGTTGATTGCATATGTTGAATATATTGACTATATTGATTGAATATGTTGAATATATTGATGCTGTTGATTGAATTTGTTGAATATATTGATTTTATTTATTGAATATGTTGAGTATATAGATATTATTGATTGAATATGTTGAATATATTGATGTTGTTGATTGAATATGTTGAATATATTGATTTTATTGCTTGAGTATGTTGAATATATAGATATTATTGATTGAATATGTTGAATATATTGATGTTGTTGATTGAATATGTTGAACATATTGATGCTGTTGATTGAATTTTTTGAATTTATTGGTGTTGTTGATTGAATATGTTGAATATATTGATGTTGTTGATTGAATATGTTGAATATATTGATGTTGTTCATTAAAATGTTGAATATATTGATGTTGTTGATTGAATGTGTTGAATATATTGATGTTGTTGATTGAATGTGTGGAATATATTGATGTTGTTGATTGAATATGTTGAATATATTGATTTTATTGCTTGAGTATGTTGAATATATAGATATTATTGATTGAATATGTTGAATATATTGATGTTGTTGATTGAATATGTTGAATATATTGATTTTATTGATTGATAATGTTGAATATATTGATGTTGTTGATTGAATATGTTGAATATATTGATGTTGTTGATTGAATATGTTGAATATATTGATGTTGTTGATTGAAATGTTGAATATATTGATGTTGTTGATTGAATGTGTGGAATATATTGACTATATTGATTGAATATGTTGAATATATTGATGCTGTTGATTGAATTTGTTGAATATATTGATTTTATTTATTGAATATGTTGAGTATATAGATATTATTGATTGAATATGTTGAATATATTGATGTTGTTGATTGAATATGTTGAATATATTGATTTTATTGCTTGAGTATGTTGAATATATAGATATTATTGATTGAATATGTTGAATATATTGATGTTGTTGATTGAATATGTTGAACATATTGATGCTGTTGATTGAATTTTTTGAATTTATTGGTGTTGTTGATTGAATATGTTGAATATATTGATGTTGTTGATTGAATATGTTGAATATATTGATGTTGTTCATTAAAATGTTGAATATATTGATGTTGTTGATTGAATATGTTGAATATATTGATGTTGTTCATTAAAATGTTGAACATATTGATGTTGTTGATTGAATGTGTTGAATATATTGATGTTGTTCATTAAAATGTTGAACATATTGATGCTGTTGATTGAATTTTTTGAATTTATTGATGCTGTTGATTGAATGTGTGGAATATATTGATGCTGTTGATTGAATATGTTGAATATATTGATGTTGTTGATTGAATATGTTGAATATATTGACGTTGTTGATTGAATATGTTGGATAAATTGATTTTATTGATTGAATATGTTGAACATATAGATATCATTGATTGAATATGTTGAATATATTGATATTGTTGATTGAATATGTTGAATATATTGATCTTATTGATTGAATATGTTGAATATATAGATATTATTGATTGAATATGTTGAATATATTGATATTGATGATTGAATATGTTGAATATATTGATTTTATTGATTGATAATGTTGAATATATTGATGTTGTTGATTGAATATGTTGAATATATTGATGTTGTTGATTGAAATGTTGAATATATTGATGCTGTTGATTGAATATATTGAATATATTGATGCTGTTGATTGTATATGTTGGATATATTGATTTTATTGATTGAATATGTTGAACATATAGATATCATTGATTGAATATGTTGAATATATTGATATTGTTGATTGAATATGTTGAATATATTGATGCTGTTGATTGAATATGTTGAATATATTGATTTTATTGCTTGAGTATGTTGAATATATAGATATTATTGATTGAATATGTTGAATATATTGATGTTGTTGATTGAATGTGATGAGTATATTGAGGCTGTTTATTGAATATGTTGAATATATTGATGTTGTTGATTGAATATTCTGAATATTTTGATGTTGTTGATTGAATATGTTGAATATATTGATGTTGTTGATTGAAATGTTGATTTTTTGATGTTGTTGATTGATATTGTTGAATATATTGATGTTGTTGATTGAATATGTTGAATATATTGATTTTATTGATTGAATATGTTGAATATATTGATATTATTGATTGAATATGTTGAATATATTGACGTTGTTGATTGAATATGTTGAATATATTGATTTTATTGATTGAATATGTTGAATATATAGATAATTTTGATTGAATATGTTGAATATATTGATGTTGTTGATTGAATATGTTGAATATATTGATTTTATTGATTGAATATATAGATATTATTGATTGAATATGTTGAATGTATTGATGTTGTTGATTGAATTTGTTGAATATACTGATTTTATTGATTGAATATGTTGAACAAATTGATGCTGTTGATTGAATTTTTTGAATTTATTGGCGTTGTTGATTGAATATGTTGAATATATTGATGTTGTTTATTGAATATGTTGAATATATTGATTTTATTGATTGAATATGCTGAATATATTGATGTTGTTGATTGAATATGTTGAATATATAGATATTATTGATTGAATATGTTGAATATATTGATGTTGTTGATTGAAATGTTGAATATATTGATGCTGTTGATTGAATATGTTGAATATATTGATGTTGTTGATTGAATGTTTTGAATATATTGATGCTGTTGATTGAATATGTTGAATATATTGATTTTATTGATTGAATATGTTGAATATATTGATATTATTGATTGAATATGTTGAATATATTGATGCTGTTGATTGAAAATGTTGAATATATTGATTTTATTGATTGAATATGTTGAGTATATAGATTTGATTGATTGAATATGTTGAATATATTGATGCTGTTGATTGAATTTGTTGAATATATTGATTTTATTTATTGAATATGTTGAGTATATAGATATTATTGATTGAATATGTTGAATATATTGATGTTGTTGATTGAATATGTTGAATATATTGAGGCTGTTGATTGAATATGTTGAATATATTGATGTTGTTGATTGAATATGTTGAATATATTGATGTTGTTGATTGAAATGTTGAATTTATTGATGTTGTTGATTGAATTTGTTGAATATGTTGATGTTGTTGATTGAATATGTTGAATATATTGATTTTATTGATTGAATATGTTGAATATATTGATATTATTGATTGAATATGTTGAATATATTGATGTTGTTGATTGAATATGTTGAATATATTGATTTTATTTATTGAATATGTTGAATATATAGATATTATTGATTGAATATGTTGAATATATTGATGTTGTGTATTGAATATGTTGAATATATTGATTTTATTGATTGAATATGTTGAATATGTTGATGTTGTTGATTGAATATGTTGAATATATAGATATTATTGATTGAATATGTTGAATATATTGAGGTTGTTGATTGAAATGTTGAATATATTGATGTTGTTGATTGAATATGTTGAACATATTGATGCTGTTGATTGAATTTTTTGAATTTTTTGGCGTTGTTGATTGAATATGTTGAATATATTGATGTTGTTGATTGAATATGTTGAATATATTGATGTTGTTCATTGAAATGTTGAATATATTGATGTTGTTGATTGAAAGTGTTGAATATATTGATGTTGTTGATTGAATGTGTTGAATATATTGATGCTGTTGATTGAATATGTTGGATATATTGATTTTATTGATTGAATATGTTGAATATATTGATTTTATTGATTGAATATGTTGAATATATAGATATTATTGATTGAATATGTTGAATATTTTGATGTTGTTGATTGAATATGTTGAATGTACTGATGTTATTGATTGAATATGTTGAATTTATTGATGTTGTTGATTGAATATGTTGAATATATTGATGTTGTTGATTGAAGTTTTTGAATTTATTGGCGTTGTTGATTGAATATGTTGAATATTCTGATGTTGTTGATTGAATATGTTGAATTTATTGATGTTGCTGATAGAATACGTTGTATATATTGATGTTGTTGATTGAATAATTATGTTGCATATATTGATGTTGTTGATTGAAAATGTTGAATATATAATTGTTGTTGATTCAATATGTCGAATATTTTGATGTTGTTTATTGAATATGGTGAATATGGTGATGTTGTTGATTGAATAATTATGTCCGTAGCTCAGTTGAGACAGTGCTGGTCGATAAACTGAGTCATTATTGCGACCCGGGTTCAAGCCTCGCTCAGGGCAAAAATTTATTTGAATTTTCTGTTAGCTTCCAGTGGCGCTTTCTGTTGTGTTGTTTGCCTTGGGTCTGCTGAAAATAGGATAGCCCCAGTACCTTGCTCTTAAGTGCTGTAATATGCCGAGCAAATTTCTGCCCAGGGTAACGGCCTCTGTTGTCATAGACCCTGGTCAAATCGGATCCATCCATCCCTCCCATTCCTGTCTTGGCCGTATCAGGAGCGTTCCAGTACTTATGCCATTAGTGTTAAATTACCCAGCCTGTTGTAGCCGACCTGCGTGTCGTGCGAAGCTTGCCGTATTTCGGATAACTTGTAGCTGTAATCGTTATGCGGCCTGTCAGATTGAATGCCAATAAACGAATATTATTATTAAATATAAATGTAGTCGGATTTTTATATACCGGCTGTCTTATGGCCTCGACCCTGAGGGTGAGATCCTTCACCACCGTTCGCCCGTTTGAATGGACGCCACGCCGTGGACGGACCGTGCTAGCCCGAGATTTTGAATCTCTGAAATAGCCACCTTCGGGATTCGAAGCGCGGCCCGCACGCTCTCTTTCACAGAGCGCGCGGTCGCCAGCTCTCTTACCGATGTGGCTAACGAGGGTTAACATGTAGCTAACGAAGGCTAACAGGGCTAACCTATACACACCTACATACACACACCTGCACATACACACACATATGATATATAGTCATATACCTATACGTGCACACATGCACATACACATGATTAAAATATCATGGCAATTGGTGTAGGCTACTTGGTGAAGACCATGCATTATAGGGCCTCCTTTTTGCGTCCTTCAGCAGGTGACATGAGTCACATGACGTTAAGAAATGTGATGTAGCTATAATGTACAATTATGCCATAGAAAAGGAGCATAATGAAGCCCCATTAGTTAGACCTCCGCTGACCTTATAAAGCATAATGAGCGGAAAGGTTCCCGACACCCGCAGCAGCAGCAGCGGCCAAATGCTTTTAGACGATCACATCAGATGATCAGACCGCTACGGAGCCCCTAAAAGGACATAAATGCAATTTTTTTTCTTTGTTTAAATCTCGTGCGCACGAGATAATATCTCGTGCTCACGAGATATTATCTCGTGCGCACGAGATATTATCTCGTGCGCACCATAGACATCATGTCTATGGTGCGCACGAGATAATATCTCGTGCGCACGAGTTACTAAGTCGTGCGCACGAGATAATAAGTCGTGCGCACGAGATAATATCTCGTGCGCACGAGATATTATCTCGTGCGCACGAGATATTATCTCGTGCGCACGAGTTACTAAGCCAATCACAGATCGTTTCTGTGATGCGTCACGGATGATGCCTCTGTATATATATATTATCGATGGTGGTTTGTAGTATAACCTTGAGCAGAGATAAAGTAAACATATACATCGTATCGAATTTTGACTAGTGTAATACAGAATATTTCTGCGTGGGTTCGGACCACTTTACTACAAGTTAGTGTGTCATACTCATTTTACAAGGTTTTAGACTATTCTGGCTGATTATGATTATTGCGCATTGGTTAACACAGTTGGCACGGAGAGAGAGAGGTTATGAGTTCGAGGGCGGATATACTTTGTAGGCTGCTATTACCATCATGTAATGCAGGCTGTCTGTTTTGTTTGTAGTTAAGTTTCATTTTAATTAAGATTACTGCATAACCGGTACATGTAAAGCGCAGTGCGTTTGCAGGCATTACCGTACATTAAAGAACGAAAAACCATCTTTGCTTTACCTGATCATCTTGTTAAGGTCTCTTTCCGTAGTGATTCTTCCTGCAACAGTTTCATCTGTCCATCTGTCATATAATGTTTATGTGAATTGGTGAATTGAAGATAATGAAATTAATCAACTTATTATTTTTTTAAGCTATTCCACATTCATGCTGCTGTTATTGAATATGGAGAATTTATAATCGTCCTCTATTAGAATGCAAGTAACATGGTTCAGACCTCAATAGTAGTTTGTGTAATTCACACCGGCTCTGTGATTCACTATATTCACCTCTTTTGTCACCGATTGCAGAACTTTTGTCATTCGGGATCAGTAAGTAAAGATATGTGAACTATAGTTTTTAACTGTGTTGCTATTATTTTGCTGTTTTAGGTTGTGAAGTCTAGTAAACCCCAAAAGAAGCAAGTTGAGCACACCTAGTCAACATCGTCTACAATTGCTGTCACAGAGAACGACGCCCGGTCTGCATCGTTTACACTTGCCATCACAGTGAAGGATCACTCCTATTCAGTAAATGTTAGTCCAAGACAATGAAAAGTGAAATGAAAACTGTTGTGGATCGTGCTTGAATTATATTGAGCAGTTGCATAGATTACAGGAGTGTTGAGGGTTTGCGAAATGGCACTAAGTTAAAAATTGCTCACGTGATGTGCAATTGGCAGAAGATGAAGGTCAATTTAGTTGCCCAAACATTGAGTGCGAGAGTAGCTGACGCCATTGAATTTTGTCGTGAAAATTTGAAACTTGCTCAGTTTATCGGGTCTGAGGCTACAGTTCGCTTTTTATGTATAATTGATCATTTTCAGGTTTTTAATTAGCAATTTCTTGATTCGATTAGATGCACTTCTTACATGGAAATGGAGCATTTCTAATCAATTGTAAGCAATGTGTTTGTATATTAATTAATTCCTGTAATAAATTAGAAGTTAATGGATAAGCTGATTCAATGCGTTTGCTGCTATGTCTGACAACGAGATAGCTGATATAGGAGACAGTCACCTAGGTGATCCTGGCAGTCTTCAGCAGATTGGATCCCCTACAATGGAAAGGAACCCTGATTCGCAAGGTCGGCAATCTGTTGATCTATGTCCTGGTACCTTACACTCTAGCGCATCCCTGGTGCAGCCGATTAGTGGTGAGGACTTTGACTTCCCCATGGAAGAATCTGACTTAGAGCCCACTTTTTGATTTAGGCGCATAGTCATGTTGAGGTTTTTTGGTATTTTTGCCAGGTGTCCCAACCATCTTTCACAGCCGACGATTACCTGGACTTTATGATGGAGAAGATCGCCATGACCCGTCGATCAACGGAAGGTTCTCCGCCTCCATCCTTCCCTTCTTCAGCATCTGCAGCTACCCTCAACGAATGGCAGCCGATCCAGTCCGATGCTCTCAGATGCCTCATCCAAGGCTCCACATGTAAGTTACTCTTCTGTTATCACGTGGCTTGACATGATTGACATGGGAATATTGCACACCATTTTCTGATTGGGCAGGGTCTCAATGAAATGGTTTAACACTGCCATTTCTTTGACAAGATAAGCGGAAAATCTGTAGAGTTTTGGTGGCATCATTTGTGTCTTCATTTTTATGACAATAGGTTTAAGCAACAGTGCAAAGTTGTATGTAAATAAACTCTGTGTTTCTTGCAGATTGACGTTGACAGTGATGGCTACATAACGGCCACTGAGTTGCAAGATGCCCTGAATCAAGTCGGAATAAAGATCGCAGGGCATGAATGCCGTGAGCTCATCAAGAAGCATGATACGATCGTCAGGGATGGACGTCTCAACTTCGAAGAATACAAACAGGTTTAAAATTTAAAGTCTGGTCATCCATGAGCCAGGTTAACATGGTTAGATATATAGAAATTCTACTTTTCAGTTACAAGGTGACGTGTTATACTGTTTGCCTTGGGTCAAGCAAACTGGAGTGGTTATGTACTGCACTAGAGTTGAAAGATCCCAACAGGTGAAAGCAGGGCCGGCCTTAGCCCTAATGGCGCCCCAGGCAATCCAAACATTTGACGCCCTTTGACCCCACTCCACAGTCCACCCCCACGACAACCCATTTAGCAGCGGTTCAGAGACCAGCCAGAACATTGTGCCTAACAATGTGCATAACTGAGCTGTTTTTTAATATTATTATTAAGCTTTTCATTGGTACACTTAGCCTACAGTCTGGAATGTTGTAATCTCATCTTCATATAAATCATATTCAGCAAGGCCCACTCCCATTTTATACATTTTACTTCTTGCAACATCTTCACTATCGAAATTGACCGTCGCGTTGTCTGAATTACCAGCTGACGACTGGGTGCTAACATTGAGAGATAAAGTAGGGATCAGCCTCAGTTTAGTTTAAATAATTGGAAAGCGACCGTATTGTCTTTTTATTCTAACTTTCGTCTCTTGTTTTTTTTATTTTGACTTTGGAAACCTGATAATTTCTGATGCTTCATGGAATCATAGAGTTTGATATAATTTAATTTTTAAGATCAAAATATTCAAACCTAAGCAGTCAACATATAAGACACAACGGCTATAAATAACACAACAATTCTTCAGTTGATGGCGTATTTGGTTGAAAGATGTCACTATGTCAGTATTAGCCAATAAACATCAGGTCTATTATAGACATAGACTGCAAAGCACAGTACGGAATGCTGTTAAAAATCAAATTTTATTAGTCGATATAAAATTTATGCAGTCTTTGAAATTGAATTAGATCAGTCTAAACAGTGCAATAATTGTGTTAAATTTCTTCCATTAGCAAAAGTCTTTAGGTTAAAAGAATATAGTGTAAAAAACATATAAATCACCCGTACCGCGGCGCCCCCAAGCCTGCGGCACTCTAGGCAATTGCCTGCGTTGCTTATGCCTAAGACTGGCCCTGGGAGAAAGCAGTCTTGGAGAAAACAACTGGAAATGCCACATTGTCAAGGTGCAATGCTTGAAAGCCAGTTGCCAAGTTCACTGGTGACAGTGGAACATGCCTCTTGTCTGCATCAGTGAGAGTTGTGAGCAATTGACCTACAAAGGGCTTCTACAAAATTATATAATTATAGAAATTTTCAGTTACTTTCAATCAATAAACAAAAGGCATTGGCCAAGCATCCTGGGCATCTCCGTCTTAATTTAATGTTTCAAAATGAGTAAAATTTTCGTCTCTTATTTGTTGATAACCAGCTGTGCATCCTATGCACGCTGGTGCTTCTAATGCTGTAATACAATTGATGGCTACAAGGCCAATTAAACAACATATGGTGTGGCTTTACTGTTGTAAACAATCAGCAAAGCATGATCAAAATAAGTTGAAAATTGTCCCAGTCTTGTTATCTTTCTAGTATATTGCTTTCAGTTTTGAATCATGCTGTACTTACATTTTTATGACAGCTCTACATAAATCTGAAGCAAGATCGAGACTTTGGTGGCAAGAAGAAATCTTTGGTTAAGAAAGCACAGGGAGTGACAACATTTGGTGGAATGTCTCATACATCGGCTGAAGGAACAACACATTCTGTTGCAGCGGAAGAACGCGTTGCCTTTTGCAACTGGATCAACAAGTCGGTATTTTCTGCATTCACTTTGCAATTATGCATTTCTTAGCTACAATATGCTTCTTTATATTTTCAGTGATTGACGCATACATAAATTTCTTCCACTGAATTTTTATCATAGTCTTATATTAAAGTCTGCCTTCAGTGCCCTTCACATACACTTTTGCTGCATCCACCATGTCATACTACCTGCAACAACTACCTGCAAGATATCTGTTGCTCCACATGTATCCAAGGCCGCCACCCTCTCCGTTGTGCACAGTAGGGAGTGCATTTGGTTCCATTCGAACAGACTAAAACCATTCAGAATGGAGCATTGTCTGTGGTGGGTCCAGCTGTCTGGAATGGGATCCCACAGGAGCTGCGTCTGCTTCCTAGGGCCGTTACTGAAGCATTTCCTGTCAAACACAAAACTTTCTTGCCGTGCTAGAGCCGGGAGCGCTTCTGAGTAGCCCCCTTTAAGAAATGCTATATAAATTCTGGAATGAATTCTGGAATATTGAACGACTTTTCAAATGTATTAAGTGAACTGTGTGGGCAATGATTTATAATGAAAGATACATTTTACATTAGCTGGCATATCAATGACTTCGTTATTTTTTCATTCTTACTTATAATTTGTTATGTAGACAAGATAGTGACCCGTGTCTGACTTGGTTTAATTCTAGAAATTTTGCTGCTGATCCTGATTGCAAAAAAGTATCTTCCGGTGGATCCAGATACATCTGATCTGTACACAAAAGGCAATGATGGTGTTCTCTACTGGTATGCTAGTCACAAATCATCATCTCTTTCATCAGTGCTACAGCAATGTTTCTTCTCTAGATAAAAGGTCCCGGAACTAAATAAATTCAAATGATGGAAGGGCTCCAAAGTACCGAGCCTCAGTCTCTTATTTATTTATTATTTTGAAATATAATTTAGATCAGAAACGAAAATAATATCATTGAAGATTTAAATAGCTACATAATTTTCTACTAAAATCTTTATTTACTAAATTATTTTTAGAAGTTGAAAAAATGTTCTGGAACATCGTTCTGGAATGTTTCATCAAAAAAAGTGCTAGTGATATATGAGAACTTTTTAAAATAAATTTTTGCAGCTGTTTCTGATATAAATACTAAGAATCTTCGTTTATTTTTCAAACTGACACAATGTAGTATCATTACAATCGGTAGTGATCACAAGTTATTACAGGTGTCAAATTTGACTGTCGTAGCCATGCAAGGCACCTATCACGTCTGATTACTGAGTTTACCAATGCTAACTGCCGAACGGATGGTTGAGTTCACCTTTTGGAAGGGTTGTGGGAAGCGATCCCACATCTCTGTGCTCTTTTTGCCATTGTTTTACCATTACCCTAAGGGCCTAAGCCCATCCCCAATATCACATTTCTCCCATTTAATTTAGTGTGTGTGTGCTTAATGTTTTGTTTAACTGCACATCTATTTAACAGTTTATTTTAAAAAACCTGTGAAGATGCTTTACATAATGTTTGCACTCTGTCAGAAAAAAATTAGTACTTTTATATGTTCATTTGAGAGGCTTTTTGGCTTTTCTTCTGCTCTACCATTGCACTTGATACGCATTTTATAGACTGCTATCAGTTTTCACAGTTCTATGACCTCTTTGTTTTGATATATGCAAATTGCGTTGAGTTTTCGTTGAGTTATGCCGATTACGCTAATCTTTTTGAAACATTTCTAAAACATTGTTGAACACTAGATGTACAGCAAATTAAGTCTTTTTATTTTCAAATGCTCTGTTCTTGGTATCTAGGTCTTTTTCATATACTGGTAGATCTTTTTGTATACTAAGTATCTCCAGCTTAACATTGTAAGTCGTGACATTATGACAGATCCAGGGGCCAATCCGACCATGGACCCCACCCCATTTAGAAGTCTCTATTTTTTACCAGCTATTCTGACTCGGAAAGTTGATGTGGCCACCCACATGAGCACCTTCGCAGGCCTCCCCACGCCCACAACTAAACACTGTTCGACTAAAAAAGGTCAACAAATTTTTGGCGTATAAAATGGTATCTTTTTGTTGGGAATTTGGCAAATGACTAAAAAAGGTCATAAACTATTTTTGCGGATACGGCATTTTTTGGGAATTCGGCAAATCAGATTTTTCGGTGGCCAAGACGAAATTTTTCCCTGCCCCAAGACCCAATATTAGACATTTTGGCCCTTTGAAGTTTTCTGTATCCGCTCTTACTTATTGTATAATAATAATAGTACTCTAGTGAGTCTAGTCAGTCAGCAGATCAAATTGAAACGAAGCTCCTGAGACGACAATCATACTCGCATTTCATCGTCGATTCTAAGAAATATTGTTTGTGTGTTTGCATGAAATTGGTTTACTTTATATTATATATATTTCATAAGAAAACTGGCAGTTTTTTGAATATGGAAGCATTTCAGAGTCAGTAAATTCCTACCCGTATACCACTAGGGCAGGGCTTTTTTTAACGTGCAGTTGTACACAAAATGTGCAGTTCTAAATGAACTTGTGCAGCTCTAGAAGCACTTCTGTCACAAGTTCTGTGCAGTTAAAACAAGCAAAAAGGTCATTGTCATCCAATTGGAAGTGATTTACCATGGAGAATGGGAAGGGAAAGAAGGGGTCGTGCAGTTCTAAAAATTCCTTAAAAACAGCCCTGCACTAGGATAAATGTGCCCTTTAACACGGGATGCGACACTATTTACTGTGAATTTTGACTATCATTTATTTCTACATTTCTAATGCAAACACCTGTGTAAAGCATATCAAGGTGTTTGCTTCTTATTTCAGAAAACAGCACTGTGGTTTCGATAGAATCAGGTCTTGCATTCTGGACGAGCTACATCGGGGGCTGCCACATCATCAATTCAGCCATTTACTGACACGCTCACTGGCGGAATGCGTTGGCTTTAGAAGAGTTTAGCATAGTAGTAGAATGGATTTCTTAAACCAGGCTGCTTGTTGCAGGGGTCATAGCGGTCCTGTATTGCCTGTATAAATGTCCTGTAATTTTTCACTTTTTTTTACCTGTTCTTTAAAATCCTGTATCTTTTCAACAGTGTTGTGTACTTCTTGTATTTTTGCAAAAGTCCGATTCACGCTCTTTGTTTGTCGCAAATGATTATTGCCTGGAATATTTATAATTGTTTTGGATTTTTTCCTTTACAAACCAGAGTGCTTATATCACAATACACAAAGTATCATTCAGGGGCACTTCATTGCAGATGTTGCTCAAATTTTTAAGCAGAGGGTGCACTGGTTCATGTCCTGTATTGTGAATTCGGTGAGTTCTCTGTTTGAAATGTTCTCTTCAGATATACGAAGATGGATGTTGTCGGGTGCAATACAGGTCACAAGCTGAGAATGCTGAACGATTGCAAATTCGTATTTATATTCTTAAAACTCCTATAACGTCACTCGAAAGCCTAGCACAGGGCATCAGTTTATTCGTGAGCTCTGCTGCAAGTCAGAAGGGCTGTCCACAGGAGGGCTGAGTCTGGTTCCATAGTTCTTGAAGAGGTGAGACTAGTTTGGAAGGGAAAGCTCAAAAGGTGATGGTTGGAGGGGTGCAATACAGGTCACAAGCTGAGAATGCTGAACGATTGCAAATTTGTATTTATATTCTTAAAACTCCTATAACGTCACTCGAAAGCCTAGCACAGGGCATCAGTTTATTCGTGAGCTCTGCTGCAAGTCAGAAGGGCTGTCCACAGGAGGGCTGAGTCTGGTTCCATAGTTCTTGAAGAGGTGAGACTAGTTTGGAAGGGAAAGCTCAAAAGGTGATGGTTGGAGGGGTCTGGGGAAGGTGAATGATAATGATGTTGGAGTAACTGAAAAAGTGCAAAAAATCAGGGACATATTTCAGAGACGTGGTGCAGCGTTGGATAAAAATTGTGTGGGAGAACTTGAGATGATGCTCCTTCCAGCTGGTGCTGTGCATTGTACATCACAACTTTTCATTTGATGAATAGATTGAGAATTACCTGTGAACCTGGGGGCCTGGTAGGACAATGGATAACACGCTGGCGTAGAGTGTGTGGCGTAGAGTGCGAGAGGTAGCGAGTTCGAGCCCCCGTTGGGCGTGCTTCTTTTGTAGGCTGCTATTAGCGCACTTTAATTGCGAAGCTGTCTGTTCTGTTTGTACTTAAGTTTAATTAAGATTACTGCATAACTTGTACCGGTAAATGTAAAGTGCAGTGCATCTTGCAGGGACTTTATTAAAGAAAAGATTATTATTTCTAATAAAAAGATTTATGAAAATAAGAAAATTGATAAGATGTATCATTCTTATACTGTTGATCATCTGAAATTTACCATGATGACAATGGTAGTCATGACATTTTGCCACTGTGGCAGATGCTGAAAGAGGTTCAGTATTGTACCTATCCTTTGCCACATTGTTTCTGTACACTGTTATGGTCAGCAGTATGCTGACGATGTCCAGGCTTACACCCATTGCCTCCCTTCTAATTCTGTCGAAGCAGTTCAGATAATGAGCAGGATGCTCTAGAGTCATGGATGTCACTCAATAGACTACACTTGAACCCATCTAAGACAAAATTTATTTAGTTGGACACACGGCAGCAGCTTGCCAAGCTTGATCTCTTTTCACTTGCATCTGAATTTCCTGGCTTTGTCTTGCAACCACGGTTCATGACTTTGGTGTTCAATTTGACCAAGAACTCACTTTTGCTCCTCAACTTCACCGTCTTGCTCGAGATTTCTATTATCAGCTGCGCCAGCTTCGCACTGTCATCCGTTCTCAGGCCCGCATTAAGGTAGGTGCTAAGGGTGCTGCAGGACCCGGGCCCGCAGTTTTAGGGGCCCGCATTTTCAGAAATGATGAAATTTCTTAGCAAGTGGGGCGCGGTGGTGTAGTGGTGGCATCGTTGCCTTGAAGCCGGAAGGTTCGAATCCACCTCGCCGCGTAAGGACCTTGGGCAAGTTCTTCACTCACAATTGCTCAGCGCTTCGGCGTGAAACTCCGATGCAGTGTCCGCTCTGCATTCGGGAGCGCCTCTGAGTAGAGAGAGCTTGAAGGGGCGCTATAACAAGTGCACATACAAACAAACAAGAATACTGCAACAATAACAAAAACGAAGTTATTGTCGACGAAATTTTGGCTAAGTTCTCCCACACATCTGATTTATTAGCTCCAGTTTATGAATTGGTTGAAATCGCAGGAACTTATTGTTATTCTAAATTTATCTTTGGGAACAGGACCGAATCAAGAAATGTGGGGTCCTGTTCGGAAATTTTTGCGTACATTGGATGATAGAATTACCTAGTAAAAAGATCTAGGAACTAAGGAAGCTGATAAGATAACATACCGGTAATTCTTATACAGTTTACCATTTGAAGTTTACAACGATTGCAATGGTAGTCCTGACATGTTTGTCACTTTGGCATGGTAATGCAGATGCCGACATAAGTTCAGTATTGTGCCTATACTGTAGTTATAATTTGCCACATCTTTTATGGACACTGTTGTTATGACTTCAATGCAACAATCAGCTTAAGAAGTTTAATCTGCAGCAGGTGTAGCATATGGACATGACATAGGTTGTGCTACTAATGTTTTGCTGCGTGAATGATTCAGTCAATCATACCTATATAAACTTACATAAATATAGAGTTAGATGAAGAAGACGTTACAGCGTGGCAGAAGACTATCCATTTGCATATATAATTATATATGTATACCAGTATATATTAACATATGCGCCCCTTCCCGATCTTTGTCTATGTGCATATATGTGTATATATCAGGGGTTCTCAAACTGTGGTACGCGTACCCCCGGGGGTATGCCAGGCGCTGGTAGGGGTACGCGAAAAATTCCATAAATATAATTTTTTGGAGTTTATGGACTCTATGTTCATGTTTCTTTGATTAGCAATGACTTCTAACGTTGCAGCATATAACAGCATCGTCATTTCTTTCTTTCACAACATATAATTAGACTCACATAATTTATTATACAATGCATGCAACATATTTATGTTTTGGCCTACCACTACAATCTTGAAGCAAATAATGTATAAATGGTTGAAAGTACCAAAGCCAGAAATTCTCAGCATATATATATATATTTATATATAGAACTAAAATAACAGATAGGTGAATTGGCCTAAGGATTAATTTCCTGGTCTAGCTTTCAATTTGCGATTCCTTTCAGCTTGTCATATCTGGGTGAAACTGGTTTTTAAACTATGCTTGCTATCAATCAATCAATCAATCAATCAAATATTTTTATTTTGCAACCAAAGTATACATGACAGGTTTACACCTCCTGCTCATTGGTTACAAAAAGGGGAGGCCCTAAAGGAATAAAATAATCTCGCTGTCTAGGGACATCAACTAGTATATTGAGTTGACGATGTGAGGTGGCCATGACGAAAACTTTGCAAAATCAACGCAGTGGATGACAAATGTGACAAAGCACAATCAGGCAACTTATGCTAGAAAAAACGGAAGAGAAAACACAACAAAATAAATGGAAACTGAAAAGTTCAACGCTGCTGAGTCACAAGCAATTATGAAAAAAGAACAAAAAACTTAACTACAGAACAAAGACCCACTGCAGTACAAAGCCTACATCGAACGAATATCCTATCAAAAACAAACATTGGGTAATTTGCTTTTGAAATTGTCAAATATTAAACCATATTTTAAAAAATCTGAGCTACTTTAAACAAGCACACAGCACTATAGACGGTTAGCAAGTCAGAAAATTAACTTCTTGTTACAGAATAATTAGTTACCAGGCACACAACCACCATCAAGCCGAAAATGGCATTGGCCAGATTTAAATGCCAGGTCAATCTGACCATTACAGTTTGACCTGGCCATGCATATTCCAGTCTATAATTCCAATCCTTATACGTGAAACGTACAAAGCTTGTTACCAAAATGCTATAAAAGTAACTAAAATAATTTTATAACCACAAACAGCACTGAATTTATGTTTAAATTGGAGTCACGAGGCTTAGCAGAAATTCACCCTATTCAAGTAGAAAGATTCAGATTCAGTTTAAATCGTCAACGCCAAATATTCTGAAATGTAAACAACAACTTTAGATACGAACTGAAGCGACACCTAGCGTTTTTAAAGGAAGACAAGAGGCACACGAAGTAGTAAGCAATTTTTGCCGAAAGGGTGGTTCATTCTGGAATTATACATGAACTACCTTAGGTGGCCATGTTTAGATTGGTGGCCAGGTTTATCCGAATTCACCCTATATAGTATCTAATGGCGACACTAACCCAAAACGACCCTCACGACGCTTCACCTGACCCTAACGACGCATAACCTGACCCTAACCGACACACACGGTCACTGATACTGCAGTTTCGCCTTCGTGCGATTAACGCGTCAAAAAATTGGCAATTAAAATTTGTAAACCATTAATCGTAGGTCTACACGTTAATTGAATCTGATTGAAAAGGATAAAAACCTTTTAAACGCAAAGCTCACAGTTAACACTAGTAATAAATTATACATTCTTTTAAAACATTCCAACAAGGAATTGACTGCTATCGAGGCAATTCGTCGCTCAAAATCGCCAGCATGCGAACCAAAACATGCGTTTATCGCTACCGCAGTCATGGCAACAACTTACTGAACACGACCCGTGACGCATCACAGAAACGATCTGTGATTGGCTAAGTAACTCGTGCGCACGAGATATTATCTCGTGCGCACGAGATAATATCTCGTGCGCACGAGATAATATCTCGTGCGCACGAGATAATATCTCGTGCGCACGAGATAATATCTCGTGCGCACGACTTATTATCTCGTGCGCACGACTTATTATCTCGTGCGCACGAGATATTATCTCGTGCGCACGAGATAATATCTCGTTCGCACGAGATAATATCTCGTTCGCACGAGATAATATCTCGTGCGCACGAGATCATATTTTTGCATTAATGTCCTTTTAGGGGCTCGGTAGACCGCAGACGGCTTCAAAAGAATCCGCCGAAGTCAAAGAGGATGGACCACGGCTGCTGCCTTTTCAGTCTAGTGTAATAAGCACATGGTGATGACCTATATACACTTCATAATACACTGCATGATGGTGAGGAATACTTGTATGGTATGGCCAATGCATGGTTTCGTGTCAATCTATAGAATCATCCTCCAAGTGCTAAACCCCTTCAGCATCCATGCATGCAATCTCTTCAATTTAGTTTCCGTGTGTATACATCAAAGCTTTGAATTATTATTTGATCTAAGCATAATAATGTTGAAAATAATATTGAAACCTGGCTGCAATAAAGAGCCTTGGAATATCCTATATGTGTATTATGTTTCTGGTATATTTGGCCTATATATATATATATATATATATATATATATATACAAATATTATATATGCATCTATATGGATAATGGATGTTCACTTTAGCGCCTTTTCCAGCCTCATAAAGCCGCCCAGGTGTGATTTAGTAATTGCGATTCTGACGTTTTTATTGAATAACAACATCAATCGAAATTGCATTTATCAAAGGAGATATTAGTATATATATACTCTCTCTCTCTCTCTCTCTCTCTCTCTCTCTCTCTATATATATATATATATATATATATATATATATGCTGACATCCAAATACATAGGAGACCAAAGGACAGGTGTATAGTTGCCAAAGGGTCACCTGCTTCTTATGAAATATTTCATGAAATGCCGGCATTTCCAATACTCGTATACACCTTGTTTCAACAGTTTAACTATAACCTTGCAAAAGCTTGTAGGACAGTAGGAAGTGTATACATTATAAGTGCAATGTTAGACCAAATGGTTTCTTTCCACAAAATAGCCCAATGCAAGTAGCACGGCAATTCGACTGTCATTGCAATGTTAAAGAGCAATTATCTGTAGGCGCAGCAGAAACATTCATTAGTGCAACATAATTATAGCGTCAGGGTTTCAATGCACTGTGAAGCTGTGTATTAATTACATAACCTATACGCTACTATAAATGCGTTTCCTAAACGGTGTGCACCGGATATATATACTGGTAATTCCGTGTAGGTCGTTCGCTTTTCATTAAAGAAACTGGAGAGGCATCGTGTTATAATATATATATATATATTAACGCAGTGTTTCCAATGATCCCTGCAGTGATTTATTAACAAGTGCATTTAGTATATAAAATAGGTCTACTATATATATAGGAAGTTTAAAACCATATATATGGATACATATACAAACATTATATGCTATACATGTCAATGCTCATAATAATTTTTATAGAAATTATTGTTGGTGACCAAGTCAAATCAGCATGTGAAATTTATATATATGTATATCCAAAATTATCCATATATATAATACAATTCATATGAGGTGCGTATGCATGTATACTCGTAAAAGTGATATCAGAATATATAATGTAATATAGGCCCATGAGCTTATAGTTATATTATATACAATATGGTAGAGACGCCTGGAAAAGAGACGCCATATGTAGCATTTAAGAGTCGCTCTGACTTTACGACTGCAGAAGATACATGTACAGTCTCATACAGATTGAATATAGATTGGATTCCGGGAAAGACTGCATGTTAGTGTTGGAAACATGTGTGCGCATATAAAATGTGTCACGACAGAAGACCATCCACTTGGTTCCATTTGGCAATACGCGAATATCCCAGAGATATCTCGTGCATGACATGTATACTTGCCATTCTGACTCCATTTTCTCTTCACTCGTCACCTGCTCCATGTCAGACCATTTTAACGTCGTATCCTTAATTTGACTGTATATATATATAAGTATATATACATATGTACAGGGTGCGCCAAAAAAAGTAATCCCTTACGGTTTTCAGCCCATATCTTGGCCAAACATACGAATTTTTAAATGAAATTTTACAGTCTTAAAGGCAATTCATATTTACGTACAATGGTCAAATTACAAAAAAAATTTCAAACAGAACAAAAGTTATATCACTTTTAGTGATGCTACCCACCGTTTTTTGACGATTCAGAAACGCGACGCAACAAAAAAGTAACAAAAAACCAATTTTATTATTCTGGCCAATATCTTGGCCATACGTAGGAATATCGAAATGATATTTTACAGGCTTAATGACAATTCATATCTACACACGATGGCCAGATTTCAGCAAAAATATTTCAAACAGAATAAAAGTTATGGCACTTTTAAGGAGGCCACCCACCGTTTTTTGACGATTCAAAGACGTAACGCAGCAAAAAGTAGCAAAAACACGATTTTATTAAGTCTCATCTCAAATAATTGTTATCAAATAGGCTTTGATAATGCCAGATGATCATTATTATTACTATTTAAGAAGGAACAGGGTACCAGCGTAGCTGCACGTCACTGAGAAGTCACTTAGCAAGATGACAATCAAATTGGTAAATAAGAAATCTGTCAGATTAATCAACAGGTCCATCGAGAACTTTGCAAAGATACTCAAAAGAAGTTTTGTCACTGGTGGTGGGCACATTGAACACAAGTTGTGAATCACTATCAAGTTCAGTTCCAAACAGTTATTTGAGATTTGACTTGATAAAATCACGTTTTTGTTACTTTTTGTTGCGTTACGTTTTTTAATTGTCAAAAACGGTGGGTGGCCTCACTAAAAATGGTACAACTTTTGTTGTGTTTGAAATATTTTGATGAAATCTGGCCATCATGTGTAAATATGAATTGTCTTTAAACCTGTAAAGATTCATTTTGAAGTTCTTACTTCTGGCCATGATATTAGCAAAAAACCTTTAAAAAATTGCGTTTCGTTTTTGAATCGTCAAAAAACGGTGGGTGGCCTCACTAAAAGTGATATAACTTTTGTTCTGTTTTAAATATTTAGTTGAAATGTGACCATTGTACGTAAATATGAATTGCCTTTAAGACTGTAAAGTTTCATTTAAAAATGCGTATATTTGGCCAAGATATGGGCAAAAAACCGTAGGGGATTACTTTTTTTGGCGCACCCTGTATATATAAAGCACGCGCGAACATATCCCCAATAATGTCTTCGTTCCTCTAATTCAAATCAAATTCACTTTATTGCGACCAGAAGACACGTCAACAGCATCATTTTTTATAAAGTAGCACAATGAATAAAATCAAGACTGCAGAGTATAACCAAGTGCAAGTGCAGTTAGGCCCGCTAAACTATAGGGCATATTCGTACACCTTTCCCTTTCTTCTCTTAAACCTGAATTCGGTATACTGCACGCACTGGCCTGGGCATGGAGCAAATAATAGAACCCATCATCGGTCATGCATGGCTGGTTAATAGAATCTTTCTCTCGAGAATGATCATGCATGCATGACGCCTTAGACGACACGATTATCCACGGTCATTAGTTGAGTAAAGGAAAGACTTAGCTATGATCCTAGTTAAAGACTCAGCTATGATCCTAGTTAAAGACTTAGCTATGATCCTAGTTAAAGACTTAGCTATGATCCTAGTTAAAGACTTAGCTATGATCCTAGTTAGAGACTTAGCTATGATCCTATAGTTAAAGACTTAGCTATGATCATATATTTAAAGACTTAGCTATGATCCTAGTTACGGACTTCACTGGTTCGGTATAACGTCTATAGAGTTAACATTCGCAATAATATAAAGATAAACCACATCGTGGTGCATGTCTACGATATATACTTTTAAATTCCAGCATAATATTATGGTCTAAATGTAACTCAACCATCCGTTCTAATGTAACAGTGCAAACGCACCGCGTTAAACCCCATTGCATTGTATTGTATTGTACTGTATGTATTGTATTGTGCTGCATTGCATTGTATTGTACTGTATGTATTGTATTGCATTGTATGTATTGTATTGTGGTGCATTGTATTGTGTTGCATTGTATTCAAGCATTTGCAAGGCGCTTCTATAGTAGGGTCAGCTGCTCAGGAGTGCTTCCAGTACGCAAGGAAACATCACTATGACTACATTGTATATCGTTGCATGCACACGATCGACGATGAAAAGGAAGAAAGTTGTCATACTTCGGGCACATCATGAGGAAACACGGAGACTGCTTGGAGAAGGAGATTATGCAAGGAACGGTTCCGGGAGCAAGATCAAGAGGAAGACCTAGGAAGAGGTGGTGGGACAACATGTGTGAATGGACGGGATTATCAACAGAGGAATTGTTGAGAGCAACCGAAGACAGGAGAGGATGGAGAAGAACTGTCCAAAATGCGACCAACCCTCGTGTCGAGGAAGGTTGAAGGCAAGGCACACGATCGACAGTCTAAGGTAGTTTAAGCTGCAGGTACACATTGAGGTACACATTGAGGTACACATTGAGGCACACATGCATTAAGGCACACATTAAGGCACACATTGAAAAACACATTGAGGTACACATTGAGGTACACATCGAGGTACACATTGAGGCACACATTGAGGTACACATTGTGGAGTGTCGTGTGAATGAAGCAGAATCGAGTGGCGTCTGTCTGCTGCGTGTGTGCGTGTGTGTGTGTGTGGGTGTGCGTCTGTCTGCTGTGTGTGCGTGTGTGCTTTATTGATGATTTTAAGACGGAAGTGCTATTGATGAGTTTTTGTGTTCAGACGTATTAGATGTCGTGGAAAAGTGTTTCCGCGTCAAATGAACCGTTTGTTTTATTCAGACCAACTCAAATATACCGTGTGGCTTAGATCTACACTGCAGGCATACATATCGAATTGCTGCGCTATTATAGGCCAGGCCTACTGATCGAATGGGTGGGTCGATAGCTAGTTAAAGGCCTATCCGTTGAAGAAGTTCGGGGACTTGGTTTAATAATACTAAAAGTATTTTTCTTGTTCCTCTTTGGGTTTTTGCGTCTTTCATCTTAAATTCGTCTTCAACGTCAAAGATGTAATGGACGTCCATAGGAAACCCATAAAAATAAGCAGTAGGCCTATTTCATTGACTGTCTGCACCTGATGCAGATTAAAGCTGTTTATATATATATATATATATGTATATATATATATACATACATACATATTTTAGACATTTTTAGCAGACAGTAAGATGATTACATTTTCATAAATATATTCAACTTTCTAGCAACAGGATGATTTTTTGATGAGTTTTTGTGTTCAGACGTATTAGATGTCGTATAAAAAAATATATAAAAAATAATATATATAAAACTATTATTTTAGACTTCAACAATTTTCTTCCATTTAATTCTAAAGTTAAATTGTCCAAGGTAATGTTTGGCAAGCTGTCTTGATTTGATGGACGCCCACGCTGCAGGTACTTTTGCAACAGAAGGGCAAAACATGGTAGTCACGGTCGCATTTTTAGCTTGGAAAAATGTAAAGCAGGACACTGAGAACAATGGTCTTCTTGAAGAAAGTTTCTAAATGTAGATTTCTTGGATTCAGTTTGCATAACATTAGTATCATTGGCGTACAATGAGTATCATTGGTATCACTGGTATCATTGGTGCTTTAGTGCGATGATATTTGCTAAAACCCAAACTATAGCAGTTAAAAAAAGTGCTGCAATGTCAAGAGAAGGGGTCTAAGTGCTGCTCCTCTTATCCTCCCACGGGGCGACGTCAATGCTTGATTAGGAACAGGTCTAAAGCAAACCGAAGACTTGTGGTTTTCCTGGAGGCAATTGATTCCTAGACGGTATGCACACAGAAACTGATTCTCTCCTTTTACAGTTTCAATCAATCGCGTTGAGGTTTTTTGCAGAGGACCTGCTGCTGCTGCTATCTCGTTTCCGTGGATATCATGAAATCGTCGTCGGCACGCGCGCTGTGCACAACCAGTCTGCACATTACAACTAGCCTATACCGCGCTATAGAAAGCTCTTTCTCCACCATAAAATTTCTGAGTAAAAATGCCACCTGATTATACCAGAAATATTACTGGATCCAATGCAGTGAAAGGTTTATGGGATTAGTCGCTTTACTGCAGAGAGCCATCATCATTAGGGCTGCCAACTCTTGATTTCGCCATTCCGGGACGCCCGCAGTCACTAGGCCTATATATATAGATATATATATAATATATATATATATATATGGCATCTGTACCAATTTACACTGTCCAGTGTGTCCACATAGCCTATATTGCATCCATATAATATAGACACAAAGTCATGGAAATATCAACACGTCATCTCTCAAAATGCATTACAACGGACTTACAGTAGGTCTGCATAGGACACAAAGTGTCAGAGGTTTGTAAAGTTTTCAAGACTTGAACCCAGCGCTGGCAACATTCGAAGTTCAGCCAACAACGCTAGGTTTAACAACACAGAACGCAAAATCATCACACAACTTGCCGAGTTTAGTGTGCAAAATGACAAAAAAATTTCTACCACAAATTCCGGGACAATTTGAGATCAATCCGGGACACGGGACGCACAGGGCCGATTCCGGTACTGTCCCGGCGAATCCGGGACGGTTGGCAGCCCTAATCATCATCCTGGCTAATTAGCCATCGCTGGTTGCTCGAAACGTGACCGACGTCATAGACTAATACGCGCGTGTTTGGCCAGACCTGTTAGCAGCAGCTCGATAGTCCTCCGCCGCCGGTGGCTGTCCGCAGTGCCTTTGATCGATCCACCGCCTTGAGCAGAATCAAGGTGCACAGGCACTGACACTCGCCTCACCCTCCCCTGCAGACTGAACACCCGAGGCGTGGCAACACGCGCGTGGTGCCAGACCAATCTATTTGCCGTACAGGGGAGCTTGCACCTGCTGCTGCTACTTCGGTTCACTACACGTAGCAGATTGTTTAGGTGGCGCTGCCGCTGGGCATTAGTGTGGCGCAAAACGATTTCCACGGTGTGCGTTTTTTCTCTCATTCTTTTGAAGAAGCGTGTGATTAGGTGGATACGCCGCGCAAATTACGGCTTCCGTTGCCAACGACGAATCATGAAAAGCTGGTGACGTCACGGCGACGTGTTATAACTCCAAGCGACAGATGTCGCTACTTTCACGTCCATCATTCCTCACTTCCGGTTTCTTTCCCAGAATTTTTATTCGACGCAGACGATATATGAATGCTGCTTTTGCTGTGATGTAATTTAATCAGCTGTTTATGACGCTGCTTCACCGAGTTAATTAAAAGCAGTCGGATGCATAATATTATAAATGTGCAGCTAAAAATAAATATATTGCATTGGCTGAATTCCGTGTCTGGTACCATGGGCGGAGACCTAGGAGGGGGGGACGGGGGGACGGTCCCCCAATGGAAGTGTTGGGGACGGCCCATGCATTTGTCCCCCCCCCCAATCGTTGAGCGTCAAGACTAAAAAAAAGGTCATCAACTTTTTTTGACGGCGAAAATAGAAAATTTCGTCGAGATTTGGCCGGATGACTAAAAAAAAGAAAAAAAGGTCATTTTTTCGCCGGCCGTTAGAAATTTTTTGGAAAATCTCGCGTCTTTCCGTCCCCCCCAATTCTCGGCCCAGGTCTCCGCCTATGTCTGGTACAAGAATATCTATTATTAACTGAAAGTGGTCGGACTCGGGATGTGTAGTCACGGTGACTATATAAATGGAATAGCTATAATTTATAACTAGCACTTTAAATAGTATTAGTAATAGGCTATTGTAAAGTTAAATGGTATATAATAGACTATTGGAAAGTTAAAAGCTATTATGCTATATACTATAGGTTCCAGTTATAGACAATTGCTAAGTAAACTTGTGTTAACGTTTAGTTGACCTGGTTAGCTTTATGCAGGAGCCATTGCGCAAAAATTTATTCGGATGTGTAATTCCTGCTTGCTTTGAAAATTGGAATTCATAACTAAATAGTCTCTCTACGGCAAGGAGCACTGGATGGGATGTCTGGATGAGATGTTTGGATGGGATGTCTGGATGGGATGTCTGGATGGCATGTGGTGAATGTCCCGTATTTCTATTTACTCTCTCTGCATTAGGCTATATATCTGATAAATCATCGAAGAAACTATCACTGTTAAAAATTCAATTTCAGTTGCACTGCTTTGTCACTATAACCATAACCACAAGTACAATTTTTTTTATTGAATCCATGCAAGTCAAGTTATGATTATTTATTGAGCGAGCGCCGCGTCTGCGTTTCCTCTTCAATGATTTTCCCGTCAGAGCGCACCAAGTATGGGTTAAACTCTAACCCATGAGCGCCCATTCCATACCATATAGGAGCAATAACATAGAATGCACCGTAAAAGTAGGCCTATACGTGCTTATGATAGATAATAATTATAGTAGGTTAGATATCACGAACTGCTCTTAGACAGCACCGTGCATTCTATTGTTATTGCTCTTATAAATTATTATGGTATGAAATGGGCGCTCACTTCCTCATGTCTATGGTCTGCTTATGGACGTTATTCGCAGCCTTAGAACCGTTACTTTTCAACCGAGGTATATGGTGTCGGGAGCGCTCCTGAGTAGTAATTTCGAAAGGGCGCTAAACAAAATTCCATAGTGATGAAGTCGAATGAGCATAACAATCAGAAAAATACACAGACTTGTCGTCATCAGTAAATGTATAAAATCTCAATCATTAGTAGGCCCATATAGTTAATGTCTTAATGGCATGCAGGTAATTTCTATGATCTAAGAATAGCAATGGTCCCAATATGGAATTTCGAGACACTCCTCCATATCGAATAGCACAGCAGGTTATAACCTATATGTAGCAGAACTGGCGACCTTGAAAAGAGGAGTCTCCAGCTCTGTCATTATAAGATAATGTGCAACAAGGTCATATTTCTCTGCTCCAGTAACGTATAACAGGTGTCGCAAAATATTATGGTTCAATGCAATGTCAAAGCTTTGACAGATGAAAAGCGAGTTCAAGGTCAAATTTGATTATATCTTTGGACGGAGATAATTGAGTCCACACCGAGCGGATCATGCACGAACGAGGAATGCAGGACGCCTGTCGAAACCAGATTGATGAAGTGTCAATATTGTCTTTGCAAAAATTCAATTACCCTTCATATGCTATTTTTAAAAAGTTATGAAAATATGGACGGATGAAAATTTATACGTAATTACCTTTTTTTCTTACCGCCGTTCCTGTATTATAGAGCCAATGTATGTATAGATTTCTTATTTCCGACGGGCAATGCACTGTACTAAATAAAGACCATTATTATAAAATGTCAGAAAGTCATGACGTACTGTCTCCCTTGCTGCGTTTTCGATCTAAGGGTCGATGCCAGCAGCTATTAACCACCGCTGCATAAATATTATTAGGCCTACCGTAGGCTATTGTTGCTTAATAAATAAGTTTTTATTGTTTAATTGCTCAACGGATAATTGTTTCCTGTAGGAGTGAGTCAATAATGATGGAAAAGGTATTTATATGGAAGGAATAGACTGTTCTATTGTTGCCAGGATTTCCTTAGGCAAATATGAAGCCAATATTAAAAAGGTATTCATTAAAAACGGTCACTATGACTGCAAACATGGATGTAACAATGTAGGTCTATATGCATTTATATATGCAATTATGTGTCTGTGCAATTATGTGTATGGGCAATTGTGTGTGTGTGAGGAGTGTGTGTGGGTGTGAGTGTGTGTGTGTGTGTGTGTGTGTGTGTGTGTGTGTGTGTGTGTGTGTGTGTGTGTGTGTGTGTGTGTGTGTGTATGCACTTTATACGGTCTCCCTCAATGCACACACTGCTTCCTCTAACTAGAATACTGAATCAGGCTGCAAGACATTGTCTTGGACTCTCTTACCGAAACCACATCAAGCCAGCTCTTCGCTCTTTACACTCCATGGCCTCCTGTATGTGAGCGCATTCGCTTCAAGCTGGCGCTCCTCATGTACAAAGCATGCACTGATCATCTGTCAACCTATTTATCTTCTATAATCACACCTTGTAACTCTGTTAAAGGTCGCTCCTCTCTTCTATCAGTATCTGCTGGAAAGTATGTTGTTCCTGGTACACGTCTTGTCGTTGGCCGGTGTCACGAAATAGAGTATCCCCCGTATTAATTGTATCCCCCAAATAAAAAAAATCGAAAAAACCGCTTCCGCGTGAAATGTTTTGTGCAAATTAATTTTCATCTCCTTTGTTTTGAACAATGACACTAACAGGTATGTTTATTCCTACTAGATAATTTGTTTTGCCTCGTTTTTAGAGTACTTAAAACATTTGAAACGCTTAAGAACACTCAGAGTCACTAAATAAATTCGAGTTGCCTTTATCTGAGCATTGTTTAGGACAGTTAAAACAATTAGAGTCACTTTAAATTTTGATTACAGCATAAACTTTTTTATTATGCGCATTTTTCAAAAAAGGGGATAGAATGGTTTATCCCCCCGGATAGTATAGACCGGTTAATTCCATCCGGGGGGGATAGATTAATTCATCCCCACGGATAGCTTTCAGGGGGGATACTCCGTTTCGTGTCACCGGCGTTCTTTCACATTTCATCTGGAACTCTCTGCCTCCTCATGTTCGTAACTCTCTTAGCAAAATTGTTCGCTCTAAACTGAAAACTTTTCCAGTCTACGTATAAACTTAGTTCTTTTATGGTCTACCGAAGTTCAATGTGCACTTCAGACCGTTTCAAGGAGAGCATTATCAAATTTCAGCTGTATTGTATTGTACATTAAATTAATGTATATTTGTACACATGCATGTGCGCATGTGCGACGCCGTATCTATTTATATATGTCAATATTATACGTAATTAGGCTAATAATGTGTGTATAAGCTTATATAAGTGTGAATGTGTGCATACAATAAGATAAAAAGTCCTTAATTGATCAATTGTTAACGCATTTTGGTGTATTATGTATATACTCATGAATCAACATCAGCACGTTGCATGTACAGTATGACCCTGAGTATGTATGGTACAGAATTTATGCATTATATTAGTGGCCATTTATATAGCGCCTTACATGCAGCAACCTCACAAAGGCGTTAACATAATGTTATTGTAAAGAGGGCGTGGCCAGTGGTACCGTCCTTCCCTTATCTCGGGTGGCACATAAACGTTTGCTCGCGAGGTTGACTGACCAACCATATCTTCACAAGGTTGACCGGTCTACCTGTAGCGTATTAAATCGCTATTATCTATCAAACTAACTTATCTAGTATTAAGTGTTAATTCTAAGTAGGAGTTAAGCTAGACAATTTAGTCGGCGTATCTAGATTAATAATTTGGCGTCTAGTGGATTAGTAACTAGGAAACCACGAATCTTGCGTATATGAGCGAGGCAGTCATGGTGACGTCAAGCGGTTACTACGGACGCTACGTAAGCGAAAACATTTGCATCGACGCGCAACCAATTAAAAGCATCGAAATGAGCGTAACGGTCGGAATTGAATGGAAACAGCCACGTCATTGAAATTCGACATAAACGGTTGATTCCTTGCATGAACATTGAGAAAGATGGTTGCTCAGTTGCGGCTGGCAATTCATTTGAAGTTTATTCAATGGTGAGGATGAGGATTATGCTCGTATCTGGTTGTAAAACAGTACGAGGCATTCGTGTGAGAGTAGAGGCGATTTAGAAGTTCAAAGTTGCGAACTCTAACGTCCGTGAAGTCTACATTGTGATTGGAACGGTTGGTGAGACGATATTTCGTGTGAGAGAAACGATTTTGGGCTCGTTGTCTCTGGTTGACATTTCAAGGTCATTTTCAATTGGGAAGGAAATTCTCATTGATTGGAGTATGATAATTTGATGCTACGGATGTATTGAATATTGTCTTGTCTGGTATTCGATCTGGATTCCACCGCTTGGCAGTATCTCATCATCCTCTTCAAATATAGCACCGGGTTGCTTATCTTCATACAGAGAATCTGCAGAACTATTTCTTCAAATATAGCACCGGGTTGCTTATCTTCATACAGTGAATCTACAGAGAAACTGCAGAACTATTTCAAGGCCGTTTTACACTACAGAAACGATATCGATCATATATCTCAACTGTGGAGCACAGATAAGCAATAAGATAATTATAATTAGTGATACGCCAAATAAGTAAATAGGAACACTGCGTAATTGTATTGTTTATTTAACAGTTTTCAATTATATTATACATTTATAAAGAATTGGTTTTCTCTTTGAACAGATCATTTAAATGCAGTACATTTTCAATACCTGCTAAAATAAGCTTAAAACGGATAAACGTTACACTACCCTATCTTCACAAGGTTGACTGACCAACCCTATCTTCACAAGGTTGACCGGTCTACCATATCTTCACAAGGTTGACCGGTCTACCCTATCTTCACAAGGTTGACTGACCAACCCTATCTTCACAAGGTTGACCGGTCTACCCTATCTTCACAAGGTTGACTCACCAACCCTATCTTCGCAAGGTTGACCGGTCTACCATATCTTCACAAGGTTGACCGATCTACCCTATCTTCCCAAGGTTGACCGGACTACCCTATCTTCACAAGGTTGACCAGCCTACCCCGTTTCTCACCATCGCTTGAACTCAACCTTTTCCCGCTCATCACGTGTGTCACTCAGCCTTGAACCGACGTCGGCGTCGCATTGTTAATCGGCACGCATGCGCCAAACGCACTTCCGCTTTGGCGTTCGAGTTTTTTTCTACGTCGGTCGGTCGGCAGACTGGGGTCGTTAATCGTCGCAATGGAACGGAATAGGATTCTCATTAGCGGCCTTCATTAGCGCTGCGGTGGTCGGCGTCCTGTTAAAAATAGCGAAGGAAAACAGGAAAGCCTGGTTTACGATGGCGAAGTCGCCGCGAAGGCGCGCTTTCATTATTCAAACAATTCGCGACAACGAATTAGTGAAAGAGAGGGAAACGATCGATTGCAACAGGCGACCGTCGTTGTTGCTACGTTAGCGGACTTGCAGCATTGCGGTAATGAAATATTGGTCAAATATGCAGATGGTATAGTTGTGAGTCGTTTTTAAGGTTTCTGTGTGTGTGTGTGTGTGTGTGTGTGTGTGCGTGTGTGTGCGCACAGTGTAGGCTATACAGTATACACGTGGCATGAAAAGGAATCTGCGACAGTCTTTGTCTGTCTGTCTGTCTGTCTATTTGTGTGGTTTTCATTGGTCAATTTAAGGAACAGGACGATCAGCAAATGTTGATAATTAAGCATTGGATTTATAGGAAGCCAATCATGTTCTACTAATTATTATCAATTTTTATGACCGAGGTAAATAATAATGATATATTTGTTTTATTGAGTTCTTGCTGACACAGTGCCCAGTTACAAAAAAGAAATTATAGGCCTACAGAAAATCATAATTCAATCAAATGAGTGGAAGTCAGAAAGAGGGGCAATGGTTGAGTATCTGTAAAGTATATGCTACTCGAGAAATGTAATTTCTTTCATCCTTAATCTGGAGTTCAAAACTGCGAGGACGAGGACGAAGATTATACGGCCTATGGACTCTCCGTGGGAAAATATTAATCAGGACGTGTGAATCTAGGCGGATCACTGTACGAAGTAGCCGATTTTCAATGTCATGTAGGCATAGGCGTACGGGACATTTCGGCAGTGGGGGGGCCAAAAAAAATGTTTGCCCGAAAAATCTGACGACCTTTTTTTTTTAGTCATCCGCCCAAAATTCTAAAATCTTACGACCTTTTTACCCCTGCGTGCCCGAAAAATCCCTCCCGTCGGTGACGACGATAATGATGGCGATGACTTTTGCCCGAAAAAAATCTCCGAAATTTTTTGGCCCGTCCAAGCCTCTTTTGCCCGAAAAACACATTTGCCCGAAATTTGGGGGGCACTTGCCCCCCCTGGACCCCCGCCTCGTACGCCTATGCATGTAGGCCTACAAGAGCTTCAACGCTCTTAATATCAGGCGCCAGAAAACCGTAACGTCCCATCTTTTAACGAAAGAGCCTTTAGCGACTTCAACATTATTTAGAAACATATATTCGTCTGGAATAATGAATGAATGATTGAATGAATGGCGATAATGAATGATGGTGAGGTGGTGATGATGATCAAGATTATAATTATTGTGGAGGTGGTGATATAGGCTACTGGTCGTTCCGAGTTTCTGAGACGCAGTGGCGTAGGCAAGGGGGGTTTCGGGGGTTAAACCCCCCCATTGGCTCCGGGAAAAGGTTTTTAAAGGTTATTTTTCCATTTAAGTAAGAAAAAATAGCAAAAAACAGGGTTTCCGGCCATAACCCCCCCCATCAAAAATTCCTGGCTACGCCACTGCTGAGGCGTGAAGCTATACTATACTCTTCCTCTTATTCATCATTCGCTTCCTGTTCCTCTTCCTCTTCTTCCTCTTTTTTCTCGTAGATCTACTTCTCCCACTCTGCATGATTACTCTTTCTTTTCCAGCCCATTACCCTACCGTTCGTCTGTAATTATTAATCCCGCATTCATCTCGACCATGTGTTTCGCCGCAACTCTGCTGCCGCCGATCTTTCTCTGTCCCATCGCTTGACTTCTTCCTTTCAATTCGCACAGAAGAATTGCTGCTTGGTCAGCAGTCAAGAAGAGTCAGCTGTTGCTGGACATCAATAATGAATGGTTTAGCTGACCAGCGTGGCATACGATGACCATCGCCTCATCGCATGACGACACCGATGACGAATGTCGCAATGGCAGACGGCAAATAAACCAGCGGTGAAATTAGCGCGTGATAGACGACCAACCAGATGCACCCACGTGTACATGCAGACACACGCATGCGCAGATTGCTACACTGATAGATTATAAGACTGAAGCATCGCTACTCAGACATGCACCAGTCCAAGGTCGTAGCCAGGATTTGAATTCGGGGGGTGTTTCTTCAGTTTCCCGACCTTTTTTTAATTCATCAAATTTCCGCCCGAAAAACTGATGACTTCTTTTTTAGTCATCCGACCGAAATCTTCATAAAAATGTCACCAATTCATTCAATTTTTTCACATTTTTTATTTCGAGGGGTGTTTTCATGGTTTTATTTCATGGTTTTTAGTTACTTTTTACATCATGTGCTAATTAATTCATTCTATCATTTTTTACTTTTTCCATTTCGGGGGGTGTTCAATCACCCAAAACACCCCCCTAGCTACGGCCTTGCACCAGTCAATCCACACTGACAAACAGAGGGACATACTCAGACACACGATACGATCCAGCAGGATTGAATCTCGCAGAGAATAGCACTGTGTTCGCATTTGCTGGACGTATGCTTGTAGCAGCAAGTAGCGGGTGTAGGCTATGCAAACGACAAAGAATGAACATAACTAAGAACGAAAACCAACAAAAACTCTTAAGAAATGACGTAACTAAGAACAAAAACGACTAACAAACAACATAACTAAGGACGAAAACGAATAAGAAATAACTTAACTATTAACTAAGAACGAAAACGACTGACAAAGAACATAACTAAGAATGAAAACGAATAAGAAATAACATAACTAAGAACGAAAACGAATGAGAAAGAACACAACTTTGAACAAAAGCGTAGAAGAACAAAACAACTAAGAAAAAATAACAGAACGAAAAACGAAACAGAAAGAACTTATAAAAGAACAAAAATGCTAAAGAGCAAACATAAGTAAAAACTAGCACAAATAAGATTGAACATAAGAAAGAACGAAAACGACTAAGAAAGAATATAACTAAGGACAAAAACGAAAAAGAACAAAATAACTAAGAAAGAACGTAATAAAGAACGAAAACGAAAAAGAAGGAACATACAAAAGAACAGAAGGACAAAGAATGAACATTACTAAGGACAAAAACAAACAAAAATTAAGACCGAAAACGACTAAGAAAGAACATAACTAAGAACAAAAACGACTAGGAAAGAACATAACTAAGAAAAAACAAAAACGAGCAAAACAACTAAGCAAGAACATAATTAAGAACGAAAACGATAAAGAAAGAACATACAAAAGACCAAAAACGATGAAGAAAGAACATTTCGTAGAAGCAAACGACAGAAAATGAACATAACTAAGAACGAAAACGACTAAGAACGAACACAACCAAGAACGAAAACGACTAAGAAAGAGCATAACTAAGAACAGAAACGACTTAGAAAGAACATTAATGAGAACCAAAACGGCTAAGAAAGAACATAACTTAGAACAAAATCGAAGAAGATCAAAATAAGTAAGAACAAAATGGAAGAAGACCAAAGCAACTGAGAAAGAACACAACTAATAACCAAAACGACTAAATTTATAATGACTAGGAGAAACAATTTATTTATTTACTTACCTATTTTATTTACTGAACCTACTTTACTAACCACATTTCTCGTCGCCATCTGTAATCGTGTTGTGGCTTGTCAACCTAAACAACTGCATATTACGGTAGCATGATTGGCTTCCTCTATAATTATAACTGCTTGCATTAAATTCAAAATCCTCATTCTGGTCTTAACTTCTAACGCCGACTCTTAAAAACACGTTGTCATTGACGACCGTCACGTGACCTATACGGCCATTGGCAAAAATTAATTGCTCAAGACGTTGAGAAAAGACGAGAAAAGTTCTAATTACTTTGTTCTCTGACTGTGTTTTCTTCAACAGATACGATCTTCGAAGTCACGAACTGTTGATTTCGATAAAGACGTCGAAATCGAACGATGACGGCAACGGAAACATCGAAATCTTGGCCATATTTTAGAAGTTTAGACGACGATAGATGTCTTCGATCAACGATATTAGCTGATGACGTCATTATCTATATTGTTTTATTTTTAGCTGGGTCATGTTTGACGTTTTCTGTAGCGCCATTTCAGGGATGCTCAGAGTAATAACACAGTATAAATAATTATTTATTATACTATTTATATTATTTATACAGTGGTAATAGTAATACTTTCTTTAATGAAGCGCCTGCAAGACATACTGCGCTTTACATTTGCAAGTTATGCAGTAATCTTATTAAACTCAACTACTAACAGAACAGACAGCTTTGCAATTGCAATTACACGGCGCTAACAGCAGCCGACAAAGCAAATCAGCCCAACGGGTCTCGAACTCGCTACCTCTCGCAAAACATAAGGAAACGACTAAATAAGAATATGCTAACAGTCTGAGTTTGACGAACAATGAGGTTTCAATAAGAAACCGGTGGCTTAATCAGTTGTTATTTTGCGACAGAATGCAGATTAAATCAAGTGCTATATCAAATGACGAAATGCGACAGATCATTCGAACCAAATCAGAAGATGAACATCCGAGAAGCGAGAAACAAAGAATACATTCCGAGTTGAATGAATAGTCGAAGCGAGGGACAATCGCATCAAACGTGAAAATTTTCAACGTGAAATTGGTGTACACGGCAGGTCCAATGTTGTAACGGTACAGAATCTGCGATCGTCGCATGACCACCCTATCCTACCATGCTCTACCCTGTGTATACCCTACGCTGCCGTATACCCTATACCTATCCTACCTTATTATGCTTGCCTGTACCTACACTACCATACTTACCAATAGAACAATCTAACCTCTACGCAACCCTGGCCGATTTGCATAACCTACGTCATTCAACTTTATCCTACCTTAGCATAGTGCATCGAACCATTCGCTACAATATGCTTGAAATGCCTTATGCTACATTGCTACCAAACCATACCTAATTATTAATTAATGCTATTGTCCTGAAATATTTTTTTATTGTAGGCCTATTGCACTGCATTGTAGCCTGTTAAACGACATCATGACCATTTAAAAAGCTTTTCTCTCAGAAAGAACCTTTCAGAAGCGCTCCCAGTGTGGACAAATCAGAGAAAAAGGGCAGTTGATTTGAGGAGGGAGAGAAAGAAAGATGAGAAAAGACAACCAGAGAGGATAGTGGACCGAACTGATGGAAAAGAACGTAGCATATATACCCAATATTACGTTACATTTACCCTACGCAATTGGAGCGCCTCTCAACGGTTCACCCTACTATAGAGGCGCTTTATAAATGTTTAAATACAATACAATACAATACAATACAATACAATACAATACAATACGCAGTCGATGCCCTTTTCTATCCAATCGCGTCCGTCCCTAACTTATTCAATCCGATGCTGTTTGCAACTACATGTAGCTTATAGGCAACCGCTGAAGCCGTTGCCATAGTAACCGGAGGCTGCAGTCATCGTGAGTCTAATCCGTCAATCGATAGTGTTAGATAAACGACCCAGCAGAAGATATCCTCGATAATATTACGTCCTATATATCTGTCCGCTGCGGACTAAGTCCTTAAGTCAGGCGGAAGGGAATCAACAGCTCCATAGTAGGCCTATAGGCAAGCTTTTACGGACCTAGACATTTTATCAGGAAAAGTGCGCGGGGTCCTGCGGGGTCTCTGGAAAAAGTGATAAACATTGCAGCATTGCAGTGAAGCTAAACGTACAGTTTTGGGCTTCATGGATCCTGACGACGATGATGAGACATTTTTGCAGACACGCCGAAAGGGCAAGGGGCAAGTACAGCGCTAGTTTGACTGATAGGCAGGATATGAACTATAGGCCCATCCAATGTATGTAATCAGTAGCGGCGCCAGGGGGGTGCTAGGAAGGCTAAGCCCCCTAAAAAAGGCCATCCGGGTTTTTTGCATGTAAAACTGAAATATGTCCATGATTAGCCCCCATAAAAACTGAAAAATATGCATAAGAATTCGACCAAATGACTAAAAATGGTCGTCAGAAATTTTGTCGAATGAAAATGGAACATTTCCTCCGCGAGGATTAATTCAGCCCCCCCAAAACTGAAATCCTGGCGCCGCCACTGTAGGCTATATAATGCTGAAAGGCATTCACAAGACGCCAATTATGAGCCTCTTAATTATAAGAAGCAAAACTTCTTATAAGAGGCGCTGAAGACTATGATATATATTCTTCAGCGCCTCAGTTGTTTCGCGACTATATTATAGTCACGAAGCAACTGAGAAAGTGCCAGCCCTATATTAGGAGTTTAGAGAAACTATACGGTGGCATGCATCACTAATGTTACGAACCAAGGGGTGGAAGAGAGCATTTCAGATTCCATTGAGACGACTAGTCTTGACAAGCACGGTAGGCTACATAGTGGTTAGAAAGCAGGGTATACGATCAAGTCATTTTGCGAGAAGAGTGGAGCGCCCACCGGCCAGTGTTTGAGTGCCAACTGGTCGACACAGCTCGGCACTGTAGTCTGGAGAGGTGTCAACCACAGCCTTCCATAGGCCTGTGGGCACTGGGTAGGCCTAATAGTGTGCAGCGTATTTCTACAGACTAGCCATTTATTTGGTCATTAGTGTTAAGTTACCGAACCTGTTGTAGCCGACCTGCGTGTTGTGCGAAGCTGGCCGTATTTCGTATAACCTTGTACCTGTAATCGTTCTGCGGTTTGTCAGATTGAATTTGAATAAACGAATATTATTATTGATAACATTGCAGTGGACATATGGTATTATGTACTATTGCAGGTATTAACGCGATGTATCAAAATTAATGAATAAAAGATGAAAAATCTCAGTTGCACTTCACCGTTAGCACTTAAAGCGTGACTTGTCACCTTTTACATCGTGATCGAAATATTCTAGATAAAGTTTCCGCCGCCCATGATAGATATCGCCAGGCTAGATGCAGCGTCGCTACAGATGTCACCTCTATATGATTATATATAATACACGGGAAATTATAAGTCTGGGGCCTTAGCAACACGCAATCAGCTGACGACCATCGCGCAATCACACATGTAGTGCAGATCTATCATAGTCTGCAAAAACTTAATTGTCATCAATGCTCATGTGTATCGATCTTTAGATTATACGATGGTAGTTCTGGCTAATTAAAATATATAATCACATCTAGAAGTATGTATATACGTGTTTAGTCAGATCGTTGTACCATTGATTCAAAGCAGGGATATGTTTAGGTACAAGTACGTTGTTCACAATGTACAGAGAAACACTCGAGCAAAGACAAGCAAAGATAGAGAAAGATGAACAAATTGGTGTGTAGGAATATGGGAATGGAGGTAAACAGAGAAAGACCAAAGAGGAAGGTATAGGCAGACACAGAGGAATTCTCAAGGAGGAAAAGATAGAAAGACTGGTAGAGAAAGGACAAGAAGAGGTCAAATGAGGAAAGAGGACGCGGTAGGAGAGAAGAAGCACACATATGGACAGACAAAAGAAGATATGAAGACATAGACAAGAACAGAGAGACAGCGAAAGAGAGTCACAAATAGGGAGAGAGACAGACAGAGACAGAAATAGAGACATAGACAGAGACAGACAGACGGAGACAGAGACAGAGAGAGACAAAGATAGAGAGACAATCAGACAGACAGAGACAGAGAGACTCAAAGACAGAGACAGACAGACAGAAGCAGAGACGGAAAGAGACAGAGAGAAAGAGACAGAGATATAGAGACATGCAGAAGGACAGACAGAGACAGAGAAACTCAAAGACAGAGAGTCAGAGAGACAGACAGAGAAAGAGACAGACAGATACAGAGAAAAAGAAACAGACAGGCAGAGAAAGAGACGACAGACAGATAGACAGACAGACAGAGACAGATGGGAGCCGGAGAGACACGCGGATCAAGAGCTTAGCACACAGACAGAGCCTGGCATGCAGAAGGCAAACGTACAGAGACAGAAAGACAGACAAAGCTAGAAAGACGCAGACAGACAGACATTGAGACGCAGAGGAGGAGAGGACCATGAAAGGAGGGTTGCTGCAGCATCGCACACGAACCCTTGTAATCCATTTATGGAAGTGCATTCCGTGACTGGCGAAGAGGTGAAGTCAGCAGGTGCAGCCAGCGGCCAATGAAGACGTATGACCAGTTGAAGCGAAGAACGCGAAAGACAAGAAGACAGCTGCGGACTGCAGCATAATATAGCGCCGTCCGAAAATGTCGATTTGGCGTGACAAATAGTTTCCTTCTTCGTTTCCTCATATAGCTTCTTGCACTGATACATGCAGCGCACAAGCACGCAATTCGTATACACGCAGTAATATACATGTAGGCTACATAGTCACAACCATAGTTACAACCTATATACACGACGTTACACGTATATATGTAAATCTAAATTTCCCGGGCAACGTCAGATACCCCAGCTAATAGTAGTAGCAGTAGTAATAATAATAATAATGAGTATTAACTTAAGTAATAATAATAATAATAATAATAATAATAATAACGAGCTTTAATATTATTATACTACTAGCTGGGGTACCCGGCGTGGTTCCCGGACAATTCGTCCCCGGACAATTCGTCCCGGACAATTCGTCCCGGACAATTCGTCCCCGGACAATTCGGACCGGACAATTCGTCCCGGACAATTCGTCCCCGGACAATTCGGACCGGACAATTCGTCCCCGGACAATTCGTCCCGGACACCATTACCGTATACAGATGTCGACCGGAGATACTGCTGCGCATTAAAATTCAATTCGAAATTGAAAATTATTTCATTGTTCTCAAAGCAAATGTAGGCCTAAACATAATATAACACGTTACCTCACTTGGCTATGACATTAAAGGTATATTTGGAAAGCAATAGGTTGGCCTACTCCAGAATGGACAAGTCACGCATAGACTGAGGCTAAAGTAGGCTATAGCCGGTCCGAATTGTCCGGGTCCGAATTGTCCGGTCCGAATTGTCCGGGTCCGAATTGTCCGGTCCGAATTGTCCGGGGACGAATTGTCCGGGACGAATTGTCCGGGACGAATTGTCCGGGACGAATTGTCCGGAGACGAATTGTCCGGACACCCCCGGCGTTGCCCGGGAATTTAGATTTTTTGTCCCGAAACCCAGCTCCACGGTCTCTACCCGTCCCGATGGGGCGGGTTTTCCGCTCATTTGAGGTTTATAAATGGTAATTTATGCCCCTCTCCTCAATTGGAAGGTCTTCCCCAAATTCTGCTGCATGGTTAACTCATGTCTGCATGGGGCTCTTCTTAGTATACTCCTTTGCCGAAGGCAATTATCTTTTCCCAGGGTTGTTGTACTGGGAGCGCTCGAGTTTCATGCTAAGCCTTGGCGAGAGATGACGTAAAGATGACGTAAAAATGACGTAAACATGACGTCAAAAGCAATTGCTGTAAAACGATCACAATATGGCGTCGTATACTTCAGCGATAGCATTAGTAACACAGCGAAATGATAAAATGTCTATATCTCGGGATTTAAAGTGAATAAATAACTGAAAATAGCACTATTGGATGGTCCTGGCGAACGTCTATGTATATGCAATGTTTCAGGTCAGTTGCTGCAAAACTGTGAGCGTGCATTCTGGACAAAGTCACATACATACATACATACATACATACATACATACATACATACATACATACATACATACATACATACATACATACATACATACATACATACATACATACATACATACATACATACATACATACATACATACATACATACATACATACATACATACATACATACATACATACATACATACATACATACATACATACATACATACATACATACATACATACATACATACATACATACATACATACATACATACATACATACATACATACATACATACATACATACATACATACATACATACATACATACATACATACATACATGGCCACGTCCTTTCTTATAGATATAGATTGTCAGAGGTCTATTAAGTATGCACAATTATTGCACATGCCTGTGTCACGAAATAGAGTATCCCCCGTATTAATCGTATCCCCCCATATGAAGAAAAGTCGAAAAAGTCACTTCCGCATGTATTTTTTTGCAAATTAATTTTCATCTGCTTTGTTTTGAACAATGACACTAACAGGTAGGTTTATTCCTACTAGGTAATTTTTTGTTTTGGTTTTAGAGCACTTGAAACTTTTAATACACTTAAAAACACTCAGAGTCACTAAATAAATTCGAGTTGCCTTTCTCTGAACATTGCTTAGGACACTTAAAACAATAATTAGAGTCACTTCAAATTTTGATTAGGGCACAAAGTTTTCAATTATACACATTTTTCAAAAAAGGGGATAGACTGGTTCATTCTCCCGGATAGTCTAGACCGGTTAATTCCATCTGGAGGGATAGATTAATTCATCCCTCCGGATAGCTTTCAGGGTGATACTCCGTTTCGTGTCACCTGCACGTATAGGCTGCGTGTGCCGTGTGCGTGTGTGTGCGCGCGCGTGTGTTCGTGCATATGTGTGTGTGTGCGTGCGTGTGTGTGTGTGCGCGTGCGTGTGTGTGCGTGTTGAGAGGGATATAATTATATAAATGAGATAAAAATATATATGTCTAGCTTTCACGCAAATAATAATTTAATAAGAAAATTGGAAGCGATCGTATACTGAACTCGTGTCTGCGATGAAAATGAGGCGCTTTGTGATGAAAGCAAATTTCCACTCGTAGACCATCAGCCGATCCATTTATGGCCCTAATCGAGGATGCGGTCGAGCGATGAACCCTACAGCAGATGAGAGGATGCTTCTGCTGCTGCTGCTGCTGCTGCTGCCCGCTGCTGCTGCTGCTGCTGCTGCTGCTGCTGCTGCTGCTGTATGGATATTGTATATATGCGCCGCCATTCGATGCATCATCGCCATCACAGATGTCGTTATTGCCCGGCTCCTACCGCAGATCAAAAGTCAACCTACCGTTCAAATTTAATGCTTCGAATACTCCGAGGGTTTGGTATGCAGTCAACGGCACATTCTATTGGATTCGTGTATTTACAGAGACACACAGACACACACAGAGACGCACGCACACACACACAGACTCACACACACACACACACACACACACACACACACACACACACACACACACACACACACACACACACACACACACACACACAACGCAGACACACAGATACGCACGCACCACACGCACGTGTGCGCGCATATAGACAGACACACAAGCACACACAGACAGATAGACACATAGACAGACACACACAGATATGCACACGCGCAAGCACACGCATGTACACGCACACACAGACAGACACAAGCGCATACACACATGAAAGTATACGACTTCGATGAATATCGCATAAGGTTGCCCGTGGACATGATCAGTCGTATATAATTATCACGAAGGTTATAACGTATTATTTGATTATAAAGTGCTACAATTCAATCACGGTATTAGGCCTATAGGCTAGACCAGTATACTATAAAAAAAAATATAAAAATAATCTTTTCTTTAATTGAGCGCCTGCAAACGCACTGCGCTTTACATTTACAAGTTATGCAGTAATCTTAATTAAACTTAACTACTAACTGAACAGACAGCTTTGCAATCACACGGCGCTAATAGCAGCCTACAAAGCATATCCGCCCAACGAGGGCTCAAACTCACTACCTCTCGCACTCTTGGCCAGCGTGTTAACCATTACTCTACCGGGCCCATGTAATAATTATTTTACATATAATTTAGGCTACACATCTTCCATTTTTCAATTTACATATTGACGTATCTTTCACAACATTCGTGGGGCGCGGGGTGTAGGAGTATGTTCGGTGTCTTGAACCCGGAAGCAATGGCGGCGCCAGGATTTCAGGTTTATGGGGCTGAATTCTCGAGGAGGTAATTTTCCATTTTCATCTGCCAAAATTTCTGATGAATTTTTTAGACCCGCAAAAATTATTTCTGACGACTTTTTTTAGTTAATTGGTCGAAATCTCATGGATGTATTTCATTTTTTAGGGAGGGCCTTTTTAGGAGGCTTAGCCCCTACCCCCCCTGGCGCCGCCACTGGCCGGAATGTTGCGAGTCCGAAACAATGCACCTAAATCCGCCGCGTATAGGAACCCTCAGCAAAAGGTCGTCAGAAAATTTCCGGTCAAAGGCTGTCGTCGGTGTTTGGTTGAGCGATTGTCATCCAGCCAAAATGTAGGCTACATTTTCGTGCCCCTCCCCCTCCCACACCAGAAACCTAAATTTCCCCCTCAATGCATGCAGAGGGACTGCATGGATTAGACGCTGTTGCTCAACTCTGAAGACTTGCTCTTCCATTACTTTCATTCATTCATTCATTTATTCATTCATTCATTCTGGTAATTTATATAGCGACTCTTACAAAGACCTACTCAGATGCGCGTCCAGACCAACCGCAGCTTGAAAAAGTAGGATGGGAGCGACTTATAAAATGCAGAGGGGTTTAGCCAATAGGCATTAAGCGCAAGGCAAATGGGATGAAAGTTTCGGTGCTGTCTGATAGACGTACGTGTGAGCTCGCGGAATCAAAGACTTTCATCCTCCTCGGTTGCCGAAGAGAGAAGATCGCGACAGGCTGAGAGGTCGGAGACAGGTCGACAAAGATCAGATAAGTATAGGCTATGAATGCCTATGGTGTAGCGCAATCAAGATCGAAGGCACCGCCAAATAAGTGAAGCAACCGGGTAGGAGATGCCCTGAAAACAGGAAGCCTGAGTGAAGACCGTCACGCAATGACACCCTTAGGCTATAGGCAGAGACAGAGGCAAATTGAAGAAAGCGGAAAATCAAGCGAGCAGCTGAGCGAAGAACTCGACCAAGGACTCCAAGGTGAGATACAAGTAGGCTATACATGTATAATTATGAGTCCAAGCAAGGCCGTAGCCTAGCTATAGGGAGTGCTTTGGACGTTTCAAATGAAAAATGTAAAAATAATATAATGTATTTACTAGTCCATAATGTATGAACTACAGTGTGAAAACAGTGAAATGTATTGGCCGCCCAGAACCTGCAGAAGATCGCGATTTTAGATGAAAAAGCATGAAATTAGATCGTTTTTACGACACGGTGAACAGTTTTTAATCGAAATATCCTGCGAAAAACATGTGATGACTAAAAAATAACGGTCATCAGAAATTTCGACGCCTAGAAAAAAGGTCGACAGAAAATTTTGCAACAAAATTGGTAAACACCCCACCCCCGAAAATCCTATATCAAATCCTGCCATGGCTACGGCCTTGAGTCCACGTGACAGATTTATAAATACGGACACCGAACTAGCCCATAGGCTAGTGACAAAGGCACGAACAAGGGCCACCGTTACACCGTAGCATTGTGTGAGAGGGACAACTCAGAGTTTCTTGCCCCAGTGAAGCATCCGGAGCGCTCTCTGCGACCAAGAGCACATGAAAGAGTTCTCTCGGAGCCTCGGAGGCACGCATACGATCGAATGTAAAGAACGTTATGATTGGACCTATTCTTGTCTTTGAATGCACATATTATGTAGGCCTAGGTCTATTGGCCTAATGTAGGGCCTAGTCTGAAACTCAGAATAAGATTTGCAACTGAGAGTTAAAGTGAATATCTGGGTAACTTACTTAGGCTACTTAATCCCTCACTCGAAATTGCTCAGCGCTTCGGCGTGAAAATCCGATGCAGTGTCCGCTCTGTAGACGGGGCGCATTGAGTGGATAGGCCTATAGCTTAAAGGGGCGCTAGGTCTATAACAATAGTGCACGTACAAACTTACTTACTTACTTTCTTAACCGACTTTGAAAAACAATGTTTGGTCACTACAGGTTTGTTCGACTTTGTATGTACTTTGTATACACGCGTATCTCAGCGTTTGGTCGATATCGGGATGTTATCAATGCACCCACTTGGAATCAGATAACGTTTTACGATTGGCAAAAAATAATGTTGACTCCCTAACCGGAACTTGCATTTGGCCAATATCACGTGGTGCAAAACAACCGCGGCGTTGATTGGTTGACGCTATCTAGGACTTAGCAACGTGTTTGTTTACATCTCGATTCAATGTCTCGAGTTATTTTCTCTTCTAAACACAAGATTAAAGCACATCATAAATAAATTGTTCGTATTTGCACTTTTTGGTTTGATGCTGGATTGTATTCTACCAACTGTGGACATTGCGGGGACGTTTCAACATTGCGGCAGATGTTTATGGGACGAAACGCTTTTATAAACAAGTAAGTAAGACCTTACCTTAGACCTTATAGTCCTTCCCGTGCAGCTCTGCACATCGGGCAATGCAGTTTAATTTTCTGCACTGTTTCTGTTGCGCAAGTTGTTTTACATGGGTGGGTTGCAAGCCCACCGCAGAACCCTCCTCCTTTATCCTGGCTTGGGACAGGCACAGGATACCCCAGGAGGTATCCTGTGGCGGAGTTAGTAAGTAAGTATCTTAATTTATTCGATCGTATTGAATCAACGCATAATTATGCACTGCGTACTGTGTCATGGTCTTGGCAAACATTTAGAGTTAGTATGAAAATAATTTATACATCCTGATAAATATATGGCGAGCGGATATATAAATATTAGACCATTTCAGGTTACGTGTTGTGTGCTGCGGACACATCTAGCACCAGTCATCGATTAACACAATCGTTATACCATTGACGCAAGGACTGATGTCTTGACTCTAAATAGGATGCATTTTTCACTTTTTGTCAAATTTAATCTAATACTGCCATTGTCTGTACGATTTCTTTATGTGCCCATGTGCGGTGGGTCACCTTGTTTCTTTCATTAAACGTGCATATATATCTATATATTCAAAAATGCATGCACGCATGCATGTATGAGCACTTGTTATCCGTGCCGTCTCTGCTATTGGCCCCTTGAAGAAATCTGCTCAGAGGCGCTCCCGACTACAGCATGGACATGAATCAGAGTTTCATGCCGAATCGCACTGAGCAATTACGAGTGAAGGACTTGCTCAGGGTCTGTAGTATATTCAATGGCTTGAGGTGGATTCGAACCTGCAACCTTCTGGCTCCGGGGCACCGAATATATACCCCCACACCAGCGTGCCCAGCCACTAGTGACTCTTCTTATTTCCTCTGCATTTTTTCACTTTCTGATTAAATGTCTGCTCTTGATAATAGTTGCCATCATTTAGTCTTGTGTAGAGAATACAATCTTTCTTACAGTGGTAGTTTGTAAATTTCTATTAAAATATGACAGTTACAGACTGCTTCAGTGTGTCTATTGAACTATGCATTCACAAGTTGTCGTTAAATACCGTAAATACTTTCGCAAGTTAGGATGTTTAAAGGGTGATTGTGGTCTGTCATTTTATTGTCGTGGTCACTAATCATGATTGTGCATCAGTTGAATAATTATTTGACATCAGGATAGTAATTGTAATAGTAATCTCTAAACGTCTAAAGCGCTACTCGAAAGCCAAGCACGGGGCACCAGCTTATTCACGAGCCATGCGCTTCTGATGAGTTTCTGTAGAGCTATATGAATGGAGCTAGAGCTGTACGTTAAAATTGTGTCTTGTCATATGATCCCTTTACTTGAATACCATGCTTCTTTCCTGACTATGTGCGGAATGCACCTTCTCTGGAGGCATTCAAATCCAGACTCAAGACTTATCTATTTAAACAGTCGTATAATTGCTAGTAACTTTTGAACTCTTGTACAGCGCCCTTTCCTTCGGCCTCGGCTGAGCTACGGTGCTATATAAATCGTCGTATTATTCTTTCACTGGTCCAGTTAGCTGTATTGGTTCGAGTGTATTCCCCTTGATCTATATCGATTTGCTCGCCCATAGTAGTAGTGTTAAAAAGATTTTGCGCTGAAGATACAAACATATGTGCGTAATTTCATATATAAGACCAGCTGTAATGAATCACTAATATAATGTGTCTGTAGAGGAGACGTTTGCTAATGTTATTTTATTAATACTTAATAATTAATACATTATTATTTAATACATTATACTTTTAATACATTATTAATTAATACATTACATTATTAATCAATACATAATAAATAATACTAATTAAATGGTTCTGCATAATGTTTTAGCATTATCAGATTTGTGGGCAAACATGACATCACCAGTGATCTCTCTGAACATCATGGACGCATATCGAAGAAACGCTAACTCAAAATGTAAGCATTTAGCTGCTGATAGAGAGAGATACAGAATTTTACAGGAAACCAATTCTCAGCTATTAATTCATATCGAACCGCTTAAGTGAGTCTTTGTTGCAACAAGGTCTGTAGACGATGTCAGTGAGCTACAGTTGCGCATCAGTTAAAGGACGTTGTGCTGTCGGAGAATTTTTATGAGCACCAGATGGAAGATGCACCTGTTGGCTGTGACATTCCCTGATTGATCTGCTTATGCATTAAACATGTTGTGCTACCGCTCCAAAGTGATTAGACTCGCCCAGCTTGTCATTGTTTTTTTATGGAGCTATGTGGGAATAAGATGGATAGCGACTGGCTCCTGTATTGCCGTGTATATTCATTTATTCATTATGGAGATTTATATAGCTCCCTGTTGAGGTTACTACTCAGGAGTGCTCCCGACACAACCTCGGCTGAAAAGGATGGAGGATTTAAGTTGAAGGATTTAAGACTGCGTTAAGACTAGGCATAAGGCATGTGGACATTGGGAGCCCATTCTATACCATGAGGCAGAGAAAGCACGGGTCTAGTAAAAGTTCATGCTTGGGGAATGAGGAGTTCACCCTTAATGAAGGACTATGTCCCTGTAACCCAGAGCAGGGTGTCAGAGCTCTTACAAATATACAGGAGTAGCACCTAGGAGGCATCACCCATTCACCATACCAAAGAGGAGACGTTGTATATAATCCGCTGCGGAATAGGGAGCCAATGCATGGGAAACATGTTGCAGTTAGGCAGTAATCACAGCCGAATCTTTCATTGTTATTGAACCGTTGTTAAGGCAGCAAGTTCCTTCACTATTTTCTAGCAGGCTTCTAAAGAGTTTTTAAGTGTAAACAGATCGGTTATCTTTGCCTCTTTTCCTTTCAGTCTGTGCTTCACCCCTAGGAGTCACGGCCGTCGGCCGCACGTTAGCATTAACAATTCACGATTCTGCACTGCATATACCTCATGGAACATTTTCAAAGTCACTTAACTCTTTCCTGCCGGACCGGGTCACCCGCGACCCGATTAGCAGGATAGGTATCAAAACAATTCCGGCGGGAAAGGGTTAAACCGCACTTCTTTAGAACAACTGTCAGTTGGCTACATTAAGCATATTTGTGAGTCTACTGTCAGGCAGTATATAAATGTTCGTTCATAGACATGCATACATACATACCAACAGTTGTTTTTTGCAGCTTACTGAATTCCTCTGGACCTCACTAACCCTTTAGCAACCAGAGGGATTAGTCTTCCATGCATTTAAGTACTTGTCTGTCATGAAAGCATTAAGCAGATTCTCCTCGCTGAACTCTGACATTTTCAGCAACGGCTCTGATTAATTATCTTCGTCCGCTTTGTTCCATCACAACAGAGCTTCACAGTTGAACTACAGTTCATCCATCTCACTTTGCTATATTTTCTAACGAAGCTGTCATATTACTATCAACCCAAAGTCTGTTTAACCTAAGACAAACCTCTTATTTAAAACAATGGGATAGTTTATTGTATTGAAACTGAGTGACATCAGTTTTGATTCAGCTTTTGTCCTTTGGAAGAACTGCAACTGCAGCTAAAAATCAGCTCCTACTCATTATTGCATACCGGTACTGAGCTAATTCGTCAGGGATGGTGCTACAAATTAAAAATGGCAGGATATTAAAATCGATGTATAGTGGCTGACTGGAATAATTTTGTTGCAGCTGCAGCAGTATCGCATTGTTGTGGAGTGAGGACGAGATTCATTACGATTCCAGTGGGGAAGCAGATAGGATGGGTTCTGGTTCTGTTAGGGACTCATAATGCATTTATGACATGCCGAACAGTGTCATCTGAGTGCATTGGATATCTTTGCTGACCTGGTTTCAAATCCATAATTAATATGTCTTGTCTGTCTGTCTGTCTCTCTGTCTGTCTGTCTGTCTCTCTGTCTGTCTGTCTGTCTGTCTGTTGTCTGTCTGTCTGACTATAGTGCATTGCACAAGTTTTATTGTTGTTGTTGTTGTTGTTGTCTGTGTCTGTTGTAGTTTTTTCATTTCTGTATGTTTGTCTGTATGTCTGTTTGTCTGTATCTGTGCTCTAGCCTGGATTTATTTTGTATCTATGTCTGTCTGTGTGTCTGTCTGTCACTCTGTCTGCATGTTGACTGATGTGTTTAGATTTTAGACTACTTTGCATTTCCATCAATCTGCCTTGCTTGTTGAATATGAATTCTGAGCTCCACTGGATTCAAATCTGTTCAATGTGAAGAATGTTTTATTTATGTAACATAGATTAAGAAGACCTGGGACCTAATTGACCCAAACTAATTCTGTCTGTCCTTTCTGATAATAAGAGTGCGCTTAACCAGACGAGATGCATAATTTGAGGCCCAGACTCTGATTTTCAAGGTATGGGTGAGTTGGAGAGTAATACAAACTACAGGTAAGTGTGATTCGAATTGGTGGTAGATAATAGATTCGGACTAATACACCAACTGTTTTCATTGCTTTTGGGAATTTTCAGTATGCATCTTCCATGTTGGGATCTAATCTTACATATAAACATGGAATTCAACCAGTTACCTGTGGTGTAAGCTATGCCTATGCCTTTGGTTATTACAGCATGCTATATAGGCATTTAAAAATGTTCAAGGGAATTTTATAGGCTTGCAGTTGCTATGGAAATGACAAGTTTAAACGGAATAGCCTATGCTCTGTGCTGTGTCTTTTTGTGATATATATATATATATATATATATATATATATATATTAAAGCTGTGAATTGCGATTTGATTCTAAGCCTCTAAGGTATGAGTGGCCTCTATTCTATTTATGCCATTCCAGTTTTAAATTCACTGTTTTGAAGAAAAATTTCCAGATTCCCATTACTTAATTACATTTTACTGGCCTAGTTAACTACACCGGTAAGCGAGAGCGGCATTCGTCTGTTGGTTGCAACGGACTGCGGTTCAAGCCCCGGGCTGGGAGTTGACATTCCGAGATTTAGATATCTCGGGCTAGCATGTGTGGGACGTAGGGGCGCAAGCTCCTGCGGAGCGACCTTGGGCAAGTTGCTTACCCATCATTGTCTGTGGGGAAGGCAATGGGAAACCACCTCACTCATCTCATCCCCAGGGGCGTAAAGCCAATGAACCTGCCTTCGGGCAGAGAACCATCATCATCATCAATTCCATTTTACGTGAAGCCTTGTTACAACATTACATGGAGCAACTGCAAGATGCAGCACTGCAACTTGGTTTCAGAAATTATATAGATCAAAGTCATTGTCAGAGATCCTTTGTCGTTTAAAAGCGCAGTCTGCATTAGGTGGACATTTCCTTTTGGCAACAATCCGATCCGTGTACAAGTGGACAGCTGATGGAAGGCAGTGACATGTGTTCATATGCGCCATTTTTAATCGTTGGATATTTCATAAGGTACGGCCGGCTCTCTTTGTGGATGACGGTGGCCAGTCTTTTTGTGCGATGTGTGCCTTCGAAATGGGTGTACATTAACGTGATTCATCACCCAGCGTGGAGTGTCCGCTTGCCATTAATTGCCGAGTGGACTAAGTTGCCCATAGTTGTGAGATGGAATTTGTTTGTCCAGACATTGAGCGGAATTTGCTTTTTTATGACTGGAGTGGTGCTGATGGGGATGTTGATGAAGTGCGTGGATTTCTGTTGCACCAGTTTTTATGCGGGGAAAGGGCTTGAAAGGGAATGGTGTTTGTTGTTGTGATATGGTGATGAAGGAGGTAACGCCATGTTGACAATAAGATGACAACAATGAAAAAAATGTCAAAAACGGTTGCTATGGTGATGCATGTGAGTGATGATGGAGGTAATAACATTGACAATAATGTTGACATTAATGTTGACAATAATGACGACAACCATGGCAAAAATTTCAAAGAATGGTTGTTATGATGATACATGCACGTGGTGAAATGAAATAGTTAATGACTAATGAAGCTGGCCATGACAGCCATGACAACAGTGTCAAAAATTGCTTGCCATGATAGTAAAGACACCACATTTACCTTTCAAACTCAAACACAATGCCAAATGTTCCTTCACTTTCACAGCTGTTCATAGTCTTGCACGCTGCATGCAGATTCGCTACAGAATAAAAATAAACTGTAATTATTTTTTCGCCATGTAGCTCCGGTGCTTGAAAACGAGCTTCCAGGTAAGATAGCTGGAAGGTGTAAAACACGCTGTCGGTCTGTATTCCGCACGCATTCTTGTTGCTACAGTAATTCGAAGCCTTGAGTGTATTTGTGTCTATCTGTAGTACATGTATAGTTGTCCGTTTAAATAACATTGGCAGACCTAGTACTAGTTACTAATTAGTAGTTACTAGTGGTGAGTGATTTAACATCGTTAGATTTGATTTGAGTCTGTACTAATTGCGCACCGCCATACTGGTAAAATGAAATGTAAAATATTTTTGCTGTTGACGCGCACCACCTCTGATGATGCTATCATATGTCATTGCTGCTATCATATGTCGTTGATTTAGGCTGGAGTCACTCCTAATTGCCTTTATATTGAATTTAATACATATGCACAAATCTTGTCTTGCACTGACTTTCAGAATAGTGTGTATGATGTTTTGCACTCTTGAGTGTTTACTTGTTTAGTTGATAGATTTGTAATTGTAATCGTACATTTATATAGCGCCACTTCAAGAGAACTCCTCAGAGGCACTCCAAAAAACAGATAAAAAGTGAAAATCTCAAACTGAGGGAATGGCAATGCAGGTTTATAATTTGCGATGCCCCTCATTTGAATGCAATCAATACAATGTTTTTGCCTCATGCTCTTAGATTTTATCTTGTAGTTGTTGCTGTTGTAAGTTTTATATCTTGCTGTTGTTGTGGAGACTGTTAGACCTACCAGTACCTCCCTCGTCAGTACTTTATTATTGCAATTACATCGGTACTATTATTGTAGCATTGTTGTTGCTGGGTTGTTTTGTTCCTGTGCAACATGATGCACTACAGAATTTAAACTGGTAAAGGAAAGGAGAACTGACACCTGGAATAGTTGTATTATTGTTTTTTCATAAAGTAGAAGTAGAAATGAGCCCCTCAGGATTTTAAAAAATGTTCTGGACTGGCTACAATTCACCAAGAATTGTTGGAGCAATGTAAGACAATGCTGTTCTTGTTTGGCGTCATCATCATGATTGTCGTCATCGTCTTCATCATCATCATCATCATCATCATCATCATCATCATCATCATCATCATCATCATCATCATCATCATCATCATCATCATCATCATCATCATCATCATCATCATCATCATCATCATCATCATCATCATCACCACCACCACCACCACCACCATCAATTTGACACAATCTTTGATTTAGATAGGCCTACAGCGGTAAAGGTGAAAACTTATTCCCTGATACTATCATAACTAAGACTGTTTTTGGCAAAGCAGTGATGTCTAGATGCAACAGAATTTTTATCGCCTGTTATGGTGCATATAATATGTCACAACTGTTATGTGAAGATTTTTGTTTATCGCAGATGCTACTGTCTGCTGTCTCTGAACGTTTTTGCCTTGTGCTCTATTTCCTATTTGGAAATGCGGTTGCATTCAGAAGATTTATTGTCTCAGTCTCGTCTGGGGCTTCGGGGCATCTTTATTACGAATGAATAAGTCATAATTGGATTTTCTTTGAATCGTACTTTCTGTTATGCGGGAAATGTCTTTCTCTTGCACCCATGCTGAACTGGAATAGAATTGGGGGGGGTCGGGCACACGTCCCATTACTGAGCAGTGGCAATATTGGGTTGATACTGGAATGTTGGACCACGAAATCTGGAGCCATGATTGAAGTGGTCTATGTTTGAATTCTTTCAAGATTTCCCTCGCTGATGTCTCTGGATGTTGACTTTGTTTGTTCCTAGATGTAGCTTTATCTGTTCTGCTAACAATAATTATGTGTGAGTCTTTAGTTACGGTAGTCAGTGAAGATTGTGTGTTGAAGTTGATGCTTATAACAGGGTGTTTGTTTGTTTGAAGGCTGACTTTGTTTGAAGTGTTCTTGCAGTTGGTTTCATTGTGTGACAGCTTTTGCTATATTTTTGACTGTTTAAACTTCTTGGTGCCGTAGCAAAGCAGATTTCTTGCATCTAGCTCTATCATTGAAATCCCAAAGCATGGTGTATTTTTATGCTTTGCTGTCAATCCATTCAATCTACATACATGTGTAGGTTGTCCTGCTGTTGCCATCATCTTAGATTGATACTATTATGTTTGCACTGCAGCCGAGATATCTTTCAATCCAAGATCATTCAATTCAATTCGCTTTCATTGCAACCAGAGCACACAAAATAACAGCAAATGTATATCCCTCTGGGTACCTTATAATTGTTGAGAGATAATATTATTTGTAGTTAAATGGTTATTAGTGAAGATTGCTTCATATTGCACCATGAACACCTTGCACATGTGCACTTTGTATTATGCTTAGTGTAGGCTACTAGATGAACTCTGAGCATAAGTGTGCCTGGTGGAGGCTATGGATGTAAGAGCATTAATACTGAATTTGTCAAGTCACCGCCAAGGTTGAATGTGATTAGCATGACTTTTCATAAGTTGTTGGATCAATCTGGGTGTGTTACTAACTGGTTATTAACTATTATTATTATTTTTTTTACCCGAGGTACCTAGGATCCCTCGGGATTTCAAAAAATTATGCTTGGAGCTGTTTGTGAGTGTTCAGAAAATCAGGTCTCGTCCTCTGCAACAGTAGTGAAAGTGCCACGGAATGCAATGGCGTTGTATTATTATTATTATTATTATTATTATTATTATTATTATTATTATTGTTTACCTATTTATCTATTTAGCTATTTAACCTGACCGGAAGGATGGTTATCTATGTTGTAAACTGATTTTTGCCACCTCTGAGTTTCAGCCTATGGATCATCCAAGGATCCAGGGTTCATGACTCAGAGAAATGTTATTAGAAACCCACACGGATACATTTTTATGCCATCCATCTCTGTCTCAATCGTTTTATCATGGGACTATACGGTCTATACCGCATTCCATGATCCTGTTGTTGTTCGCCCATTCATCAATTAGTGAATACAAATCACAGTTATCCCTCTTTATTCGTTTTGCGCATCCGACATTTCCATTCTACTCCATCATAGTTTTTGTGTTACCCGCAGGAGATGGTGAGTCCTCCAAAACCATTGATTAGCCATAATAGCCAGACCAGTCATACAAGCAACCGTGAAAAGGGTGATTTATACCCCAAATAAATCTCGACAAGCAAAAATTCTGGCAGCCTTGTGGCAGGGCAACGATCAGGGCAGATTCTTTTTTATCAGGGGCATTTTTCTTGGTCTTGCCCTGCTGTATATAGTGTTGCAGATAGTTATCAGGTCTGCAGCACCTAGAAGGATTGCTTTCTCTTGAAATGTCACTGTAAAAATGTATTACTGTGATATAAACCGTAGAAGTTAGTAATAATAATAATATAATAATAATATCTTTTCTTTAATTAAACGCCTGCAAGACGCACTGCGCTTTACATTTACAAGTTATGCAGTAATCTTAATTAAACTTAACTACTAACTGAACAGACAGCTTTGTAATTACACGGTGCCAATGGCAGCCTACAAAGCAAATCCGCCCAACGGGGGCTCGAACTCACTACCTCTCGCACTCTACGACAGCGTGTTATCCACTACTCTACCGGGCCCCCCAAATACTGTAGCATAGACTGTAAGAGAGCATTTACATTACATTTAGTCCTACTTTAGAGTTGCATTTCTTGTTATACCATTTATCCGAGGGACCGAGGAGCACGGCAGGCGAGATTAGGTTGCAATTTCTACGATTGCTTTGGTAACGTGACCTTTGATATTAAATGATCTGATCACGCTGATTAATTTATCCTGATTAAATTTCCGTGCTATTTCCTTAGCTGCTGCTGTTGCTGCTGCTGCTGCTGCTGCTGCTGCTGTAGCTGAATTGCGATGGGATGAAACCTTCTTGCACTCATCGTTTGTGGATATAGAGCACATTGAACTTTTTTATTCTATGCATTGCTCGCTTTTCAACATTTGCACTGTACTTATTTTAAGACAGATTTTCCCGGTGATTTTTATACATTCCAATGGTTCCATGTTATGGTTAACGGTTAATTTAATATAGCTGTGTCATTTAAATGTCCTGCATTGTGAGAGATACAGAAGAGTTTGGTTTAAGAGATGTTCTACTGAGACAAAAAAACATGATACGAGATGTCATGACATGATATGAAATGTCATGACATGAAATGAGATGTCATGACATAATATGAGATGTCATGACATGATATGATATGAGATGTCATGACATGATATGAGATGTCATGACATGATATGAGATGTCATGACATGATATGAGATGTCATGATATGAGATGTCATGGTATGAGATGTCATGACATGATATGAGATGTCATGACATGATACAAGATGTCATGACATGATATGAGATGTCATGACATGATATGAAATGTCATGACATGATATGAGATGTCATGACATGATATGAGTTGTCATGACATGATACAAGATGTCATGACATGATATGAGATGTCATGACATGCTATGAGATGTCATGACATGATATGAGATGTCATGATATGAGATGTCATGACATGATATCACACCACATTGAAAAATGTATGTCATCGTGTCATTATTTTGCATCATGTTACTTCATTATATTGCGCTGCAGTATGCGATGTTATATCACATTAAATCGTGACATTATGTCGTGTGGCATCACGATATTACATTGCATTGACCCTTTAGCTGCATAGATGTCCCAGACGCTTTCAGTACATTTGTGTTGTTGAAGGCTAAATCGCGATGTTGCATCCACATTGCATCACGATATTACATCATATTGCATCATGGTATTACATGTTATTACGTCATGATATTACATAACACTTCATGATTTTACATCACATTACCTGATTTTGCATCATATTGTATTGTAATATTACATTAAAGTACATGATATTACATCGTACTTAACATTTCATGGTATTAAATCACAGCATGAGACTCACTTCAGTTGGACAAGTCTGAGCAAGAATGCGAATTGCCAGATGAAGGTCACTTTAATGGATGATGATGAAGATGATGGTGATGAGAAAGATGATGGTGATGAGGTTAGAGGCTAAAGCAATATCGCTCAGCCAGTCCAAGCTGACATTTGGTCATTTTTGGTGATTGGCTGAATGTTGGTTCTGAACATAACTGTGCCCTGAGTCTGTTGTGTCAATTGCGATCAGAGTGAAATGAGTGCATAATATATATATATATATATATACACATATATATATATACATATTATATATATATTATATATATATGGCGTATTCATCCTAATTGCATCTATGCATTCAACTGCAATTTATAGGAATGTTGTTCAGTTTCTGGTGTAATCACACAAAACGTCCAATGACAACATTATTCTGCACCTGATATAGTTTCGCTTTTCTTGTAAAATTGTTGTAAAATTATTTCTTTGGTCGAAGCACTGAAATACATTCGTTTTATTATCATATTATGCTTGCTTAATTGTAGTGCGTTATTTGCTTGCAATGTTCAGCATCTCAGATTATAATTCTCTAATCAGCTTTTCCTTCTTCTCATATGTCTCCTCCTTCATTTCCTTCTCTTCCTCAAACTCATCTTCAACTTCCTCCTACTCTATGAATTTAATTTCATCATTCTCATAATCTAGTTTTGTGAAAACAGAAGGCTGCCTTCGAATTTTAGATTTTACTCAAATATCCACATGTGCACGGCTGGTTAAGTTATAGGTGCCAGAGTTAAAGAGATGATATTTGAGTTGCAGTTTCGTTGTAACGAGGAGTAGCATTAATTATTTTACGCCTAACCTTAGAAGTTTATTGAGTAACAATGATTTATTGTTATAGCAGTCAGTTACCTTACACAGAGATAGATCTTAAGGATGGTAGGTGGCTTAATGCCCATTTGAAATAGGATCTCAACAAATCAATTCATTGATAAAATATAAGCAGCCAAGGCCATACCAGTGACATAGCTAAGGAGGGTTTCGGGGTTAAACATTGGCTTAGGGGAAAAGTTTTTTTAAAGGTTATTTATTCACTTAAATAAGAAAAGAAAAAACAATTGCTTGTAGTGACGATTGTTTTTCTTACTTTGTTCCCTTTGTTACTTTATTCCCTTTTTATTCACTGTAATACTGTTGGGTTGGTGTCAGGAAGGGCATCCGGCCAGTCCATAAAAACCCCAAAATCCCACACCCCCATCATAAATTCCTGGCTACACCACTGGGCCATACGGTCACTATGTAAAGATGTGTACAATTACGTTTACTGACGTTTAACTTAAAATTGAATCAATTCCATGTATAGAACAGCTAAGCCATCATTATGTTCCTTATCTTTTCCAGTTGCTACATTTGACTTATATCCACGGAAGGGTGCTGGTTCTGACACCCCAACAGAGAGCATCAGCCAGCAGCCGCAGCAGTTGCAGAGCAGCGCAGCATCTTTCAACGGGTCCGTTGCGACCAGTGTCAGCTCCTTCCTCGTCATAGACAAAACGCCTTTCAATCCAGAAGTTTCCGTTAAGACCGATCCGTCGCGACGGTGGGACTCCGACGTTGCGACTCTCGTTTCCACGAAGAAATGGCTCCAGATGTACGGACTGAAACGAAGTCGCCTCGACTTGCACAGTCTCATCAAACAGATTGCGTTCAGGCACTCTGACGGTTAGCCGCGTATCACCCGCTTGCTTTTCCGTTTTATATCTGTTTCTTGTTGAATTCTTTTGTTCTGTGTGAGTAGGATGCTCAGAAATTCCTTTGTATTGAGTAGAATCTTGACCGCACCAATAGAATAACCAGTTTTTTTAGACTCGTATTGTTTAAAGGCTCAGGACTGAGCTGCTGATTCATCAGAGCAAGAATGTGAATTATTATTATTTAATAGTAATAATAATGATGATGATGATGGTGGTGGTGGTGGTGGTGGTGGTGGTGGTGGTGGTGGTGGTGGTGGTGGTGGTGGTGGTGGTGGTGGTGGTGGTGGTGGTGGTGGTGGTGGTGGTGGTGGTGGTGGTGGTGGTGGTGATGATGATGATGATGATGATGATGATGATGATGATGATGATGATGATGATGATGATGATGATGATGATGATGATGATGATGATGTGAATTCTGGACTGAGTGGCAACGAGTGGAACAGTAACATTTTTAATGTTTTACCACTAGTGGATAATTTGCTATGTATTTTTTTAGCATGGCCATCTTTGAGTTTCACATGTGCTTATGGGCACGAGTCATGCGTTAGGCTCTGCAGATGACTTGAACCATTCTTCTAAAGCCGCATAAATTGCAGTTCCTTCACACGTTGTGCTATCACCATTTCAGTCAAGTTAGAACTTAGAGTAAAAGCAATGAACGAATTGAAACTATAGGATCTCTAAGCATTCGCACAAGGTCCTCCACGCTGTCATTAATTAACCATATAGCTAGTACAGTAACTATTTTTTTTATGGATAATGCTGTAAAGTTTCAGAATTCCAGATTTGCATTTGTTGCAAAAGTGGTTAATTGGGCATGAAGCTAAACATTATGAGCATGAAAGCTGTTGACTTTGCACCACAATCGTGATCGTAATCTCCTAATTTCTAAAGCGCCACAAGTGTCCCACGACCTGCACATCATTCACTCACTTTGGCATGATCCCTAATCTATTTTGTTTTGAATTAGATTTATAATTTGCTGTTTATTCAAGTCTCCTTGCTGAACATCTTAATACTATTGTACAGAGTTATTAGCGCTTGAAAATTAGTTTCGATGTTTTTTTTCAGATTTCGACCGTGCTTTGAAGATGCCGGTGTGTTCGCGATATGGAACTAATTTGTTTCAGAAGTATTTTCGACCAGATGGACAGTCGTTTAACGTGAGCTGCAGAACAATGGATTCTATTGTCATTCCTGTCACTGCTGCTCTTATTTTCATCTGTGACATCATCATCATCGTCATCATCATTATCATCATCATTATCATCATCTTTTTAATTGTCGCTCTGATTTTAAATATTGGGTATTAGTTATGTAGACTGCTATTTTTTTCGATTGTATTCAATTCTTCTTCTGGCTGTTTCTTTGCTACCAGGGTCTGTTTGGCACTTTAACCTTGAGTGTGTACTGAAGGTAGCTGCTGCCTGTTGTTAAAGTGTGTAGCATAGTGGACTATTTCAAAATTTAGATTTAATTGTTATTGCCATATTGGCTCAGTTGATATTTCAATTGTTATTGCAGTAGCATGTCTTATAGCCGAAATTATATTCATTTGGACAACATCTCCTTTTTCTCGAACTTATCAGCTATTTAGTGTTAGCTGCTTCTTAATCTTATCTTATCTGCATCTTGATCATATCTGCTTATTGATCTGATCTCCTTCTTAATATTATCTGCTGTAACAATTTAGCCATTCCTTACAAGATCTTCCAAAATCACAAGACCTTCTCCCTCTTGCAGATTACTGTTAAACCAGAGGCAATGAAGCATCTTGAGACGCGTCTCATCCAGGCGATCACGCTGTTGAAGCGTCGTCTGAATTGGCTGACGTCAGAGAGCAGACGGATCTTTGGTGTGATCGAAGAGAAGTCGATCTGCATTGTTCTCGACTTCAAGGATCTCACCGAGCAACAGCTGCACCTCTACCTGAGCGCAGTTGAGCGAGTCCTGCTCGAGCAAGTGGCGTTCATTGGACGCTTTAACATCGTCCGGTATGCAGGTCGATTATGTATTTTTTTTATTTCTCCATTTCTATAGTGCTCACGTCTTCAAGCTCTCTTCTCAGAGGTGCTCCCGACTACAGCGCAGACTCTGAATCAGAGTTTCGCTGAAGTGCTTGAGCAATTGCGAGTGAATGACTTGCTCAGAGTTCCTACGTGGCGGCTTGAGGTGGATTAGAACCCACAACCTTCCGGCTACAAGGCACCGAACATACATTCAGTTTGCATCTTGCACTACAATAATCTATTTATAATGTTAGCCGTTTCAATTTATAATGCTAACCATTGCAATTAATAATGTAACCATTGCATTTAATAATGTAGCCATTGCAATTAATAATGTAACCATTGCAATTAATAATGTAGCCATTGCAATTAATAATGTAACCATTGCAATTGATAATGTAACCATTGCAATTAATAATTTAACCATTGCAATTAATGATGGTAACCATTGTTGTTGCATTATTGTAATGTTAGCACTTTAACCATGGGTGTGTAATAAAAATTATTTTGGAACCACTGCAGTGCAAGTTTCAACCTATATTTCTTTTGTTTTTGAAACAGGTCAGCCCATGACCCAGTTCTCTTTCGACCCGACCTAATAAACGTCACACCAGAGACGATAAGCCAGGCCGTGGATTGGCTGTGGAATCTGGATACGAAGGAAGAGGTTCCCAAGTCAGCTTCGGTTGAGGCAATGATCAAAGCATTGGCTTTGCCTTATGTAAGATTATTATCTTGATCTGTCATTTCTTTATTAAATTACCACATTTTGTGTAGTACGCATTCAAATTTTTATTATCTACGGTGATAATGGATTAGAAATTCTTGTCTGCTTTATCTTTCAATTTCAATTTTATGCAAGAGCTCAGATCCATACGGGTGTATGCTCAACACTATGTCATCATAAAAACAAATCTTGGTCTTTATACTGAATCCGTTCATTTTCCCTTACTTTCCAAGCATCTCGAACAAAGCATTTGTCTTTCCAAGACCTGTCTTTATCCTGTGTCACAAGTTTTGTTGTCCGAAGTTATCAAACTGCTAAAGTGGCAGCAATCAACTACATACACAACCGCTCTGTCATCGATCATTATCCTGTCAGCTTCAATCCATTTTCATACCACCGTAATCTTTTCTCTGAGTTCATAGCAAGTCCCACCTTTGCTTGCCATCACCCAGTCCACTACCCTGGAATTGATGGTGATAAAACAGAACCCTGTCATTCTTGTAATGCCAGTCTAAAGCCTGGACAAAGGAGGAGGGTGATACAAATGATCTTTGTTATCACACAGCATCGTTAAACTGCGACTACCACCACCGCCACAACCCTATCATACTCCTGTCATTTTCTTAAACCGTTCATCCATCTCGTCCTTAAATCTCGCTGTGCGATCAAACTTGAAAGCACCAAATAGTTTGGTTTTAAAACTTGCAAAGGTTTTGCTGTTGTGATGAACGGTGTATCGGTTCTGTTGATCAGGTGGAATCCGTTTATCTCTTCTCCGAAGGTTCGGCCACAGACGAGTGTCGAGAGATGCTCCGAGAAAGGGTTGGTTTCATGGCCGCGTTTTTCAACAACTTCCATCGTTGCAGTATCTGCTAATATTGATTTACAATTAGACATTTCAAACTCATTGGCATTAAATGGTGACCATCATCAACGTATAATAATTGATTAATTACTGATGTAAATAGGGCGACTCTGTTTAGTGGGTTTACCTAAATATTGACAACCTGCATACGAATTTTGTGCGAATTTCATGCTTGTATTAGTATCGTGGTGGTTAATAAAGATTGATTGATTGAGTAAAAAAAGTGATAAAATTATGCTCCTCCTTCCCTACTAGAATTTATTTTCATCCAATCTAGTTTAACTTACAATGTGGGTTGATCTGAATCTTTATATAAACTACATGTACGTTTTGTGCCAACTGTCTAGAATTTGTAGACTTCAATCAGTGGTCAGAAAGCAATTTACACTGTAGATGCTTTTCAGAGATTTTTAAGACAAACAGGAAGCTACTTATGTGAATAAGCTGTTTCCCCACGACTATGCTTTTTTGAACGCTGTAGAAATTACAAGGTTTTCCACAATTACGTACAAATAAGTCGACTAGAGTCTTCATTAGAGAAAGGAAAGTCATTTGGTTCGAGTACAAGTTTGAAATTGTCAGATTAGTTACAGAAAGTGCACCGTGCTTAAGATGTGTTGTCGAATTAATTTATTAGCACTGTTTTTAATTTCTAGTGTTTTAACGGTTGTGGCAGGTTTCTGATTCAAGAATTCCAGTTCATGTTGTTTCGTACAACTGTACGAGTTCTGAAACAATTGATTTCCTAAAGAATCTGGCGAAGGATTCGAATGCCAGGTATGCGAATACTTCAGTCACTTATCTCTGAATTGCATTTTTATCTTGTTAACAAATATTGAATGAATTGAGTGAAGTATTTGTCTTTAAGAATTACAGCCTGTTACGATTTTTGAACAGTTTTTTTCCGCACTGTGAACTTATGTTGCAAATTGATCAGGTCATTAAAATGCATTTATCAGTCTACAAGTGTACTCGTATGTTGATAATAATAATTATAATTACGGCAATTTATATGGCACTGTAACACAGCGTTTCAAGGGTGCCTTACAAGGCAGCTAACAGGCGGGATAAGCCCTAGAGAACAAGTGTGATTCTAGCATAGATTTTAAAGAGTCCACTGAGCTGGCCGATTGAATAGCAGAATGGTGTAAATATGAGAATATCACTTATCGACTCCATATATCACATTGTGTTGGACATAGCAAGTCCAACTGTAGTATATTGTCAGATTCTCACCCTACCTTTAAAATATGATATCGGGTAACCTTGATGTTTTGGGTGCTTTCTGGGGGAGCGTGGGGCAGGGTGCCTAAGTTTCTTATTCAGTAGCTCTACCTCTGCATTTAGTTTTTGAACGTTATCCAGTGATCATGGAAAATTATGTTTGGAATTCACTTTTGCTCATTTAGGTTCCATGCATATGCGGTTGTCATGGAGATGGATACGTTTGAGAGGGTGGAGATCGGTGATGCATCGGCTCAGTCCAATCTCGTTCTGAGGAAGAAAGCCTACGGGGGAGTGCCACGGGGAGCTGGAATGCGGGAGGATGTCATCTTGCTCTTTGAGGAGCTTGAAGAAGCAAAGAACAACCTGGCACAGATCCAAGCTGTGATGAAGGATTATCCGGAGAAGATTAAACCAGGCACGTATTTGTGTGTTTGTTTGTTTGTATGTGCACTTGTTATAGCGCCCCTTCAAGCACACTCTACTCAGAGGCGCTCCCGACTGCAGAGCGGACACTGCATCGGAGTTTCATGCTGAAACGCCGAGCAATTGCGAGTGAAGGACTTGCCCAAGGTCCCTAAGCGGCGATGTGAGGTGGATTCGAACCTCAAACCTTCCGGCTTCAAGGCAACGACGCCACCACTACACCACCACGTCCCATATGTATTTTACATAGCCAAACAGGAATATCAATGCCTTTCATCCAGAGTATCAGAAACTACATACTCTTGATTAATTTTAAAATGAGAAAGCAAATTTTGATACTATCTAGTGTGACCCTGTTCATTATCGGTGGTCAAAGTGACGTCATTCAAGCTTCAGTTAGAAAATTATCTGTCAAGATTGTTGTTCAGCCAGAAAGACCGAACTGTAATCGAATTTTAATGATCAAATTAAAATTTCATTGTTGACTGTTGTCAAAGTATAACATGCACATTATTTAAACAATTCAAAGTCTGATTAATATTGAACAATTAATTTGCACAAGTTTTAAAGTTTATCTGGGTAACTGATTTTCCTGTAGCAATGTGTACTGGGCACTGTAGACGTGGGTTAGAGTAATATTTTGTTGACCTGCTATGCATGTCCAATATGCAAGGTTAGGTTATGCAAGGAGTGCAGAGGAATTGTAGAAGGTAAGCAGGTGCTATCTGCATCTTAGATGTAGGGTAAATCCAGGTAAATATCCGGCACATTTATTGAGTGATTTTTAAGGCTAAATTTCTGACTGACCCAGTTTTGTAGGCTTAGGCTGGTTTGGGTCAAGATCGGATACAGCAAGAAGAAACTCAGCAACTGAATTATGTTTTCTTTTTGTTGCTTGATTCAGTAATTAACAGACATTTGCACTTCATCTGCACTAGATTGAAAAGACTTTGTCACCTACTGTTGGTTAGCTAGGCGTGGTTGGCCATTGGACAAACTGTGGACAAAATAACTTGTGGCTGTCTAAGTTAGATGGAAATGGAAGAATCTTATATTAAGTCATAAGCAGGGTTGTACTGGTAAATTTTTGAGGTGAATACACGCTGACCGGGAAAAAAATCCGACCTGTTCGGCCCCGAAATTTCTGACGACCTTTTTTAGTCATCGGGCCAAAATCTCCTCCATTTGCTGTCCGAAAAAAGGTGATGACCTTTTTTTTAGTCATTGGGCCAAAATGCATCTTATCTTAAGCAGCAGCCGTGTGTACCCTTATTTACTAGCGGGTACGGTGTACCCTCCGATGCCGTTTTTCCCCGGAGGTAAGTATACGCTGTATACCCGCATATACCCTCGTGTACAGCCCTGGTCATAAGACTTCTGTGTCTTCTGCTTTAGGTGAGGAGTTGTTGAAGACGAAAGACTCGAGTGAGGATTTTGTTGATGAGACTTACATGAGTTCTGTGCAGTGGCTGCGACTTCATGGAATCCAGGCGAAGAGACTTGGCTTCTATGAGGTCCTTTCCGGTGTTGCTTTCCGTCACCAGGATGGAGTGATTGACCTCAAGGTCCCACCCAATGATCGCTGCCAGATATCGGAGGCAGTAAGCACTTAGTTGTTTTGTACTTGATGACCTTGCTGACAAAGGCGTGCAAGGAGATAACTGCTTGCATTCATTGTTGTTGTTATTATTATTGCAATTCTATTTTCATGTTTCTTCAAGAGTGTAGTGATGCTTACTATGCCTCCTTTTCCCCCAATGTTCGTGAACTCTGTTGCTGTTCTTGTTGCCAGGCTCTCTCAATCCCTGTGCTCCTCTGATCACAGTCTCTCCTCCTTTTGTGCCTTTTGCGTGTACCTTCACTATACAGAATCTCTTAAGACTTTTCTTTTTTGCCATGCTGGAGCTGATTGTCTTGATCTTTTTGCTCCCAAGACTATGACTGCTCTTGCCCAACATCCATCGGGCATTTGGTGCGACTGGTCCCTCCATTTGGATTGTCCTTCCTCCCACACTAAAGGCTAAACTAATGGCTCCTTTTCCCCTTATCAGTCTCTTATTCTGTAAAGGCATTTGTTTTCCAGGGAATTTCCTTTCCGAACAGTCATTTTGTGAAAGACTTATATAAATCTATATACGATACGATACAATAAACATTTTCTCAAGTTTTACAATTTGAACTTTTTCTGCTACTCAGTGTAATTTTAGTAATGGATATATTTTCTTGTTTCATTTCAGAGTACTGTGAAGAAGCTGATAAATGCCAAGTACTGCGATAGATTTGCTCACGTCGTCTGGAAGGACGGTCAGATGATGCACGTCCATGTGACGCCTGAATTCCATCGACTCTACAAGGACCGACTGGGAATCGCAATGGACGCAATGCAGCGACGGTTTGTTTGCATTCATTGTATTCAGCTGTATTGTTTCATTAACCCTTACTGACTGCGGGTGGGTATAGCATTTCCAATAACATTCACTGTGCACTTTTTTCGGAAATGGGTTAAACTCAGCCCAAGTCGTGCTCTGTTCTTATGTTAAGGTATGCTTGCTAAGTTTGTTTTGACTACCATATTCATGGCGCTTTTAAGAGTTCTTTAATTAAAGGATGCGCGTATGCTTTCATGAATGCATAAATGATGTACATACATGTACATGTTACCATGATCCCTTCTGTCTTTACCACCATGGTTCATGCATATATCTGTTCCCGCTTAGACCACTGCAACTCGCTTCATCTGGGCATCCCAATGCAGCGTCGTTCCCCTTCAAAACATACATTCTCTCATATATATATATATATATATATATATATATATATATATATATATATATATATAACACATAGATATATATATAAACATTCTCTGCGCTAGACTATAATTGGATGTTCATTACAACAAATAATTGTATTAGTTAGCAGAACCTGCATACATAAAACTGTGGTGCCAGTGTATTTGTGGTCAGAGATACTGGTTATTATGTCTTCTCAATGTGTCTCAAAGCTGAGCCTGTTTTCCTCATATATTTGTGTTAATAACGTTGTTGTTTTTCTTTCTAAGGGTCGATTGGTTGCACCGTGGAAGTCGTGAGATCTTTGGGACGGTCGTTGAGAATCGTATTTATCTTCTGATTGATACGTCCATTTCCATGCAAGCACACTTCCAGTTTGTGAAGGACAAGATCTTCCTACTGATGCAGGTTCGGTTTAACCTAGTTTGTAATCTTTTGTTGCATTTGTGCATTCTTAGAAAGGTGCTCAATCAATTGCAGATTTGTATGATTGAATGCATGCATACTTTTTTGCTGCATTATGTTTTTGAATCGTCAAAAAACAGTGGATGGTCTCACTAAACGTGATATAACTTTTGTTCAGTGTGAAATATCTTGATGAAATCTGGCCGTTATGTGTAGATATGAATTGTCTTTAAGCCTGTAAAATTTGATTTAAAAATTCTTACTTCTGGCCAATATATTTGCAAAAAATCGTAGGGGCAGGGTCTTTTTTATGGCTCACCTTGTATATGGCAAACATGGCTGCTGGCTTTTTACTGCTTGCATCTTTTTTATTCTGTGTGGTCATCTATATTGGCAGACTGTTGGATTCAGAATAAAATTTCACTGGTATGTCTCATTTATTCATCCTCTTCAGACGCGCTCTGAGCTAATAAAATTCGATCAATGAGCGCCCTTACTACCGTCAACCAACAGTTTCTCCTTATGATTCGTCCCGCAGTCTGCTATCTTAGGGTATAGAATTTTTATAGATCTTCTGGTTGAACCATGATGCGCCACTTTCATGGATCGCACATTCCATGTGTGTGCCTCTGAGTAGTTTCTTTGAAGAGGTGCTATATAAATACTTGAATGAATGAATGTTGTTGCTCCAAGCAATTGAGCCAATGTTTCCAATGATCAGTTTCTCCAACACAGGAACTTTTCTTCCTTTAATAATTTTTCCTTATATAATAATAATTCATTATTATTATTAATTTTTCTTGATAATAATAATGATAATAATAATAATAATAATGATAATAATAATAATTACAGCCGTTCCAGAAAATAATAATGATGATGATGATAATAATTGTGTAATTTTCTAGGAGCAACTTCGTCATAAGCAGATGATCAACATGATTGCCTTCAACAGTCACGTCTACCTTTGGCAGAAGTCACTTGTTGCAGTTTCAGAGCAGACGCTTCAGCACGGCTGGAACTGGGTCAGGGCGCTGACCTGCAATGGCACGACTAACACGATGGGGGCGCTCCAGCATGCACTCGCTGACCGAGAAACCCAGGCAGTCTATCTCCTGACAGATGGCAGACCAGACCAGGTTTGCAACTTGCAGCTGAAACATCTGGCAGCAATTTTTCATTTTCGTTTTGCTTGGTATTGACTGTTGATGGATATTTTGTGTAGGCCTACTTCAATGGTGTCACAATTGTATAAGTGAGTTGATTGTGCTCACGTTTAGTGCATTTGATTTGAGTTAGAGAACTTCAGCACTTTAGATCGGGTATGAAGGTACTATATGATGCTCAGATGCATAGGCTGTCATGATAATTGTGTACAATGTAGCAATCAACAAATGCAGATCGCTGTTAATTGCAGATGATTGCTAATGTTGCACTCATATCCTACTAATCTCCCACTATCAAATGATATATACCAAATGGTATAAGTAACCATTAGAAGGCCATTAGATGATTCTTATTTGGTTTATGTCCTATTCTACGCAACACAAAGTGGTATCCTTCCCCAAAAGCTACAAACTTTATATGTTGTCTTGGTTAACATGCCATGCAACAACCGAGGTGTAATACTAAATACTGACTTTGTCACTATTATCCTGTTTTATATGGTCACATAAGGTTGACTGAGCCTTCCACCTTCTAGGAGCAACTATAAAAGGAGCAGTAGAACATTATGGGCATCTTGCAGGCTGCCATAATAGTTTTAAACTGGTTTTAAACTGGCTTTAAACTGGTTATCATCTGTTACTACTGGATCATGTAATTATCTTACTATTCTATTCTATTTTGGGATTTATAAAGCGCCTCTCACAGTACAACCTAATCAGAGGCGCTCCCAGTGCAAAGAACTCCTGGAAAAAGAAAAGTCTTAAGACAACGGGCAGAAAAAGTAAAGCCTCCAGATAAAATCTGGGAACGAATAATAGGAGAAACGCCATTCCACAGTAAAGGGCAGACAGAGGCAAAGGCACGATGTTGGGCTGTGGCATGTAATTGAACATTACTGCGTAATTATCACTTGGTATTTATTAACACCAACGAAGAGATATTTCAGCGAGTGGACAGGGCAGAAACAATCTTGCAAAAAGCTATGAGACGCAAATTAGGGCTTTTCGGCCATATCGCCAGAATGAAGGACGACAGAAAACTTAAGACTCTTGTTTTTGGAATAATGGACGGAACTAATAGGAGAGGTAGACCGCATCGGGAATGGAAGGAGGACGTAGAGGATTGGTGTAATGACTCATTACAAAAGCTGTTCCACCTGGCCCAGGACAGAGGCGATTGGAAGAGGAAAATGAAGTTGACATTGGACACCTACGAGCATACGGCTCATGGTGAATGATGATGATGATGATTTATTAACAGTGTTATTACGAAAATTTTACATTAGTGAGTCATTGCTGTTTTGGGACATTGCATTAGTTTACATTGTGAATTGTTTCCAGCCTCCGAAATCCATAATTGCCCAGACAAAGATGCCGCGTGCTGTTCCGATTCACACGATTTCGTTCAACTGTAACGATCGAGAAGCGAACGAATTTCTTTACGAACTGGCGAAGGACTCGGGTGGACGATTCCACTACTACTCACAAGATGGCTGCGAAATTGACCTTGATGGTCCTGAACCCTGGCAGGTCGATACATATTCGTAGAATATTATCTTTGTTTGCTGTCATCATTTCATCATCGTTGTCGTCGTCATTATCATCATCAACATCATCAATTCATCATCTTCAAAAACAACAACAATAGCAAAACCATTTTCACTATCATCACTAGCGTAAAAGTCTGATTATTATTTTTTTAACTTGTCAGCCTTGACTTACTTAGTTGTTGCCTTCAAATTGATTTCATTGTGGTCTTATTTTTTACTTAAAATTGTATGATCATCATTATAGTGATGATTATCACTATCTTTGTCATTATCATCATTATCGTCATTATCGGAATCGTTATGAAAGTTATATCTATTTCAAGATGAAATAATGTGTTAAATACAGAATAATTTATCAATGGTTTAACGTGATATATTTCTGAAGCGTTTTGCAGATTATTTGTTGATCTGTGATAATTAATGATTGTTTAGTTGCTGGAGCTATTAAATTTTGGAATTCCCCCCCTTCTGTATCCGTTTTATCTGCCCAGTGGCTTGTGGTATTTTGTGCTCAACAAGAGATGGATCTGTTTTGGAATGATTGTACACTATATGGTGGGGCGCGGTGGTCTAGTGGTGGCGTCGTTGCCTTGAAGCCGGAAGGTTCGAGGTTCGAATCCACCTCACGTCGCCGCGTAGGGATCTTGGGCAAGTCCTTCACTCGCAATTGCTCAGCGCTTCGGCGTGAAACTCCGCTGCAGTGTCCGCTCTGCAGTCGGGAGCGCTTCTGAGTAGAGAGCTTGAAGGGGTGCTATAACAAGTGCGCATACATACATACATACATACATACATATATAGCATAAGTTGTTGAAATGCACTGCTCTTCTGTATGTTGACCTGTGATTGTGTCTTGGCTTGAAGCCTTGCACATTAGATGATGGCATTATGTAATAATTATCTATTTAAGTTACTACTTATTAGCAATGATCACCGATAGTGCCTTTTTATAGCTCTTATTTGAACGCACCTTTTGATCATGCCCTGTGACTAATCTTGTTTCTTTTATTGGTTTATAATAGAGAGTTGTAAGGAAATATTTTGAGGTATGGTCAGAGAAATCTATTCAGTTTACCGCTTAGAGCATGTGTGTCATCACGACGCTGACATCACTCTGTTTCACTGATTTTGTCATCTTATGTCACCTGTAAATTGCCGTCCACATTTCACTCATTCAGCCAGTCAGAATATTTATTTAGACCTCAGCTAATCAGGCAGAAAGAGAAAAGTTTTGAAGCGTTGATGTGGGGGTAGTCGGGAAGATTTCCATTTGATTTCTTCTGAGTGCAATGCTCTCATCATCATCATCATCCCTTGTGAACTGGTCTTATTCCCTTGGTCTTCTCAATTTTTATGCATATCTGCTATCAGATTCAAAATAGACATGTTTATATGCAAATTTTATAGCTTTGATGGTTTTTAAATCCAAATTTTATTAAATATTATGCAGTTACACTTTTTTTCACTGTTCAGTATAAAAGTTTTCAAATAAGCCTATGATTGTACTTATCACTTTCTTCTCCATTTTCTTTAGTTTTACATCGTGTTTAGCTCAACCTTTTTTTAAGAGTAAAAATTGAAAAACTAATCATTAAATCTAATAGACATGTTCTTAGTCTTTGCAAGTAAATACTATTATACTAGGAAATACTATTAAAATGTTCTAAGTAAGTGAATGAAAGAATGAATGAATGAGTGAGTTAGTGAGTGAGTGAACGAATGAAAGAATGAATTTACAGAGCTTCTGCACTCAGTGTTTTTCTTATTCAGTATTCAGTGTCTGATTTAGTTCTCACTATTTTAATGTGTCGTCTGTATTTGGGTTTGTCTGTTTGCCCACCTGCCTTTCCGTCTGTTGTCTTTCTGTCTGTCTCTCTTTTTGACTGTCTGTCTGTGTCTTGCCATCCATCTGTCTATGCACATATTCAGATTTGAAAATGGGAACATTTATCAATCGATGTCACATAACGGATAAGAAATTACTGTCAGTTAATCAACTCTCTGTATATTCATATAAATATATATATAATTATATAAAAATATGTTTTGTATTTATATACATATGTATAAAAGTCGTATTTATATATAAATATATCTTCATGATAATTGACACAATTGTAATTCTAAAAATGAACCTTTAGCTTTTTCTTGATCTTGACTGATGACTTTTCCTCTTTTCGGTGACAGAGTGAGGACATAGCTCTCCTGAGAAAGGAAATCGACATTGGCTGGAACACGCTGGAGAAGATTGAACAGCTGAAGCATGACTGCGAAGTGTTGTCGATGTGCAAAGATGACAACACGAGCAACAAGGGTACCAGGTAGTGTCTGAAACAATGGAACCAGATAGATCTAAACTCTTTTCATTGCTTGTACTCAGGCAGTGCTAGTCCCAAGCCTGGAGAAATGAGGAGGGCAACACTAAACATCGTTGTTATGATGCGGTGTTGTTAAACAGCTGCTAACCAATTTTAATTATTGTGTGTGAATTGATTTAAACGATGTTGCGATGTAATGTAATCAAGGAATTATATTGCACAATATGCTGAGCAGCAGAGCATGGCTTCAAACAATGATAAATTCTTCAAGCAGTTTGTCTTAATTTTAGGTTTGATACATAGTTTTATTTATATATTGGTATTTTTTTTATATTATTATCATTGGTAAATTTATGACTTATTCTTTTCTTTTTCAGTTTCTAATTGCATGGAACCAGACTTACTATAATTTATCCAATTTTTATAACAGTTATTGTCAAAAGAGATGTGAAGTATATTGCCAATTTGTATCAGCTTATTTGCAATTTACCGGCATATTATTTTGCATTTTATAGATATTTCTATAATGGTAATAATGGTAATTTGCTGAATTTAACTTTGGTCTAGATGATCAGAACTTTCAGCAAGTCTAAGTTATATTGTAATGAATAAATATTTAGCGTTTAATAAATAATGTTTTTTTAAAGATTACCTATTATTTTTAACCTGTTGTTGTTATGGTTTGTCAAACAGGAAATCTCTACCTGGAGACCACTATCCTTCAGATTCATCGCAGCTTGCGTTTGGACGTTCCTTCGCCAAGGACCCCCGTCCAGTCAGTGTCTCTTTCAAGGAGAGGTCGACTTCGGTAAAGCTTCTGCCGTCACGACCAAAGTCTGCTCTCGCAAAGTCCGGGAGAATTTCGACAGACAGCCCTCCCATTGCAGGTCAGTTTACACCTCTGTTTAACGTGCATTGTGAGAGGCACAATATAAATCTATAGTTACAATCCATGAGGCTTTCCTCTCTCATCTTAAGACTCTTTTATTTGGCCGTGCTGAGGTCGGGAGCGCCTGTGAGTAGGCCCCTTGAAGAGGTGCTATATAAATGCATCTAATGAATGAATGAATTACAGTAGTTGTTTGCACTAAGTAAGTTGGCTGCTTAAGTTTATCAGTTGTATTTCTGTTACACTTACATTTTTTAATTATTAGAATTTTTTTTATTTAGTTATTGTTGAATATTGGTCAGTTGGGATAGTGAACAATAAGCCTGTAGATCTGATTATTCTTCCACGTAAACAATGCAAAATGAAGTTAACTGTACAGCTTAATGAAGTCATTAACTACGATGTGATGAATATTGTTACAATTACGGGTATTTGGATATGTATGTATGTGTGCGTGCGAGCGTATGTATGTCTCATAGGCCTTTGAATGTTAGTTATAAAAGTGTTTATAGCTTGGTTGTTTGCTGTCTTTTAAAAAAGATTTGTTTTTATAGAAATCTTTTGATTTTTTTAATTTGTAATACTGATCCTATTCTTTCTCAAACATTCCTCAGATCTCATAAAACGTCGAACTGGTGCAGGTTCTTACTTACTTACAATTTGCCTGGCTTTCTTTTTATTTTGGTCCTAATTTTCTCACATGTTTTGAAACTATCCACAATATTCCCCTTTGGTTTTCTCTTGTTTTATTTTGTCTATAATTTGTCCCTTGTTTATAAAACTTTTGCAAAGAAGCTTTCCCATGACTTTCTTCGTATGGGTATGTTCTTATTCATATAATGACCTTGTTCTTTTTCTGCAGAATTCTTATTCGTTTTGCTGCTGTGATGATTCTGATGAAGTTGAATCCATAGCCACATAGTTCTCATTTATTTTTGTTACTCATGCCTGATAATATTTGTTTTCTTAAAACATTTATAGACACACCTCGCATGCAAAATAGTCATATATAAGTTTTGACCTTTGCTGACACTTCTGATGTGTATATCAAATTATCCTCATCACTTTAGTCTTTTCTTTGTCAGGTTTAATATTTGGGTGCACTTTTAACCTGCTTGTCTGAGAGGAGAAGCAAACAAGAATTCTCATGTAATGGTGCATGTGGCCTTTTCCAATTAATTAATCTTCGTTTAATTAGACAAATCAGGGTGACACACCGCACCCAGTTACATGTCAATACACTTTAAAAGTAAACAGCAAAATAATGTGAAGATAACAATGTCATTAATGGGTGTCAAAGAGAACCCTCGGAATAAAGTTTCTAACATCTTTAACTGGTAGAACAAAAGGATGTGATCTCAAGATAACTATACATAATATTATGCTGAATAAGAGTGGGATTTGGTTACTGTTTTTTACTTTATGCATTTTTTGTCGTCTTCCAGAATAACTTATTTTTGAAGTCTGAGCTTGTTGAAAGTCCGAAACCCAACTTTTGGAAATGAATTCCTCTTTCTATTTTGATTTCATATGCTATTGGCTCACTCAAACACCGTATAAAAGCCAGTAGCTATGTTGAGAAAAAAATAATTCAAGACTTTTGCTTTTTTTACAGATTTGTTTTATTTTCTCTTTCTTTTCGGTTATTGATTATCATTTTGTGTGTGTCTGATGAAATGTGCTTGCCTGTCTCCTCTATGCCAAGGGTGCTATTCCTGAATCTCTTCTATTATTATTGATCCACGCTAATTTTACTAGAAGCATTGCTCATTTAAATTGTTGTTGTTGTCTTGTTTCTTCGTCTGCTGCAGTCATGCTTGTCACAGGCTTTCATATAGTAATTTATGATTGCCCACCTTCTTAATCTTCCTATTTTTTACAGTTCTATGAATTACATCTGTTTATGTTTCTTGCAGTATTTTAATTTTCATGACAACAGATATCTTATTAAACTGGCATTGTTTTTTCTTGTGGGAGCCAAGTTGCACTTGTTACTAGAATTTCTAAGTTCACCTTGTAGTGCTCTCTGGTACTTCCCAATTGACACTTCTGTTTCAGTAGTGTCACTGCCACTATGTCACCTGTCAGTGACTGGTCTTCTTGAACTATATCATGGACAAACAATGTGTACATGGGGGGGGGGGTTCCGTAGCTGGGGGTCCGTAGCTGGGGGTCTGTAGCTCAGTGGAGAGAGCGTTGGCCGATAAACTGAGAGTCATCCGCGCGACCCGGGTTCAAGCCTCGCTCAGGGCAAAAAATTTATTTGAATTTTCTGTTAGCTGCCAGTGGCGCTTTGCTGTTGTGTTGCTTGACTCGGGTTCTGCTAAAAATAAAGATATCCCCTCCCACTCCTGGCTTGGCCGATCAGGAGCGTTCCAACACTTAGGCCATTAGTGTTAAGTTATCGAACCTGTTGTAGCCGACCTGCGTGTCGTGCGAAGCTGGCCGTATTTCGTATAACTTGTACCTGTTATCGTTCTGCGGTGTGTCAGATTGAATTTGAATAAACGAATATTATTATTAAATGAGGCCATAGTTGTCTTGAGACCACTATAGTTATCTTGAGACCAATATAGTTGTCTTGAGACCACTATAGTTGTCTTGAGACCGCTATAGTTGTCTTGAGACCACTATAGTTGTCTTGAGACCACTATAGTTGTCTTGAGACCACTATAGTTATCTCGAGACCGCTATAGTTATCTTGAGACCACTTTAGTTGTCTTGAGACCACTGTAGTTATCTGGTTCCCATGATTTAACTGTTGCAAGGGAATTGAAGAAATACCGAAATTTCACATTTTGATTACAATTGTAGTTCAGACAAGGACACTGAAATAATTATTATTGCAGTCAATCAACTACATTCTAAGGTTAGGACAGACTTTCCTCGTACATGAAATTCTATCGCACAACTAGGAATTCTTAACAGCAGAATAAGAACCCGTTTCATCATTAAAGTAGATGTATACTGATCTCTGTGTCTGCATGTGTGCACTAAGGCACTATTTCTATTACCTTTTAGGTGAATACAAAAGCAGTAACCTGTGGTATTGACATGAATGCGTGTTTTGAAATTGTTAATGTAATTCAGAACATGCTTTAAAATGCTCATGGAAGTCAATTTTATGGATGGTTTGACAGTTTAGACATCTGTTTATGTTTGGTAACTTTCACTTGTTCACAGCTCATACAAGGACAAGCCTTCTTCGGACAATGAGTTCCGGCGGCCATTTTGCATCAACTGAATGGCTTCTTCCAGAGACGAAGGAGATGCTGGAGAGGCAGGAGAAGAGGAAGAAGAATGTCCTTGAAGGTGACCTCTATCGTCTTTGCCTGATAGACTGGTTTCTCCATCTTAAGGCACTGTTTGGTCTTAATATTATGTTACATCAGTGCATTTTGATCAGTTTCATTCAATTTATTTTTATTTTAGTTAATTCTCGCCAATGAAATATATGTACAATTGGGTTACGCATGCCTTCACTCTCATTCATTCATTCACTCATGAATTTATATAGCGCCCTTGGAAGTTAACTACTCAGAGGTGCTCCCGACTCCAGCACACCCAAAAACTGCAGTGCTGAACTTAGTTGTCAGGGTTTCACTGTGTAAAGCCGCATTTAATTCAGAAATCAGTGCCTCACTTTTATCATGTGATTCTATTCTTTAACCAACCTGCTGACATAAATGGTTACTAGAATTTCTTTCAAAATTCTATCATATTATAAGGCTACATGAAATGTCTGTCATCATTTTCATTTGAATTTTCAGCTGAAGAGAAAAAGAGTAAGCAACATGAGAGGAAAATTAAGAAACTGACAAAGTATGTTGACACGATATTACATTTAGATTAACTTTGTTTTAAAAGTCTGCGCTCTGTCTGCGTCGACTATTCTCCGTGGAATGACCTCCCTAAAAAGTTTCTCTACGATTCTAACTGGAGGTCCTCACGGGTTCTGCTAAAAATAAAGATAGCCCCTCCCACTTCTGGCTTGGCCGACCAGAAGTGATCCAGTGCTTAGGCCATTAGTGTTAAGCTACCGAACCCACTGCTGTAAAGCCGACCTGCGTGTCGTGCTATAGTGAGCCGTATTTCGTATAACATGTACTTGTAATCATTCTGCGGTGTGTCAGATTGAGTGAATAAATGAAGATTATTATACGCATCTCTCCAATGTCTTGTAAGTCTTTTCTTTTCTCACGGTTTCCTTTGTGCTAGGAACGCCTCTGATTGGTCAGAGCTGGAAAATCACTTTAGAAATCTTTAGTTCAATTCAATACAACTCAATATGCTGTTTATTAATGTGACACTAATTTGCAATGCAATCAGATTGCCAAATTTTTTTAAGTTTGTTAATTATCATTCCTGTCTTGAATAAAAATTTATTTGAATATTATTGTCATAAGTTATGCATTGATCTTATTTAATTTATTTAGCTCACGAGTCCTGTCGTCAAAGAAGTGGTTGGCCAAGAATGGTTTAATTGCTAAGAAGCTGACAATTGTCGATGCTCTCGCACCAACATTTATTCCGCACGAACCAAAATATGTACCGATCTTGAACAAACAAGTTCTTTCAAAAGTCTTTGATAAAGTAAGTGTTATCTGTTTTCTGAGGTTGTCTTATCTAAATCCAAGTTGTATGAATTGCATCAGTGGCTTCTATTCCCCCTAAACAACCCGGTTCAATCCCTATCACTCCCCCTACCGAGCTGGCATCACCCCCCTCTCGAGCCGGCCTTCCCCCCACTCGAGTCGACTCGACGTGAGTTTTAGCTCATTTCTGATTCCATATGTTTCACTGGGCTCAAGTTGCACCCATCCTGTATAAGGATAGAAGCCTCTGAACAGCATGTGCTAGTTGTGAAATGCCGGGGCTTGCTGGATCTTTACAATGTGTTTCATTAATATTTAGATACAGACAGTTAATTTGACTGGTTCTTCAATATATTTTTAATCTAATATTACATCTTAACCAGTGATCTTATGTCGTGTAATTTTATCATTTGGAAATTTTATTTATATTGCTTCTTGTAAATTTCTAATAGAGATGAATTTGAATGAGTGACCGTTGGATTCTATTTGTTGTTGCATCACCTTTGATATATATTATAATCTTGCATAATGACCTTTCATTGCCTGGTTTGGTTTACGGCAGGTTGTGTTTGGTCAAAAATATTTGAATTATTTGAATTGCATGTAGATTAAAATTCGATTAAAATATGTTGGCAGGTGCTGCCGATAGCTTATTTGACGGAGGCAAAGAGACGACTTCATCTTGTCAATCCGCTTGCTGTTGACTTCAACTCTTACGCAAACAAAGTGAAAGAAGCGATCGAACTTTACAAGAAGTAAGCAACTTATTTTTGCATTTTCACGTAGTGTATTCTTATCTGAACAGTTATTTGCCTATGGACTTTTTTTATACCATTGTTCTTTCAATGGCTCAGTTAATGAATTTATCCAAAATAATACAATTAATCTTTTACCCGTTTGCCCCGAGAATATCCGCTGAAAACGGCCTTAAAATTTAAAAATGAACGGGTAAAGGGTTAATGCATTATTTGAATGGTTTGGTTTCACTGACATGAATGTTTTAGTTGCTTCATGTATATGTTTACTTTTAGGTTTTTATTGCTTTATTTTAATCAGTTTACTATTCAAATTCATTCATATTACATAATCGAAAAAGTCAGTTACTCAAGTAGAGTAATACGTAAATCACAAGTCTTTTTTCGTTAGCCTTGGCAGGGCTGGGAGTACTCCTGATTAGGTTTCTTACATGGGTGCTATAATTATGAATTCTCAGAATGCATGAATATAATTATCTTCGTTACAAACACCCCGTACAATTACATTATAAATTTTAGACGCCTTGATCGAATCGTCTGGCATGCTCTTTCAGAAGAACAGAAACAAAGGTAATTTTGATTAATAGTTTTCTGAAGTAGCTTAGAGTAGCAGTCAGCTGTTTGTTTTAGTCAGAGAGTAGTTATAATACTCGATAGAAGATTGTTTTAGACTAAAACTGAAGGAATAGAGCTGGAGTGGTGAGATAGGTAAAGAAAGAGAATGAACAAGTATAGGAGTTGTGTCAGAGGCGAGTTTTCAGTTTTGACGTTGCAAGTGCCATAGTTTTGGTGATGTTTGTTGTATCACTTTAAGCAGCTATCAGCAGATTGTGCTTTGTTTGAATTTTCTCTGTGAATTGTAATATTATAGCTTCTACTAGTGAGATAACTTTTAAAGCACTGCTAATTTTTTAAGAAACAAAGCATTGATCTGCTACTATTTCTAATCGAAGTCTCACGTCTAGCCAAAGATGAAGAGGAAGGACACTGATGGAACAAAAATGACAAGCAGTTTGTGTGAGAAATAAGTCACATGTGTTAAAAACAGCTCTATCAACCTAAATGCAGATGCAGAGCTTGAAGTTAGTGGACTACGTTAAATCGCTTCTGATCAGTTCGCGACTTAACTTCGCCATTGCGCATACTTTGGCAGTGCCAGTCTAAAGCCTGGAAAAGGAGGAGGGCAATACTAATCGTTCTTGATAAGATGCCTGTAGTGTCGTTAAACAGCAACTTGCCAGTTTACCAATTAGGTACAAATTGTTTGCCAAGGTCCCTCTACAATGCATGGAGGAGCCTTTGTTTGATGACCTTACTGTTTCCCCGAAATTGTCTCAAATTAACACGTGGTTATAGATCTATATATATATATATATATATATATATATATATATATATAATTATATATATATAATTATATATATATTTATATATGTGAATATATAGATATATGATTATATATGTAATTATATATATATATAATTATATATATAATTATATATATGTGAATATATATATATATATATAATTATATATATATGATATATATATATATTGCTGGTGATTGTTTATCTCAGCTTTGACAGCGATTTTCCGATAAGTTTTCTCGATAACGAGGTTGCGCTGATCAAAGCGCTGACTGAGAGCGGGTGGCCAGTTCACGAAAAGGATGTTCAGCTGTTGATGAAAGAGATTCGCCAGGGAGACAGTTACATCGAGCAGGCGATGACTCTGAAGGAAGCAGCTCTCAAATGTGGAGAAGGCCTCCCAGAATATAAGGAAAAACACCTGGAAGAAAGTGACAGCGAATCGGAGAAAGCAGAAGTGAGTTGAATCTGCTGTTCTTGCACCTCTTTCATGAAATTATCATCCGAATGTCATTATTTAAAAAAAATATAACTATGTTATCAACTAAAAATTAATTAAATAGTGAGATATGTCTCGGTATCTTTCTGAAAATATTGTAAATGATGCGTTAGTGTTTCTGACTGACAAAGAAACAAACATGTGAATACTGAATAGGTTATTATTTGCGGGTTGTGTGCATGATATTTTTACTGTTGCTATCATTCATTTGCCTTGGTCATCATTCTAAATGCAGACAACACAGAGTGCCATAAGTTTAAAACCCAGATGCAGTAACACTGCAGCTTTTAAACATTGTTTTCTGGATAACATGAAAGTTTCTGTGTAGTTTTGACATAAAACACTAATTTATAATATATTATTGTATTTAAAAGACGTAACTACTGTTTACATTCTTGTGTTCAATTCAAGGCATGATTAATTTGAATGCAAATGCCAATTCTTAATCTGTTACCATAATGGAGACAAACCATAATTCATGCCACTCTATACAAGCCTCTCAACAACATACACTAGCTAGTAGCTAGAAATACACGAGTTTAAGTATGTTGTGTAACTTCCACAGAAAACAAAGAAGAAAGTGAAGTCGGAGATCAAGTCCACCAAATCTGAATCAATCATCAAAGTCTCGAAGAAGCCAGTTGTTGAGAGAAATCTCAAAGTGGTTGCAAGAAATGCTGAAGATGGCTTCTACTACCCAGGTTCAACACCCAGTTTTACAGTTGCCTACTTTTTGCTTCAGCGATGACTTTGCATGTATGTGCGTGTATATTTGTAACATGCTCTCTGACAGATCTACAATGCAATAGCGTTGAAATGCATTCAACGTATAATCATTCTTGGCTGATCATATACTTACCTCGCATCAGGGCTATTTTTAAGGAAGTTTTAGAACTGCACAACCCCTTCTTTCCTTTCCCATCCTCTGTGGTAAATGACTCCCAATCGGAGGAAAATGGCCTTTTTCAACTAGTTTTAACTGCACAGAAGTGCTTCTACAACTGCACAGAAGTGCTTCTACAACTGCACAGAAGTGCTTCTACAACTGCACAGAAGTGATTCTACAACTGCACAGAAGTGCTTCTACAACTGCACATATCCATTTAGAACTGCACATTTTGTGTACAACTGCACATTAAAAAAAGCCCTGCCTCGCATAGTACCAGACTTACTGGTCTTGGATAGATGCCTTGTGTAGCTCTACAACTAGTGACATGAATTCTTACCTGTGTCTCACATGCCAATATGAGTTGATTACTTCAGGCCGTGATGCAGACTTGAATAGTATTGCATGTATAAATTTATATAGAGCCCCTTGCAGTGCTTGCTAATCAGAGGTGCTCCCAGAGCGAGAGACTTGGTCTTGAGGCATCTAAAAGAAAGAGCCACTTGGATCACCACTCAATTAATTAGGAGGAACTGTTGAAGGAGGGATTGGTCTCACAGCACTGGACCAATGAAGGCAAAGACTTGTATTTAAACCATGGCAGTGTTGCTCATGTGTCAAAGGGATCATGTCAGTCAAGTGAGCAAAGCTGGAGTTGAGACGTGACTGAGGTCAGCAGAACGGTGAGATTATGGTTGAAGTATGGGTGGAAACCGGTATGTGCAGAGTAAAATTAAAATGCATGTTCATAGACTCATAGTGTACTGGAAATAAAACACATTTAATACTTGCTGGCATTGTAAAATTAATACTGGATTAAACTGGGATTGTATTGTATTGTATTTGAGCATTTGTAAGGTACCTCTAGTGGGTTGAACTATTCAGAAACTCCTTGTTTGCAGGGCCCCGCAAGAAGAAGCAGGTTTTGAGAAGAGAGAAGGAAGAAGAGAGACCGCCAGGCAGAATTGTAGAGCAAACAGAATGAGAATGTGCACTCCAAATAGAAGCACCAATTGCAGCAGATTGGGATTTAAGCCATTTTATGTAAAACTATGCAAGAACTTGTTAATTCGATTATTTGTTTATATTATTGTGAAAACAATTGATGTCCAATTGAATGCATGTATTTCTAATGACATTAGGAGTAGTCAAGGAGAATCTGGATGTTCGAAGATCAGAAATACAGTTTGTTGGAAAGAGTTCTACGGAGAATGTGCCAACTCGATTTATAATTCCTTTGGTTGGCGCTGTGAGCAGACCTACGCTAGCGGTAAATCTTCAGTTTCTTTAAACCTCAGATTTTGTTAAATCTAGTGGTCCTTAACAGATGATCTTAGATAATTTTAAATATTGATAACTTTAACAAAACTAGCTTTTTTGGGGTAACTCGATGTAAAATTGTCCTTCTTATGAAATATGCATGTTTTATATAGAAGCAGTATGTTTGTTTTGTTTGTATGTGCACTTGCACCCCTTCAAGCACTTTACTCAGAGGCGCTCCCGACTGCAGAGCGGACACTGCATCGGAGTTTCACGCCGAAGCGCTGAGCAATTGCGAGTGAAGGACTTGCCCAAGGTCCCTATGTGGCGACTTGACGTGGATTCGAACCTCGAACCTTCCGACTTCAAGGCAACGATGCCACCACTACTCCACCGCACCCCACAGACTCACACAGTATGGCCTTGACCCTGCTGATTTTCAAAATGTGCTCTTGTTTGTTGTTTGTAAAAAATGGATTAACTGTGTAGGTTATATTTTAAGCACCTTTAATGGTTTTGGCATTTTGAAATTGGAGACAATATACGAAGGGTGTGTGTGTGTGTTTTAGGTTGGAGATTATGTGTTATGTCGCGTGTTACATGATGACAATGGCCTGGAATGCTACGTGCCGGGTAGAGTCATCGCAAAACCAATCCAAGCGGAGGATCATGGAAAGTTCTATGCAGTCTCTCTATATACTGGACAACAGGTAATATAAAAAATGATGGTTGGGGGGACGGGCTTCTAGAGCCAATGTCTTATTGTTTATTTAGAATGCAAATTTTCTACAATAGTCAAACTTTGTTTTATGATTGGATTGATAATTTGCAGCTGCCATTCAAATGGACAGCACATGAATCACATGTATGCATAATATTTAGGACTATATGTGCTGCCGAGGAAGCACCTCAAAAAGCAAGAAGATTACCCAGTAGTTTTGATCTATTGTAGTATTTTAATTGTTAAGAACATAACCAAGATTGAAAAGATTGAAGTTCTGGGTGTTTAGAACTGGCTAGTGCATTTTGTTGAGAGACTTGTATAGAGTGGCATGGATTATTTATTTGTCTCCATTATGGTAACAGATTAAGAATTTGGCATTTGCATTCAAATTAATCATGCTTCGAAATGAGTACAGGAATGTAAACAGTAGTTATATATGTGACTTCTTTTAAATACAATAATATATTATAAATTAGTGTTGATGTTTAAGTAAGCTTTTGTCGCCATGTAGCAGCATGCGACTTTGCCTTTAATTGCGTTGATCATTAACGCAATTAAAATGTGTGAATAAGATTGAGTGTTATCTTGAATAAGAACGTGTTTGTAATATGTCTGCTCACAGGCTCAGTTCTTGAGAATTTATCTGATCAAAGTCAGTCACTCTCGTTACCAATTCACTGTACGCTATGTGAAAGAGATTGCCAAGGAACAAAAGAAGAAGAAGAAGACGGTTGCCAATGACGACGACCAGTATGTTACATGTATATTTGCCTTTACTTTTTCAAAGTGTTAAATTTTAGGGTTTTTTCATTTAGAGCAACGTTGATAGCTGAGATTCCTAAAAACTTCAATCGCAAGGTTGAGGGACCTTTTTTGTTTGTTTGTATGTGCACTTGCTATAGCGCCCCTTCAAGCTCTCTACTCAGAGGCGCTCCCGACTGCAGAGTGGACACTGCATAGGAGTTTCACGCCGAAGCGCTGAGCAATTGCGAGTGAAGGACTTGCCCAAGGTCCCTATACGCGGCGACTTGAGGTGGATTCGAACCTCGAACCTTCCGACTTCCTAGGCAACGACGTCACCACTACACCACCGCATCCCACTTTTTGGAGTGAAGTAAAGCTAGAACCCCTCGTATAAATAGTTCTAATTGAAACATTTATTAATTATTTTCTTAATTTAATATCTTGATTCAAATTATTAAAGCAAAATTAGTTTAAGAAGCCATTTATTCAATTAGTACACTGGAAACTATTTTTTTCACAAATGTGGGCTGAGAGGTCTTCTGAGTAGACTATAAAGAGAACATTTATGAATGTTGTGTATGGCTGTAAATGAATGACGAATGAATTAATTAATTAACAATTGCCATCTTACGACCTCACCAAATGCTGCACCAGTTGAAATCTCTTTGCAAGTTTTTTGCTCAGAGCTGCAAATGCTCCACTACTGCAACGTTGTTTTTCCTTGTCCTTTCTCTTCCTCTTACCACTCTCTTGCCATCAAAACCTATTCACCATTCATTGTAGCCATCTGAATGTCTACCTGCCTGACCTCTGGATGTTGACCTTGAACTGATTCTGTCCTTGTCTGCTTATTGATTTCGTTTTTACTAGCACCTGTTAAACTGTTTGGTGCTGTAGAAGTCATGAGGTTACAATTATGATTAAATGATCACGCAGATAAATGAATTAATGAACTTAGATTGTTGATGATTGGCAGCTGCCATTCAAATGAACAACACATGAATTGCCAGCCTCACATGCCAACTTTGCATAACATAATTACTGTAGAAAACATAATAATATTTTTATGGCACATTGCAAACCACAAATTAAATCTAACATGGATTATCCAGCCACAATAAGACTGCTTAGAGTAGATTAAAAGTATTTTAAATAGTTTGTAAATTGCGAAATGGATAAAATAACTTGAAATGAGGTGTGAATACAAGTGGAATGCATTTAAACTCTGAAAGTTGTTGTTGTTGTTGTGTAGATCGTCAGATGATGAAAATCAACATGATGAATCACTTGATAGTAAGGGTTTTAAATCTCCACATTTAGGTCTAATAGTGACTTTTAATTATCTCAGTTTTACACTTTAAAACTTACAAAGCATCAAATTTGTCACTTTCCTCTTTAACTCCCCTAGCTCTGAGAACAGAGGAACTAAACTTTTGATGTATTGCGTTGAATTATTGTAAATAACAAGAGACATTAAAAGATAAAACAACCTCTGAGTTCTGTCTTAGAATTATTTTATTCTGTGATGCAGCTAACTGCCTGATAGTCTTTGCCAACTCTTTTATTTCATCTTCTATATATTCTTCATTGGATATGGTAGCGTAACAGTGTGTACAGTGTACTGTGTGTTCTGTGCCTTGTATGTAAGTTTGAAACGGACTCAGCTCAGTGTGTGTGTGTGTGTGTGTGTGGGACCAGGAATACTGTCTCAATCATCTCATCCCTTGGTGGAATAAAAGCCAATGAACTTGCCTTCAGTATCATCATCCCTTCAATGCTTATGGATATTGTTCTACCATTGCTGTTCATCTGCTAACATTGTTTGCTTTCTTTAGCTGCATTTGTATTTCTGCTATTTAGGCAGTAACGATGATGATGATGCTGACGACTATGATGTGGATGAGAATGAGGTGGCTGACAAGGCAGAGGAAGCCAGTGATGCTGAGGAGGAGGATGAGGAACGGAAGAAGTCTGGCAGAAGAAGCAGTTCACGCAAGACAAAAGACCTGCATGAGACGTTGAGAAGATACATCCGAAGACAGATGAAAACAAAAAAGGTTTGAAATGATAAAAAAATAAAGAACCATCAATCACTTAGGATCAAGCATTCTGTTGTTTATTTAGCTATTCGTTATTTTAACCATTTCATCGTATAATCATTGAATGCAACAGAATGCATTGTATTCTTACCATCACTGGCTGACAAGTGCCACCGAAGAATAGGCATTGCAATTGAATGCTGAAGATAAGACCAGGAAATACTGATGGCAGACCGGTTATACGTTTCATTTATTTAGGACAGCTGAGCAGGGCATCTTTGTCGCACTCATATTTACTTACTTATTTACTTCCAGAAGCTGCAATCGAGCATCCAGAAGTACCGCACTGCAAAGCGCAAAGGACAGGCGAAGGACCAGCTGAAGAAGCTATTGGAGGAGATTGACCGGCTGAAGGTTCGCTTTTTGCATCTGCATCTGTCTTTTGTTAACTACTGTATTTAAACATTTTTTCTAATAATTTTACAATTTGTTTTTTATTCCTTATATTCTGTCACTATGATCATAGGCGCAACCACCCTATGGGACCCACGGGACGCGTCCCCCCAACTTTTGAGTGGTCCCCTAACTTTATTATTATGGTCCCCCCAACTTTTTAGGACGTGAATAACTTGGTCCCCCCAACTTTTGAGTGGTCCCCTATCTTTATTATTATGGTCCCCCAACTTTTTAGGACGTGAATCACTTGGTCCCCCCAACTTTTAGGACGTGATTGCACCTATTACTATGATTCGTAAACAGGTTTTTGCTGTTGGGCAACTGTAGAAGTTTCAGTGTTTTGTGTTTTAATTTTGTATTCGGCATTCACTGACTTTCTAGTGATTTTGTGTTGGTATTTGTATGCTTTCTGATTCTGTTATTTTCACTAATATCTTCAGTTTAAAATTCAACAATTTTAGATCACTTATTTTGTTTCAAAGGTGTTCTATTATGTTTATTTTAATTTGTTGATTCTGATGTCAGTAATTATTCTATTGCTGATCTTTTAGGATGTGCTGTCAACTGATAGAAAAGAAGTTTCACAGAAAAATAAGAAGAAATGTAAGTTAAAAGGAAATGACATTAAACCAAATGACTTAATTATTCACTGGTTGATAAAGAATAAGTAATAAATAATTAATTATCGATTTATCAATAATTATTCATCAGTGTGTTATACATAATATATCAGTGTAATGTGTGCAACTGTGTATGCATGTATGTATATTGTATATATGTAAGTATGTATACAAACTTTACATGTATGTATGTTTGTATGTGTGTAACTGTGTATGCATGGTTAGATGGAGGAAGTTGAAAAGGTCGGTGGTCGGGGGTGGTCCGATTCTTAGAGCTTATCCAAAGAGGAAACTTGCAATTCAGTTCTCTTCTTGACGGGGAGTCAGCTCAGTGTTTGTTATAGCATTTGGTGGACTGTAGTGCAGTTGGCGTACTTGAGTGTAACACATTGGAACTTGTTGCGATGGAAGAGTGGACTAAGGTCGCCGCAGCAATGTCAAGAAGTGCATTTTTTCTCCAGATGACCCTGGACTCGCATGGTTGGCAAGTTGGTAGAAATACACTTTTGTCATAAGTTGATTCTTGTCCTGAAGCAGAAGATTGCAGAGAAAACGTTTGTGGCAGATGTCTGGGTAATGTCATCTCTACTTTATCCATTTAATTGAGCAGTTTATGCACACACACAGGGGCTTCTATCCCTATACATGGCGGGCGCAGCTTGCGCCCAGTGAAAAATAGGGGGGGAAATCAGAAGACAGCCAAAATTCACGTCGGTTGGGGGGGAAGGTCGGACATGGAGGGCAGCGTTCAATCTAGGCATCACTAAAGGAAGATAGTAAAGGAAGATCCCCCAGAAAATACTTCCCCTCCATATAAATTTGGACAAAGGGGTAGGCCTAATAGTTTTTAGCAAAATGTATACACTTTGAGTTTTTAGTTAGGCTACTATCTGCATTTTTGAATTACATGAACTGCTATAACAGCTATAATATACTATAAAAGTTCCTATTACATGATTATAATTATGTTTTTACTATTTTAATAAATAATACAATCATATTATAATTGAAAAAATAATGTTAATACAAATAGTATTTTGCACAACTAAATGGCTTCTCTCCAATGTTATCTTTCAAATTTCAGACAGTCAAATTTGGTCCTTGAACACTTAGTAAAGCAACATCATTATTACGTGTACTTACAATGTAGGACCTACATTGTATTTTATTGTATTGCATTGTGCTCTAAAAATTTATGTAACGCCTCTCGAGTGCACACTGATCAGAGGCGCAAAACATATGGCTGCCCAATTTTGGCAGCAATTCCTTCACTGAAACAGTAGAGTAATTTTGCTAAGAGGACAGCTTAAAATGCTGAAATTGCAATGCGGAAATCGCAAAAATTTCTTATGGGGAGGGGCACATTCCCTCGATCCCCATACCAGGTCCCTTCTCGGCGCTACACATGCTTCGGCGATCGTCTGCTGGATGCTCGTTTGTCCCTCTCCAAACAAACCTTCATTCCCACACTAGAGGAGGGCATGCGCTAGATTACATTATATTGCATACATAGAGGAAGGCCGGTCCAGAAAAGGGGGGGAAGAAAATGGATTGCGCCCGGTTGCTTAGGGGGGATAGAAGCCCCTGCACACACACCTCAGCCACCTCTCTCTGCCCACCACACTCGCTTGACCAGCATAATCCGTTTGTCCCGAAAGCAGGGACTGCCATGGCTGAGACTCAATCCATTGCCTTCGTTGGCCCTGCATGATGGAACCAACTCTCCTTCGAAATGTTCCTCTTTATTGACTATTGGTCCAAGTACCTCTTTTCAGTGCTTCAAGGCCACTTTTTTCTCTTGGTCTCTTGCAGTGGGAATGCCAGGGCTGTAATCGAGGGTACATGCGGGTATACAGCGTGTACTCATCTGACAGTGTTTAACCTCCTATTTTGCCAGTACAGCCCTGGGGGAGCACCCTGATAGTGTGCACTGGGAAAGGAGCGATATAAATTTCTAGATACAGTAGGTACAATACAACTATTAATTAGCATATTATTAGTTGTTGGAATTTTTATACACGTCCAGCTTTTTACATTTTTGCAGCTGTTGGTGAATTCTCTCCAATCTTGGAAATGCGAAGGTCGTTGAGCAGCCTCAAAGTGGGTGAGGAGGTTCTTGCACGTTGGTCTGACGACGGATGGTACTACACAGGTATCATCAACACTACTTTCAATTACTTTCTAACTGGTCGGCACAATTGTCTAATAATGGATTGTCATGCTAGCCAGTCAAGTTTGGCCATTCAAAATTAGATTAGACTATGTTTTGCTGACTTCACTTGCTCTCTTATCTTTTCTTCTCTTTTCCTTCTCTTTGGAATGCTCTTTCTCTTTCTGTTCACTCACTCTACAATTCTGTCTGACAGTCTCTCTCTTCTTCCTTATCTCTTCTCAAAGTCTCACAGGGCCTTGCACATATTGTGAGCACTTCTGAATAGTTCACTGTACTAGAGGTGCTTTATAAATGCTTCAATACAATACATTGCAATACTCCATCAAAACTCAGCTCAGATGAATAAACTGAATTTTTCACTCAGCAGCGAATGGGACTGACTTATGGGGTGGAATGGCTCTTCAGCTAGTGAACCTCTAGACTGAAAGTCAACTTCATAACCATGATAAATTGAAACTTCAGTGTTCGTAGCATTATCCCGGCAAATTCAGTTATCCCGGCAAATTCAGTCCCTTTAGTTGAGATACATTAAACATCAACACTTCAACTTATAAGGACATGATGCTTGAGTTTAGTTTTAAGCCCCAAAAATCTCAATCCGCTATACAATTCAATTTAGAAAATCAGATTTCAATAGAACTGTTTAAATGGTGCACTCAAAATAGTTGATAGACTAGGCTTCTACTACGAGTCACTACTAGCGTATGCTAAAGTAGTTATGGATGCCATACTTTGTAGGCACTGTGAAGGACCGCTGTGGAGATGACTGCTACATAATTCAGGACAGTCTGGGGGATTTGGAGAAAATCTGGAGAGAAGATATCATTGCCAATGACGACGGCTCAGACCAATCCATTCGTGTGAGTGACATCTGTTGATAATTTCTGTCATCGTCATCATCGTCATCATCATCATCATCATCATCATCATCATCATCATCATCATCATCATCATCATCACCACCACCACCATCATCATCATCATAATAATAATATTATTATTATTATTATTATTATTATTATTATTATTATTATTAAATGAATTTGCAATGTGCAAGGTCATACCGAAATGTGAATCTGAGTATGATTGTAATTATATGGAAGGTAGCTGCAAAGTGATTATGTGGAATTTGATTTGTATGTATGTACAATTGTGCATTTATTATCGTAGTGTGTAATAACTTTTGTGACACCAGAATTGGTTTTGAATTGCTTGTATGCTTTGAAGACAATTACAATTATTTGATTATTTATTATGAGGACATTAATTGTTTTGCATATTATATTTTGGTATCTGTGTAGCTGTGTAGATGTGAAGTAGCTGTGTTACATGGCTGCAAATAACAGCACATTCGTGAAACAATTATTCATTAAGGTACAATCAGGTTTAACGTTTAATTTACAACACTGGTACATTGTTTAACATTGTTTACAGAAAGGCATTTATGACAATATTTACAGAAAGGCAATTATGACATTATTTACAGAAAGGCAATTATGACATTATTTACAGAAAGGCAATTATGACATTATTTACAGAATGGCAATTATGACATTATTTACAGAAAGGCAATTATGACATTATTTACAGAAAGGCAATTATGACATTATTTACAGAATGGCAATTATGACATTATTTACAGAAAGGCAATTATGACATTATTTACAGAAAGGCAATTATGACATTATTTACAGAATGGCAATTATGACATTATTTACAGAAAGGCAATTATGACATTATTTACAGAAAGGCAATTACGTTATTGCCCTGCATCCGGACTTTACGTTCAGCTACTGTCCAGGGAGAGTGAGAAGTGTCACAAAGGGTGGTGTGACGGTTGTTTTCTACGACAAGCGAGAATCGGAAGTTGCGAAGGACGAGGTGTATGCGATTCCTGATGTGAAGTATGACTATGATGTGGGCAACATCATGGCCTGCGAGGAACGATGGGTCGGTCAGGTTGTTGTGGCAAGAAATGACGACACTGGATTGTTCTACCTTGGTCAGTGCATTACAGATGTGTGTCTTGTATAACGCTGCTCAGCTACCCTTTAGTAATTGAAGCCTTTGTTGAAATACGGGTTTTAATGTTTAAGTCAGAGGTAGGCTTGTGTGCTTCTGAAGTGTGCCTGAAGAGCAATTTTCAAGAATTTGCTTTTGAGAAGCCTGTGTAAGGTGCTTTTAAATCATTTAGTTACCATGCCATTTGGCTCAGTCTCAGACCATGGCTCCTTTCGTCAGTAAATGAGTAGCCTAGTCCTCGAGTCTTCCTAATAATTTAGGTGAATAGCAATCATTTTATTAATAATTATGACAATTTATATGGCGTCATAACACGCCGAAGGTGGGTAGCGATGTGCAGGGCCCTATAATTTAGGTGATGAACATGCATTGCACGTGAAATATTATATAATGTGAAGTAATTTTTTCCTACTTTGGTTATGTGCCAAACAAGAAGATATCTGTATATTCTACATACGGTGCCCTAGCTGCAGGAGTATTCATTCCTTCCTTTGTGATGGTGATTAAACTGAAACCCTGTTAGTGATTTAGGTCGAGTAACTGAAAGATTTGGAGATGGTCGCCAGTACATGATCAAGTGGACAGATGGCAGTAAGGGTGTTCAGAGTGCAACCTACATGTTCGGACCATTCTCAAAGCGGCAAAAACTGACCAGTGGGGATTTTGTACTTGCGGATGACGACACCGCTGACCAAATTGTTTACAAGCCGGGCATTGTCAGAAAAGGCTTTGTTGAGTTTTTTGACTCGTCAAGGTGAGCAGAAACTATTGAGAATTGATTAATAAACTAATCAACGAATCAGTAAAAATCTTGTTGGTCTGTCTTCATGTGTCAGATTTTTTCAAATTTGCATTTATTTGCTGATTGCTTCAAATTTACCAAAGTAGGGAGCAACCTCAAAGCATTGTATTTATTAGCGTTTGTTTATTAGAATGTGCAATAATTTGCTGCTTGCATGCATACAGAACTTATTTATCGATTGTGGATTTCTGTTGCAGATCGTTTTCTTCTTCTAATTTTACTTTGTTTTTTAAATTGCATTTGATGATTTCCAGTCTGTGTATTGCAGAAAGTAAAGTATTTCAAATTTCTTTCAAGTTACTGCTAGCATCAAGCATACTGTACCATTGTATAAAATGTCACAAAACGAGACAAGTGGAAATTTTGTTTTTACTACCTCTGACTACATTGGCATCATCAGGAAAGACTTTGGTTTGTTGGATGTAAGCTAAAGTTGAGTTAGAACTGTCCAGAAATTAATCAAATGGGTATTAGATTTGTATGTGCATTGTGCATCTTGCAGATACTCCAGAATGGAATTTTATTGAACACTTTAATGATGAGAGTGTACTGTAAAAGTGACTGGGAAACCAATGCAACTTGTCATTAAGGGGTTAAATGTATGTCTTAAATAATTTTATATTGGAACTCGTGACAATTTTTTAAATTTCAAACAGGTCGACATCTCTCGATCCGGATGTTAGTTTCTTGCTAACGGAAGACTTCTATCATAACCTGGTAACGTTCCTGAAGACAAGGGAACAAGATGCCAGCGATGCAGACAGCAAAGCGCCATCTGCGGAAAGTCTTTCGGAGGAGGAAGAGGATTAGGAAGAGAGTGTTTCCAGCAACATGGCTTTGGAAATGAATTCACATAATTATAGCAGAATACTTTTTCTAACTTTTTATGATTCACTACAAGTTCTACACTAATTAAGATTTGGCTTTAACAATTATTGAATCCACTTTTCTTCCTAACTGTAAACACAGATCAATGCCTAATTATACATACATAAGTTCATATATTTATTAAAAAATCATATGTTTAAATATAGCGTGTAATTACGGTGTGTTGAATGAATATTTGTACAATCTACTTTAATTGAACATATCTTTTTTATCTAATTGGACATGATTGAATGTTACATTTATAGGCTGATTGTAGTTACAAAGCTTACCAGGGACAACATGGGCACATTAGGCAGGTCATAGGGACAGATCATGCTTTCTTGGAAATGTCACTGTGTTACTTGAGTCCAGATTCAATATAATTAACTAATTCAAGAACCATCTTTGCTCTGTCCATTAAGGTGTGCAAGGCATGTGTGAGTGCAATGTGCATGTGACTGTATGGATGTGAGTGACTCCGAGATTGTCATGTGCTTTTTAAAATCTCGGTGTCCTTGATTTTTCCTAATGCCATAATGTTAGGCATTTAGATACAGCTTTACTTTAGGGCATTCAGAACTTAACTGTTAATTTTCTGTTAATTTATAATTTTGATGCTTTTGTTGCAAATGCCCATGATCAAGTCGATCTGGAAAGTAGATTTATTAAATAAATCCATTGAGTAGGCAATGTATATTATACTTATTATTATTGTTAATACTACTATTGCTATTATTAATTATCACTACATTATCTTTATTATTATTATTGTTAATACTACTATTGCTATTATTATCACTACATTATCTTTATTATTATTGTTAATACCACATTTGCTATTACTAGCACTACATTATCTTTATTATTATTGTTAATACTACTATTAGCCTACTATTAGTAAGATTACATTATCTTTATTATTATTATTGTTGATACTACAATTGCTATTACTATCACTACATTATCTTTATTATTATTGTTGTTAATACTACGTTTGCTATTACTATCACTACATTATCTTTATTATTATTTTCCCGATGTTGGCATTATTAATTTCATATTTTGCGTTATTGGTGTACATGTTACGTACTGTGCAATTCTTCAAAGCAAATATTCTGTAATTAGAGACAATTTACTGGTGATTATTCTTAATTGATAGTTAAATGTGAGATCACAGATTACACAAAAAAACATTGCATGACAACTATGTTATTGTAGGGTAATTGATTTTAATTGCTTTCTATGTTTAACTTGAAGATGACTGTTATATTTTCATTCGACTATTTACCAGGTACATCTATATTTTACATTCGGTAGTAATTTTTTGTGTTTTTCTGTGATATTTCTTGTTCTTATCTACTGATATCAATAACTTAATTAACACGAAGCAAATAAATAATGGTTAAGTTGGCTGTTGGTTGTTTATAATTTCCTTTATTAACATGTGGAGGAAGGAAGGATGAGGCAATGACTGCATGTCATCAACGTATTTAAGATCTCTTAAGACCTTCATGCGCAACTGTTGTAATCGTATGGGTGCCCGAACATAGGGGCAAGAGAGGCAGTTACCCCTCCTGGAAATTTACATGTCACCTTTTAACTACTTTTTCGTTTTTAGAAAATATCTTTGCACAAAAGTAGGCCTACTAATTATATTAATGACAACAATATGAAACAGAGAAATCTACATTGTAAAAATTATAAGAGAAGTAAGCTTAATATATTAATGTTCTTGACCAGCTTTGCATTTTTCAAGCCCTCACTAAAAATGTTTGCTCCTCCAGGCTCCAGCAAAAATATATGTGGGCTGCCCATGCATATTTATAATCGTAATCTCCAAATTTCTAAAGCACCACTCGAAAGCCAAGCTCAGGGCATCAGCTTATTCACGAGAGCTGCGTCTAGTCAGAAAGGTTGTCCAAGGGAGTAGTCCGAAGTAGATCATAATCTGGTGTTTTGTTGACCCTCTCCTATCTATTTCATGATGTGCTGCATTCTGGTCTTCTCCCTGCCTCACTGGGTGTTCATTCAGTCGGTTGCTCGAGACCTCCAAATGGTCCTCTCACTTCCCTGCATATGCGTTCAGTTACGGCCCAGTGCAATAGGCCTAGCTATAGTAAAACCACAAACTTTTGAGTGGCACTCGGACTCTGAGGCTAAACGCAGGGAACCTAAAAATGACTATACAGAGCCTGCAGTAGGCCCTAGGCCATAAAGATGAAGCACTAGAGTATTAAGTTGTAAGGCGGGTTTAAGAGAAATGGAACGTATTACATATAGGCTAGTAGGCCCTACGTTTTCTTGGGTAGCCTATTGAGAAAAATCAGTGACATGTCTCATTAAGTGGCAAATAGTCAATAGGCTATTCTGCCTATTCAGTGGGATGGTTGCATCTAGGCCTATTGTATATTCGTTCAATTGCAAATCAGACAATTCCTCGATCGTGACACACCGCACCCGGCTACATTCTATGCATTCTCAACGCGCCTATTCCACGCTGTCGTTTCTTAACCTATTGCGTCTCGCATCTCAATAATTCCAATTTAGGTAAATGTCTGAGTTCACCTGTTTTTCTTCTAGTCACTCTGGGATTAATATTGAAATTAGTACAGAGTCACCATGCAAGGTGCGCCAACCAGCTGCAACCATTCCATGCGCCTTTGGGAACCATGGTTACTTTGCGTCATTTCCGTATAATTGCGCATTTATTAACACTTCGTTTCATAAATATTCTTATTTTATCGTAAAATTATAACATACGTCGCGTATTGGTAAAAATTATTTTTCTCGACGAAGGCCGCAGTTTTCTTTGCAGCAAAATATTGTTTTATTAAATTAAAATGACCTGAAAATGCCCTACTTCCGGTTGATGCGGTTATTGGCTTCGTATTGCGACCCGTCGTTGGGTTGCTGTCGTTTTGTGGTGAATTTTAGCTGAAATTTGCCGCAATTGGGGCCAAAATGTCCAAAGTAAGACGGGCAACTCACGCAGGAAGCTGGTACACTGGACACGGTGTGTCATTTTAAATGTCGTAAATAGCTACGATTAATATGTGCCAGTGTTTAGCGTTAATGGCCCTACTAATCCCCTATTGCGTAGACAAAGGGAATTCTTTCAATCGTCTAATCTTTCTCGGATAAGCATTTGTTGACTGAAAAGTTAGAGCCAATTTTTGTAGCAAGGATTTAACTTATTATACAACAGCATAGGTTAAATAACGCCTCTTAATAAGTGCGAGAGATGGGCGTGTTCCAAGTTTGCATAGCCCTGGTATAAGTGCACGGGATATAGATGTACACTGAAGACGAAAGCAACATGAACAACTGCTTATAGCTGCTGAGTAAGCTTACACTCGGCAATCAACATGCACCACAATGTTATCACGTTTTACTTGTATTTTATGACATTTTAATCCTTGTAGTGCTATGATTTGTTTGTTATATCAATATTTTATCAAGTATTTGTACTGCAGCTTTTAGAGTATCTTGGTGGTATGTAAAATGTGGTAGTGTTCAAATCGATAAAACTCCATTTTAGCGTTGCATATTATTCCAATGTAAATTCGACTCTATTTTTGGCATATTTTAGTATTCCTCTGTTACACTAGGCCTTTAGTCAACCCCGTTTCAACGTATTTTATTCAACCACGCAGAGCAAGTTTGCGCCTGTGCTCCTGTCTACTCTACAGGAAGAAATAGTCCTCTGACAAGAATTGCAGCTCACGACAACAAGAAGGCGATGGTCATTCCTGGCCATCTCCCGCATGGTTGAATAAAACGCACTAATTAATAGAGTTGACGATCAATAATAATAACATATGCTTTCATTTTTTACTGGTTAAAAAACGAGAGTGAAATATGCTAGGATTGAGTTTTACGGATGTCATACCACATGATTATTTATAAATAGGAATGTGGCATTTATCCGTAAAACTCATAACAGAGGAAATATGCCATAAATGTATTTATAATTAATGAGATTGTACATGTAGATTCAGCAGTTTTCCAGGCCGTTCCATCCCATTGAAATTTGTGCTGAGCTGTGTTTGCATTTCTTGCTAGGAACTGAACTGAATGGCGAACTGACTAACTGGCTTTCTGAAGCCGTCGTCAGCCATGGCCCGGCTCGTGCCATAATCGCTCCGTAAGTTTTCTTCTAATTATAATTTTAATATTGTTTATGACAAAACTTGCAAAGCTGAACCACTGAAATGGTTGGGAGTCATTCTCTGATTTTCAGATGTTGTCTTTGCTATAAATTCTTCAACCATAGCATGCATAGTGACTGCATGTATGTTTTTGTGCTGCTGTCGTAATCACATGTTCTTGAGACATATTCAACCATCAACATAATATATAACCTGCTAGATCATGGCTGCATGTATCTCATTGTCACTCCACTTGCCTTTGGTATATTTTGACGGTTTTATGATCCCCTCTCAATAACCATAAAATTTCATATGCGAAATTATATGTACGAAACTTTGAAAAATGCAAAAACTTAACAATACGACCATGTCCACTGGTTAACCACCAGAATTATGTTCTGGCTACATTTCTGCCAGTATTCTAGTATATTTGTTTGCGAAGGCCAGTGCTTTGTTCAGGCAGAATGCTCCGGAATGCGTTGTGGAACCTTTTTCGACTATAAGAGTCATTTAGTTCATTAAAATTTTTATAAGATATTTATCAATTGCTTTAATCTGAATGAATGATTTATAATGTGATTTTCATTTTCCAGTTTTAATATTTTTAAAGTGAAGGCTGAGGTTTGTGGGATCCAAGATTCCCCAATTGTTCTGAATTCGTTTTGTTTCAAAACTTTTTTATAGAAAAATCACTATTAAAAACAGTTTGTTAAAAATCTAAGGTCTCAATTTGCAAATGGCTTTTCAATGTCACATTTAACTTCTACCATCAAGTTGGTGTGGTTGGACATTGTCAATACAGTCTATTGGCGATCAGTAAAGTCTGCTTTCTTTTAAGGATTTAAACTGTAAACCTTGGAGTAGGCTTAACGCTGTCATGACTGTTTCTTGCCAGGTGTTGAAATGACTTGTTTTGTTTTTAGACATGCGGGATATTACTACTGTGGCGAATGTGGAGGATATGCTTACAAGCAAGTTGATCCAACTAAGGTGTAAGTTCCATCATTCATTTTGTGCACCTTCTAATTTTCAATGCATTTTCAGTCAACTTTGTTTGGTTGCAAATGATAACTTGAAAATAAGTTGATAATTGTCCATGCCAATTACAGTTCATTTCATTGACATTAAGTTTAGTTGAACAGTCAATCAAATTCTCCTAAGTTAGCCCTTTGTCGGCCAAAGTTTAGTATATGGTATTGGAAACCATGCACCCTCCCTCGGTCGATAAAGCGTTAAACATATGGACTCCAGATAGTCTGTGCCATGAATGACGATTGTATGGCGTTTCTCACTGAAGTGGAGACTGTGTAGTTGCCAGGTAGGCTGGAAAATTAACGGCCCATTTGTTCGCCTTTCGCTGTGAAGAGTTTCCACCGTGCATTTTCTGTGGTTGACATCTTGACGAATATTGCAACAAGGTTTGGATCATAGTGTGAGACTTCACAGTCCTCATGGACAATCAGATTGTGCATTGAAGACTTGAATGACGGCTGGTAACCCAAAGCACAGCACATTATCAAATGATCATTGTGTTATTTTTCGTAGCCGACGTGTGTTCCTCCTGGGTCCAGCGCATCACGTTCACCTGACGAGCTGTGCACTCTCATCTGTGCAAGTTTACAAGACACCTCTGTACGATCTGAACCTGGATCTAGAAGGTTTGAATTGAAGGAGTTGATTACCAAGGAGGATAAGAACTTCATACCTAGGGTACTCTACAAGAGCTTACCAAAATAAAAATAAATAAATTTTAAATAACCCGTGAAGAATGAACAAATTAATCCAAATGTTGTACTTTTTTGTTTTGTTTTTGTTTTTAACTACTTTTCACTTCATCTTGTAACCATGTTACGGCTTGTCACCCTGATTTTGATTAAACGAATATAATCACCTTGATCACCTTGCTAAGTCTACCTAAAAATGGATACTTTTTTCCCCAGCCTTCTGCTAGCTGTAGTAATTAAATTATGAATTTTTTATGCTGGCAGTTAATCATCTGAAAATTCTGCGCAGGACCAACTAATATGGCCAGGTTTTATGAGATGCAGTCACCAATGTTCTGTCGATCTAACCGCTCTGCGAGTTTGTTTATAATAAGAGCCTTAAGTCTAAAGATGGTATGCAGCAGATACCTTAGTCAACATACTGACATTTATTTTTGATTAGTATTCTGATTTCTCTAATTTGTCTGTGGTTTTCTGAATTTGTTTTAGTCTACAATGACTTGCATTCGTCGGGTTTGTTTGACGAGATGAGCATTTCAACAGATGAAGATGAGCACAGTCTGGAAATGCATCTGCCATACATTGCCAAGGTCATGGAGAGGTGAACAATGACAGTACTCTTTCAACTGCACATGCAGCATAAGGTTGTAGCCATAGTGGGTTCGAATCCTGATCTCTCCATCACTCTTGTTGTAGTAGGTGAACTTAAATCTCTTGCTCTTGCACAGTGTGGGCAATTCTCTGCAAGGCATTGTAATTTGTAATGCTTCAGATAGGATTGTCTGAATAAATGAATTTGACTCCTCTGTCTTTCCATTCGACCATTGTGTCCATTTTTGTTGTCACTGATTCTAGTATTGTTCTCGGCTTGATTTTTACAAGTACAGTCCGATTTTTAAGTGTTATAAATTTTGTGTTGTTGTAAGTGCATTTAGTTTTCATTGTCTCAGTGTTGATTAATCTGATGTACAGCATCTATATGCTAATTTGTACATTCCGGTTTGATATTAAGGACTATTGAGTGACAGTCATTATGTGCCATCTGTGTATTACAACTATTTTACTCGATGAAGTTCATGATTTTAAACATATTCACAATAGTTTGTGTGACATAAGTCACATAAACATATTTTGTTTATTATATTGAAAGCAAGAAAGAGCTAGATTAGATCTTCATATCTTTAGTAGTAGTATTGTATTGTATTGTATCTATTCATTTATAAAGCACCTCTCGCAGTGCACACCAATAAAAAAATTCAGTATGAGCGTAATTGGTTGACTTTCTGATTTTTTTCAGTCGGCGGGATAAGTTTACTCTTGTTCCGATTCTGGTTGGTTCTTTATCGTTTGAGAAAGAGCAGACGTTTGGACAGTTGCTGGCACCGTACCTGGCCAACCCAGACAACCTGTTTGTCATCTCATCGGACTTCTGTCACTGGGGTTAGTCAAAAGCATCTTGAAGCTTCTAGGCATTATCATATTGTAGTAGTAGAGTAGTGGTAGTAGTAGCAGCAGCTATTTACTGACAAAGTATCAACCAAATACAAAATAACAGCAATCAGTACAAACTCAATGACTTTCAAGTGGTTGGTGCATAAGTCAAAGGATCAATCCAAAACGGTCATAATGAGGCTGGATTGACCCTTCCTTTCTCGATAACATTTGGCTGTAGTAAAACAGCAGAAACAGTGCAAAGAACAGCATGTTATGCGTGAAATGAATACAACTGAAATTAAAGAACAAACAGACAAATATTCTGGTCAGCCAGAGGATTATTTGGGTTTTTCAGACTTTGATATGGTTATTTTGGGTGCAAACTTATTTGTTCTGTACAAAGATGCAGTTCAGTACCACCATCAAAATGCCATGTTGCATGGCTCACCAGCTGTACTGTTAACATGGCTCAGTAGTTGTACTGTTGACATGACTCGGCAGTTGTACTGTTGACATGGCTTGGCAGTTGTACTGCTGACATGGCTCACCAGTTGTACTGTTGACCTGGCTCGGCAGTTGTACTGTTGACATGGCTCAGCAGTTGTACTGTTGACATGGCTCAGCAGTTGTACTGCTGACATGGCTCACCAGTTGTACTGTTGACCTGGCTCATCAGTTGTACTGTTGACATGGCTCAGCAGTTGTACTGCTGACATGGCTCAGCAGTTGTATGGTTGACATGGCTTGGCAGTTGTACTGTTGACATGGCTCAGCAGTTGTACTGTTGACATGGCTCAGCAGTTGTACTGTTGACATGGCTCGGCAGTTGTACTGCTGACATGGCTCAGCAGTTGTATGGTTGACATGGCTCAGCAGTTGTACTGTTGACATGGCTCAGCAGTTGTACTGTTGACATGGCTTGGCAGTTGTACTGTTGACATGGCTCAGCAGTTGTACTGTTGACATGGCTCAGCAGTTGTACTGTTGACATGGCTCGGCAGTTGTACTGCTGACATGGCTCAGCAGTTGTATGGTTGACATGGCTCAGCAGTTGTACTGTTGACATGGCTCAGCAGTTGTACTGTTGACATGGCTCGGCAGTTGTATGGTTGACATGGCTCAGCAGTTGTACTGTTGACATGGCTCAGCAGTTGTACTGTTGACATGGCTCGGCAGTTGTACTGTTGACATGGCTCAGCAGTTGTACTGTTGACATGGAGTTATATTATGTATGTAAATTTGTAGTTATTATTTGTAGTATTTTTATAGTTGACATGTAGTTAGGTTCTTCGTGTTAAATATTGTCTTGGTGTTTTTGTGGCCGTATTTTTGAATTGACATGCAGTGCTTCCTTTCTTTACCATATTTGGGACAGTCGCGGGCGGCCTTACAGCTTGATAGCAATGTAGTATTCACATAGATTTCTTTTGAAGCACTTTTTGCATTGTGCAGCTGACCTAATTAGGCTGCTCTAAAGTTTTTATGCACTGTGCAATTCATATGTGTAGATGTGGAGTCTTATGTTTTTTGTTTTGAAATCTGTTTGCAGGGCAGCGATTTAAGTTCACCTACTACAACAAGAGTGATGGAGAGATCTGGCAATCCATTGAACAACTTGACAGAACAGTCAGTTTGTCTTCGCTACTTTTTTAGTGCATTATTCGTATTAAGTGCTTCTCGAATAAAACTGTCAGTGTAGCTGAGGATCGGATCAATTGAGAAACAAATCAACTCATTGTGCGACTCTTCCACAGGTGGAGTAGGCAATGAATGATTTTGATGAATAAAACTGAGTTTGAATTCTAAAATGGGCAGATTTCATTGTGAATTGGTAACGGCATGAGACCGAATCAGCTACGTGAACTAGCTACTTTTTCCCACCTTAGCGGGTGTTATAGAAAGAAAGAGTCAGGTTAGGTCACATAAGATTATGTTTTTATTTATTTATTGATCTAGATATCCTGATGGTTTCTAAAAGCACCAGTTGATCATGCTGTTGAAGAGTCTGATTGTAGTGCAGTTATTATATTGCAGTTATTATGATGATAGCCATGATTGCTGTGAATATATCCGTCGTTATTCCTGTGTGTGATGATGTTCATAATTATGTTCTTTACTTTAGATTTTTGGGTAATTTATTACTGCTATAATGCTGAAAATTAGTGTTTTTTATTGTTGTGCTACTTGTGGGACATGGGGGTGTACAGTAGCGTAGCCAGGAATTTTTCATGGGGGGGGTTTTATGGCCGGAAACCCTGTTTTTTGCTATTTTTTCTTACTTAAATGGAAAAATAACCTTAAAAAAAACCTTTTTCGGAGCCAATGGGGGGGGTTTTGACCCCCGAAACCCCCCCCCTTGCCTACGCCACTGGGGGTGTATGGGTATGTTCGGTGCCTTGATGCCGGAAGGTTGCGGGTTTGAATCCACCTCAAGCGGCCACGTAGGAACACTGAGCAAGTCCTTCACTCGCAATTGCTCATGCGCTTCTGCGTGTAACCCCGACTTGATGTCCGCACTGTAGTCGAGACCGCCTCTGAGTAGGAATCTTGAAGGGGCACTATACAGTGCTCATACATGCCGACGTACATACATACTTGTTGTCTAGTAATGTTATTGTTACTATTTCTCGTGATTACTAAGCATGTTGCAATGACCAACTCTAAGTTCAATGCTGTGCCTATGTGAAATTGATGCTTATGCTCTTTTCGCATGATTTCTCTCTAAAGGGAATGGATATTATCGAAAACCTGGATCACGCTGCGTTCAACGAGTACCTTAAAAAGTACCACAATACCATTTGTGGTCGCCATCCCATTGGCGTTCTGCTTGGGGTGAGTCGGAAGATTCAGTCAACTTTGAGTTTTGATCTTGGTGGCATGTAAAGTTTCAGTGGCTAAACATTTATTTAAAGATGACACAGATCTGATGATGATCATCTCTTAATACATCTACATAAGTTGCAAATTATTGCTATTGTTCTTTTTTGTTTACTCTGAGCAAGTGTATCTGTTAGCATAAAAAGTTACAATGCATAAAGAACAATGATAATAACTCTGTAAGGAGATGATCAGTGCTTAAAGTGTGGCTGGACGGTCATGGACGGCGCCCATGCGCTTATTTTAAAATCTGAACGCCGTCCTGCCACTTATTGAGCAGCACAGCCTGGAAAGAAAAGGGGCATCCAAGCACTTCATATGGAAAGGTAAGGGGTTTCAGGCACTTATTTTCCCACACTTTAAGCATTGGAGATGACGCTTTCCTTGCTTGAAAAGTCACTAGTGGCAAGGCTTTCACTTGTGTAGAATTCAACCAATGGAGTCCCTTCTAGGTTTCAGAGTTGACTTAAATTGTAAGTTCCAGAGAGTGTCTGACTGAGGATGCAGAATTGTGTGTGTAAATTTTGTCTTCTAGTTTATGTTCTAAGTTATTGTACTGGTAGAAATTGAGCTTCAGTTTGTTGGTGGTGAATACCATAAACTTATGATTATAAATCTGTAGTCGTGAGCTTAGTACCAGTATATTACTTTTAATAATGAAATTGATTATTTTGTTGCATGCTATACGAATCATGCTGCTCAAGTTTTACCTGGTACTTGTATAGATGGGTGTATTTATTACTATATATAGAGTCCAACTACTGAGTTGCCTGGTTCACCTTCTATAGTAGCACAGCCAGAAATAGCAATACTAGCGCATAAACTGTAACTCAGTGGTTCCCAACCTTTTTCACTTTGGGGCCACTTTTTCTAAGTTGGAGGACACGAGGGCCACTTTTTCTAAGTTGAAGGACATTAGGGGGGGGCACAAGGCTTAAATTTAATAAACTAAATGTATATAAAACTTATAATTGAATCAAAATAGAATTAATTTTTGGTGTTATTTATAGATGTCGAAATAAAATAATATGTAATGGAAATTATGGAATATAATTATGTGTTCTATTCAGTCAGTCCAAATTGTCAATTTTGTCATATAGTTTTTTTAATTCTTTGAGGGACATTTTTTTAGGCCTGGCGGGTCACTTTTGCCCCACGGGCCACAGGTTTGGAACCACTACTGTAACTAGTACCATTAATGGCAAGTTTATACTTTTAAAACTATAATAATGTATCGTTTTTTTTCTAGTGACTTTGCGCTACTTTTTAAATATCATATATGCATCATTGTTGTAAAGAATTATAATAAAGGTTACTTAGGTTTGAGTATTAATTACTGCAAGTTTCGAATACCATTTGAAATTCTTTGTCAGGCGATCGCTGCTATCCGGCAACATGGAAATGGTCATCAGTTTTCTATGCAGTTCGTCAAGTACGCACAGTCGAGCCGATGTCGTACAATGAAGGACTCGTCGGTCAGCTATGCTTCCGCCTCACTGACCATCAAATGACTGATGATGGTGTGTCCTGCTGCCCGGGAGGGGTCGGGCATTCGTTGCTGCCCGACTCTGACCCACAGTGCTACGATCGGCCAGGAACTCTTGAATGGCAACGTAATTAGGAATTTATTCAGCGGATGATCCGCATTCCACTTGGTCGGCTAATTGTTCTTTGAACTTGGGCGAATTGTTCTTTGAACTTGGGCTAATTGTTCTTTGAACTTGGGCTAATTGTTCTTTGAACTTGGGCGAATTGTTCTTTGAACTTGGGCTAATTGTTCTTTGAACTTGGGCTAATTGTTCTTTGAACTTGGGCGAATTGTTCTTTGAACTTGGGCTAATTGTTCTTTGAACTTGGGCTAATTGTTCTTTGAACTTGGGCTAATTGTTCTTTGAACTTGAACGTGAGATGATTTGTTCTCGGAAGGTTATCCGATTGTCGTGGCATGCACAGGTTGTGTTGTGTAGTTGGAAGATTCTTCCATACTATATAGAAATTAAGTGAAACTTTATAAGGCAGAAAATCAGTAAAACGCTTTTAATATTAGCAGATTGCATCATATACTTTGTCGGGCCATTTGAGAATGAACATACACTTCATATAAATTGATTGAAATTTGGTAGCTAAACTCGGAAGGATGGTTTGTTTTATTTATTACGTTATGTTTACGATTATGCTTGCAATGCAAACATTGACAAGGAAAATGGAAATTTTGGATTTGCCAGTTGATTTGTTGAATATAGGAGCCAATTTGGGTATATTGTAAATGTTCTTACATCTGCAGTTTGGTTGACTGTAAGTTCTTGCAACCGCACAGATTTTTTGGTGGGTTAAGGTTTTGTTTCTGACATGGGCGCCCACACATAATGGTGAAGAGCGGTACTTGCCATACCCCTGGAAAATTGAGAACTATTTTTTAACCACTACTTTTGTTATTTTTATTTCCTTACACTAAGGCACTAATCATACTAATGATACAAAAAGTGACACTGAGAAATTGACATGTTGAAATCGGTATGAAATTAATTACCTGTGTTCTTAGTCTCCTGCTTTGCATTTTTCAAGCTCTCGCTAATTTTTTAAAAACTATGTCCATTGTGTCTCGCGCTCCCCACCCTACAGATATATATATATATATATATGTGTGTGTGTGTGTGTGTGGGCACCCATGTTTTCAGATGAGTTGTGAAATGGAATTTTGTAATGTCTAGGACATTTTGTTTTCTGTTAACTTAAAAGGTTCTATAGAAGTGTGTTCGCTATGTCTGTTCAGATAATTTGTGTCCTGCATTCGTGAAGGCTGAACTATTTGTGTAATATTGCTAATGATGTGATAACCAAATGGAACTTGAGAATAAGCAGTTCCATCATCAACACAATTCGCTTCATCTTATCTGTGTCGATTGTGTATTATTAAACTTCCGAACAATTAACCAAGTGACGCGATGGGTTCTATGGCGTTAAGTCATATCACAATGCAAAGTTAGAAGTGAAGACCACATCCTATGATACTCTGTTCCAACTTCCAAGTTTGTTTGAGATGTTGTCATAGTGCACCCCTTGCTGGTTCAAGACCAGGAAAGGATTATAATATTTGCCTGACTGCTCCATATAATAGTGGGGCATATGGACCCTATGCAATTCATTTAATTCTGTTTCTCATTTATTGTATTAAATAGTCTGATAATACACAGACTTTAAAAGAGAATCAGATGTTTGGAATATTACACTGTGATGTTTGGAATTTAGCACATGAAGCAAACGCAACCATCGCAAAGTTTCTGGTGAAATTGATCCTGTGTAAAAAAGTTTAAACATCAACAATTAATATTTTAAGATTTATGCCGCCACAACAAGATGACATATTTTGTTAGTGCTGTGCATCTACAGTTTGCTCTGGGTTCTCACACGGTGACTATCTTAAGCACACACACTCTCATTGCAAGGCGAACAACTAGTTTTTCAATCTCGTGCCACGATTCAAGGCCTACTGTAGAGAAGCAACTCGTGAAATGTTATTAGTCGAGAGTGAAGTGTAACTATTCTCTAAAATATTCTACATTCTGGCGCAGACGATATGAAGTACTCAACGATTGATATTGGCTAATATTATGTGCTGCACTGCCAAGAAGAATGTTGCTGAATGTTCCTTCAAATTATAATCTACAAAACTGTTTCTATTTGGCCGTTAGTCGTTTATGGAGCGTGGCTTTCCCATGTTGATTCCCGCCTGGGTTGCTCCCTTGTTGGAACCAGCCTGCAGACCGATGTGTCCTTGGCGTCCCTGCCTCAACAGGTCCTCGGAGAACTCCCTCTTGTTCTCATCGGACATTTTGGGTCCAAAGGCCGGACCCGCGAAGCCTTTGTTCAGAGCCTGAAATAGGACAAAAGTGGATTTATATTATGTGTCATGGAAAAGGTTTGAAGCGGATGTCAGTCTGAATGTTCATTCCATAATTATTTCTACAAGACTGTGCTGCCTTTAGTCGTATACGCTGCGAGGCTTTCCCATGTTGATTCCAGCCTGGGTTGCTCCCTTGTTGTAGCCAGCCTGTAGACCAATGTGTCCATCACGACCCTGCCTCAACAGGTCCTCCGAGAACTCCCTTTTGTTTTCCTCAGACATTTTGGGACCAAAGGCCGGACCCGCGAAGCCTTTGTTCAGAGCCTGAAAATACGACAATGAGTGGATTTCCATTATATGTTATGGCAAATGTTTGAAGTACATGTGATGAGTCTGATTGTGTTTGTCGTCTTGCTAAAAAGTACATTGCCGTTAACAATCACTTGCTTCATGTGTCACAGTACAGCTATGTACTGTCTTATTGTGTGCTTTCAGGAAATATGTCTACTTGTTTCTAGGATGGCATTGGGAGCACTAATGTGGATGGTTTGTTAAAGCAGGTCTACTACTACACCCACACTTGCAGAGATTGGAAAATAGAGTCCCTTTATACACACACACTGAGGTGGTATTAAGTCAATTCATCCAGTAGCACAGATAATATGGGCATAATTATAGTGAGGAAATCGGGCGATCAGACGGGCCGCTACGTGCAAAGCCGATTGAGGTGGAGCAAACGAGAGGCAATAATCAATATGCGTGCCAACAAAAGCATGAACAGCTGATTTCTATTTAATTGAACATATAGAATTAGAAGATCGGGGCTTAAAGTGCGGCTGGACTGTCATGGACGGCGTCCATGCATTTATTTTAAAATCTGAATGCCGTCCTGGCACTTATTGGCCAGCACAGCCTGGTAAAGTAAGGGGCGTCCAGGCACTTCTTTTGGAAAGGTAAGGGGCGTCCAGGCACTTCTTTTGGAAAGGTAAGGGGCGTCCAGACACTTATTTTCCCACACTTTATGCACTGTAGAGTGTAGACAGTGTAGAAGATGAAATAGATAATCTAAGATTACGGCATTTAGCAGCTTACGATACGCGCGAGTGCTGCCAGACTTCGTACGACGGCCTTGACATTGCGTGCTTCGAAGAGATCGACTGGCTGGAAGAGTTCATCCTCTGGCACTCCATATGCGCGCATACCCTTCTGGAATGCTGCCAGGTTCTCCATCAGAGCGAAGTTCCCGCCTTTCGTGTTGATCTTCTTCACGTGACCCGGAACCATTTTGTTTATCAGCCTATAAATAAGCCGAAATTTATTGCTGGACATGAAGAGGACATGTTCTTATTAGTCACAATCACATCGAGAGGCCTATACGTGTATCAAACCATACCATAGGCCTACGTGTATCAGACCATACCATAGGCCTACGTGTATCAAACAATACCATGGGCCTACGTGTATCAAACCATACCATAGGCCTACGTGTATCAGACCATACCATAGGCCTACGTGTATCAAACAATACCATGGGCCTACGTGTATCAGACCATACCATAGGCCTATGTGTATCAGACAATACCATGGGCCTACGTGTATCAGACCATACCATAGGCCTACGTGTATCAGACAATACCATGGGAAATTACATATTAGATAAGTAGGCTAGGCCTATTGATGACTTGGGATGAATTTCTCCCTTATCTTTGTCGATTACTGCAATATTCGAGAATGGAATTATATATATCTATAGCCTCAAAACGATTCGGATCACCATGGAAACAGATGTGTATCAGACCATACCATAGGCCTACGTCTATCTGCCTTTATATTTCGATAAAATCATGCCTATGCCATTATTTTTTTTAAACTTCCGACTATATAGGCTATATATAGGCCTGAATGTATAGACCTAACGAACAGTTTTAAGCAATGAAACAATGATAAATTTTCATGAGATGACAGGTTACAATGTCATCATTGCAGTGTTAAATTGTTTTTAAATTAAATAATAAGAGGGATGCTTTTCAAGTCTTGAACCACGACTGTGAGCGCTAAAATTGTGAGCAATTTCGTTGAAAAAGACAGCCTAACATGCTACCATTTCAGCGTGGGCGGAGACCTGGTTCAAATCCAAAATGAGCGGCGCCGAAAATATTTTCATCGACCGAATTTCCGAAGACTTTTTATACCATTTTTCCGGGCCCAAAAAGCTGCACAGGTGACCTTTTTTTGGTCCTCCATATCGAAATCTCACGAAAATATGAAATTTTCCCAGCAAATTTTTTGTGGACCTTCTTTGGGGTTTAGCCCCCTAGCCCCTGATAAACTCCATCCATGCATTTCAGTGTGGAAAGTAAAAAAATCGCTCGAGCGTTCGTCCCCCCAAACCAGAACCGAATAAGTCTCCGCCTATGCACAGGTAATAAGTTAACTCTCTCCTTACCAAAAAAGGGTTTCAAAAATTCCGCCCGCGAGCGCGGATTTTTTCACTTTCGTTTGGGCGCTCACACTCTTCGGGTCAACTCGGCGCCTATGCAACTCACGACATCTTGATTAGGCTAATGATTAATTGGCACAGGAATGCAGCTGAATATGCGACTGCATTTTATGCGTCGAAGTTTGATGTCCAAGGCAACGCTGTACGTGGATGATAATTGAAATTGATTAGCCTAGGCCTAATAGGCCTACCATCATGTCAATCAACGGCTAGTGACGGTAGCTCTAATCTATAAACCTATAGCCTACCTAGGCCTAAAGATAGGCCTATCTAATTGCTTGTTCAGTTAGTATAGTTAAGATTTGCATATTCTGTTATATCCGTTCTTGTGAATTGTTTAAACTGCATAGGCCTAATTGGATTGTGTAGGCCTACACTATTTGTAACTGGTTGCGCTCTGTCAACCGGAATGTTGAATAAAGAGATTAAATATTATTATTATTGTAATTACAATTATACTAACTTGCAGAGTATGACGCCATCTTTCAGGACCTTTTCAAACGGTTCCTTACGCTCGATCGGTTCTCCGACCACCGCTCCGATCCAATCGAGAATCTCCGTCTTCTGTTCGGCATCGGCATCCTAAACAGATATGTAGGCCTACAGCATAAAATTATTGTCAGAAAAGCTCCTCCGCATCGTGTCCTTCTTTTACTCGACATTAGGCCTAGATCAATCAAACACTGTTCCATCCATTAATTGACCTAATTATCTGTTCCTTTTACTGCTTCAACTCACCACTACAACTCGTCCCGATTTATAATTAAATTAGGATATAGTCGTAGCCTAGATGATAGATCCATCTGCGCCAACATTTAGAACGCCTACATTTTCCCGATGTTCGCCATGTTCCAATAGACCTCTTTTTTACATCAGAATCTAGAGTTCTCTGCACTCCAAGAATTCCCTTCTTTCCGTTAACCTACTCCATAAGTTTCAGGTAATAATTCTATCCGCATTAATATATTAAAGGATTCCCTCCCTTGTATATTTCCTACCTTGTTCGCCATATTCTGTGTAGAAGCTTTTGCTAAGATCTCTTCTTCCTTCCAACTAATCCTTCTTATGCCAACTGCAGCAGACTATGCTTCCGCTCTTCCTTCCCCACTCTTTTCTCCGGAGGCTTCGAGCTTATAGTTCGCTGTGGAAGTGAGGCAGCGGTGCAAGAGGGAAGGAGGCATTCGGCACCGCTTGGCAGACGGGCGTTCCCTGCTCTCTGCGGCTCGGCTCGCCCTATCAGTTAGGATCGGTTTACCGTTTACCATGAAGTTTCTAGCCTGATCACGTGCCTCCATCCAAGGAACGCCTACAACTATCGTTACTTCGCCGTTCGGTCAAACTAAGAAGAGATTGAACAGTTATAAGGCCGACTTCTGCCGAGAAAATGTTTGCACTCGGTTGCTCGGTCGCCATTTTATGATTAACAAAATTATATGGCCTATAGGTCTATATATATGCCTTTGGGAAAGATGCATGAAAATAGCTGGTAGCAATTTTTCTCACGGCTACCAATAGCCTACCATTTAAAATTGTCGATATGGGGGTATTTGGGGAGGGGCCCTCAAAACATAGGCCTGCAGTATAGCCTAGCTGATAATAGCTGGTGACCTTTTTTAGTCATTTCGTCGAAATTTCCTTAAAAAAGACCATTTTCCTCTGCTAAAATCAACTTGATGACATTTGTTTAAAGACATTTGCCTATTTGCTCGAAGATCTCTTCTTGTAATGTTATCAGTATATTCACCGATTAATTATATTAGGCCTAACCATGCCATGCGTCCATGTATGGGGGGAGAGACAAATGCATAGACGGTCACGCATCACAAACATTGAAAGGACCGTCCCTATGCCCCCCCCCAGTCTCCGCCCATGTTTTCAAAACTCTGAATTATGTAACTTTCGAAATTTTGAACTAAATCTGTTTATGTTCTGTGTTTTGCCACCAAGCGGCAAGTCCATTGCGAAAATCAACCGAAATGAAGGCCCGAAATGATATATACATATATATAACAAAATTATATGTGCCTATCCCAGTATAATAGCTAAATGATTAGCCTATAGGGCCAACGTGAAATCCGTTCACATCTGGCAACCGTGGAAGTCTGGGAGATCGTTCCCGAAGACCCTTCACTGGTAGACGCCAATGCTTTGTCCAACCTATGCTTATCCATTGGATTGTTTCTTGGGTCCAAGCACTGAGAACCTCAGACTGCAAGGTCCGAATAGGTCTTTCTGCGTCATCGATGACGCACGAGGCTACGTCATATGACGTCATATGACCGGCGGATCATGAAACCCAACTCCGTTAAAGCACTGCTGCATGCAGTAGCTGCTGCTACTGCTGGTGAAGCATATAGGCACCAAGGAGATCATGTAGGCGTTAGATGCTTAGCCTGCGAGCCCAGAACAGTTTGTTTATACAGTACGCCCAGTACGATCATGGTTACGGCTTCGCAATGGTTTGCCGATTTGTTGCAACGGTGGGTCCAGATACGATAGAAAGAGATATACCAGATTTATTGAGGGCATTTGTCTGCTCAAGCAGTTTATCCGACGCACGAAAGAAAACTTTGGAAGTTTGGAGGTGGAAATAGAAGGCATTGCAACTATCTAGGATTAACTCGGGTTAGGTTGCATTCATGCATTGAGTTCCAACCAGTAAAAGACAAGTGTAATTTTATATCCGGCTTGCTGTGTACATAATAAGAACTCCTATTAATTAACACTGTTGAAAACAGGCGTACATGTCGCCTCGAGAATGCCTCTATCCTGTAATTTTTATTTTTATTTTATAAGTCGCGTCTTTGTCAGCGTATATATTATGATTAAATAAAAGAGTATTGATTGATTGACTGATTAATTGATTGATTGATTGATCGGTTGGTTGGTTGACTGATCGATTGGTTGATTGGTTGATTTATTGATTGACTGATTGGTTGTTTGATTGATTGGTTGATTTATTGGTTGACTGATTGGTTGTTTGATTGATTGGTTGATTTATTGGTTGACTGATTGGTTGTTTGATTGATTGGTTGACTGATTGGTTGTTTGGTTGATTGGTTGATTGATTGAGTGTTTGAGTGAGTGATTGATTGATTGTCGGTTGAGTTCGAAATCGAATCCCAGTCCTTCAACGTGAA
>OX457047.1:27260416-27352916 GCA_949752735.1 Lumbricus terrestris
TAATCTGTTTGTTGCTTTCTGTTGTCGGTGGAGTGATCGCTGAAAGATTTCCTTTCCCCTCTTTGGGGGTAGCAAGGAACTGTCAGGCGACTTGTCATCAATCAGAAGGGTCGGTTCTTGCGACTGGGACGTCGTCTGTCGCATGTGGTGCAACTACGAAGTTGTTGCTGTTTTACGACACTGTCATGTCAAGGATGATAAGTGTCACCCTCCTCCTTTCTCCAGGTTTGGGACTGGCACTGCCAAAGCACGAGCAGTGGCGGAGTTCTAACTGCTACAGTTGCAACACTTACGTAAGAATATCTAGAAGGTTCTTATGGGAATATCCCTAAAACGGAAATACAGTGATCAGTTAACAAAGATGTTAGTTAAGTCATTTAAGTCATTCATAAATGTCTTGTCGCATTCTATGGTATCATAATTATTATGTCTGTGCTAAACCTATTTGATGTGTTGTGTAGTTGGGGATGATGCTGTTCGCTATCATCGTTGGAGTCGGGAGGACCCTTCATGAAGTTTCTACATCCGTTGACAGATGGAGCTTTTCATTGTTGGAATGACGAGCGACACATTGCAACAGCTGTAAGTTATTAAAACCATGCTTAAGAATATCTAGGCAGTAGTCTAAACTCAACCACTGCATGATTCATAGAGCCAGCCCTGAACTGGATGAAGATTAGAAACGTATAATTATCTTTGTTATCACAAAGTGTCATTAAACTGAAGCTGCTGCTACTGCTGCTGCATTCTATGACATGTCTCTCTTGACCTTATCATTCTTATATCTACATATATGGATGTGTTCTTATCTTCTCATCTCTTAGGTGGTCCGAGACTTTGTTTTCCTGTCGGTCTGCTACTCTCTTGTCTCTCTCTGTCTCTTGTCTAAGGTCTGACTATCTATCTACATGTTTTCGGTCATTGCATGGTCTTATAATTACGTAGGCCTATGTCTTTTTCGATGCTTTGTCTTATCGTTTTCTTTCACTTCAGTCTGCATGCATGCGTCTATATATTTTCTCTCTTCGTCTTAGTTCTGTCTCTGCCTCTAGATGTTCTTTTCGTGACTCATGCTTCTTTGCTATCTGCTTTGGCAGTTTCACTTGGTTAGGCTTTATCTTCCTCCCTGCATTGACATGCAAACTCAAACAAATTGGCAACGCTCGGTTTTCCTCCTTGTTTCATTAGATATCACAGATTCACAGGTATCAATTGGTTTCTTTGAGTAGCATTCATCTGCTGCTGCTGCATGTCATTTTTCTATGTTTTAGAGTTGTTTTCTTAGTCATTATTCTGTAGTGTTGTTGAGAGTTTCGTATCATTACAGCGTGAAGATGTATTGCAAATTCTACAGTCAGTCACTAGGATACTTGGATATGCAAAAATAATTCTGCTAGTTTCTTCACCTAGACATTGCATTCCCTACTTTGTTTTATCGACCTAAAGAGCTGTTTAAGGCACTACTTAAATCCATAGAAGTTATAGAACATGAGTGTGTTGCTAAATTTCAGAGGCCAGAGACTTGTCCGGCAGTTTTGGCACCGTCCGTCCTGGTGGTCAGAGACTTGTCCGGCAGTTTTGGCACCGTCCGTCCTGGCTGCCTGTCAGCTCTGTCGGCTCTGGCACCGTCTCCCTGACACAAGGCCCAGCTTGTACTGGTGTCGTCAGTATTAGTTTCGTAGGCGATATATAGGGCTCTGGTAGTTTTTGGTACTGTTGTATATTATCGTATAAGTGATAATAGTTGGTACTGTTGTATATTATTGTATAAGTATAATAGTTGGTACTGTTGTATATTATTGTATAAGTGATAATAGTTGGTACTGTTGTATATTATTGTATAAGTGATAATAGTAATTATTATTATCTATGACACTGACATGCACTGCTACTCTGACATCTGACATATAGATACTTACGGGGCTTGGTCCTAATGGTCCCAACAAAACTACTAGAGTTTTATCCCCTGTGAAACTAGAATTGACAACGCCCCTACTAGCTGACAGAGCTATCTCTGTCAGTTAGTAGTGGCTTCGTCAGTACTAGTTTCACAGGCGATAGAACTCTGGTAGTTTTGTTGTAATCGTTAGTACCTTGCACCGCTAAGTATCTATTAGGTCTGGCACCTATAATAGACTGGCATTGCACGCTACTCCGACATCTGACATGGCGCTCTGGCTGTTGCCCGGAATTTTGTTTCCGGTAGCAATCGACACATCTGACGTCTTCAACCACTGGAGGAATGAAGTTCTTTACTCGAAGGACCAACACTCCGAAAGGAATAACTAGACGACACAGTTGACCGACTCTCATGGAAGCAGCTATGGGTTAGTTGAAGTTTCTATGAATGTCCCATGTATCTGATGTATTTATTTGCTGCTGATAAAATCTCATGTCATGTAATGGTGCTGATTAAGTATCGGGATGTCGATTATGATAGTTTTATCGATCAGACAAATGCCTCTGCTTTTGTGTACTTCTCTTCTACTGGTTCTGTTTGCCTGTTTTCTCTATTTAGCCTTCTATCTATCACTGTTTGGACTTTTGTCTATTCGCCTTCAACTTGCTTTCTCACGGTCGCCTGGCTTCTTGTTTTCTTCGATCTTTTGATGTTTTCTTCTCTTCTCCATTTCGACTATGAGTTTAGGCTGCGATTCAACTTGAAGCGAACATCGATTGATGTCTTTGTAAATGATGATGATATAGACATGTGTTATATTATTAAACTTCATTGGTTTAGATTAGGTTGAATGACTTCAATTACTGAACATCTTTGTTAAAATAATGATCACTGTATTTCTGATTTAGGTATATTCTCAGTGTTGCCCCAGGTCGTATTTAGGTGTTTGAACACCCGTGAAATGTAATAATGTAAAAATGAAATAATGCATTTACTAACACGATGTAAGAACTGAGAGGGGATTTAATTTTGTAGCTCTCATTTCTACGTGTGATTTACAATAGATTAGTTAATGACCATGATCTAATCATGGCGATGATGATGTGCTACAATTGAGGTTCTGGAATTGTATAATAGTTGTACTACAGTGTGTAGTGTAGCCTATTGGACGCCAATGACCTTGCTATGAGAGCTCATGACGCTTCTCCAAACCCATTAGTCAGTTGATTCGGTTGCTTGTCAGTTTGCTCAAGATTGAGTAAAGACCCCCGGAAACAAAATCCTTGCAACGTCCTTGTTTCTTCCCTTCTCTGATCCAACCTACCTGCACACTCTACTGTACAGTTCTGTGTCTTGTGTAGGCCTACTAACAAACTCAACCATAAGTATAGCCATACTGTCAATTTGTTAATGTACACGGTACACCTACAGCGTTCTACCAGTTGTTCTTGGGAAATAAAACAAATATACGTACATACATACATACATACATACATACATACATACATACATACATACATACATACATACATACATCACCAAACGATCTAGTACAGGTAATCGGTTAAAACTTGGCTGGAATCTAAAAATATCGTTCAGATTCGATCACTCGACAAACACGAGTGATATAATAAATCCTTCGACAAACACAAAAGTGATATAATAAATCATTTAATCATTTGAAAAATTGCAGATTTCATAAACAGACTTCAAAAGACACTTTCATTGGGTAACACTCGTAAAACTGGTACTCAATCAATGGACCAAATGTTCTGTGAGGAGGACCAACTATACATCCGAGTTTTGTCATGACAGCAATATACATGATATTCATATACAAGTAAAGTACACGATATCATGTGAATATGAGCTTCAGCCAAGCTAGTGCAGGCACGGAATGACAACCCCTCGGTCCACCAGGCACATATTTATAACTGCGGTCTGGGTGCTGCAGAAGCCGTAGCACCCATCTTAAATGGTGCCTGACTTCAAGTTGAATTGAGGTTGCTATCCAGTTCTTCGTTTTTTCAATTTATAAATTCATGTCGTCATTTAAAATTTCACATGCAAATTCATGCAAATGGCCCTGCCTGCTGTAAGTTGCATTGCAAAAGAAAACAAATTGCAGGGTCTTTGCAGGAAGAAGCACTGTATGATGCACAATTCCTTTCATTTGTAATTCTGGCAAATTCCTAGATGACAAACGTAAAGTAGTCATTACTATTTCTTGCCTTTTGTTGGAAGCAGAATTGTAATTGTTATGTAACTCTGCAATTTCTCTGCATCGCATAAAAGCTACACATCAATGAGAACATGGTACTATATGAAAGCACGTCCACAACTGGCGGGTCAAGTTCCTCTTTTGCTATCTCAAGACCACTTTTTCTCTCTCTCTAGCTATCTTGCACTGGGAGTGCCTCTGATTAGTCCGCACGGCGAGAGGCGCTATATAAATTTACAGATGCATTAGCCAGATTGCTGGTCTGGTTTCTGTGCCAGGTCAGAAATCAGGGTCGAGGTCAGAAGAGAAGAGGAATCAGGTTGCTAAGTTTGGTCAAATAGCAGTATGCATTGCAGCAGAAACAATAGCAGCTCTTACTTTGGTCTCGTATATCCTGCTGGCTTTGGCCTCATCAGCCCTGGTCTCAGTGTCTTGGTCTCATCATAATACCACTAAAATCTCTGCATATGAACAACGCATACTTATAGCTCATGTTTATTCTGTAACCTGCTTAAACTCCAAGGCTAAAAACATCACTTCAGAATTATTCAGACAATAAACTACTCTAACTCCCAATCCTATTTTCATCTAAAGGCAAATCTTGTCATACAATGACATCTATATACAATTATACATTTTAAGAGCCTGTCAAAAATTGCATCATATACACTATACATGTATGCATTAATGGTATACAGTATGTAACATATGACACAACATTCATGGTCAAAACGCTACCTGATAGTGTTCACACCTTAGTTACATCACATTGCGTAATATTACATAGTGTTTACACCCTATAGTTACATTAAATTGTGTGATATTGCAGAGTTTACATGTATGAAACAGGTAAGAAATTACATTCTATGACGCATTTGCCAAGAAAATCTAACCTACGTACAATGAAGCCTTTAAAAGCAATGAAAATTAAAAGTCAGACACTTTTCCATTAAACATTAAGAATCAATGCATTACACTTTTTACATGTGTGAAGCGCAAAATGCAGATATCACTTGTAAGCGTGTCACGTAAAACATGCTCTTCATGAAATGAGCAAAGTTTTAAATATCTGCTGTAAACATTATCTTGTCATCAAAATGACAACTCCATTACATGTGATATTACATAGAATCTGATTTATAAGGTGATGGTGAAAGATTACGTGTGCAGACAATGTAACTTTAGCATAAACCAAATTATCACATGTGGTCTTTGTTTGCCAGACAATGCCAGAAAAATCTCAAAAAGCAATCAGGACAGAAGCAAATCAGCAGCTAAAATAATCCTGCAAATTTGTCACAAATTTTTCACTTAATGCAAAAACATCGGGCCTATCAAAGCAGAAAGTTCACCCAAAAGTTTACAGTCAGACACAGGTCAGAATTAAATAGGCAACCAAATCAATTACTTCCAGCAGGTCTCAATTATGACCAGCACATGGTAAACTTAAAACGTTTATCATACACAGCAATATATTAACTATGGTAATAATTATCAGAACTGCATAACTAGTTCAAGAATTTCAACAGAAGTTGAATTGCGTTAGTGACTTTTAGATTAACGTGAAGATGGAGATTATTAATGAAGATATCACATTAAAACTGTGAAACTAATTGTTTTTTTTTATGAAAGCAAATAAACCCTTTGTTTACAGGTCTTTTTAAAGGAGTTTTTAGAACTGCACAACCCTCTTATTTTCCTTCCCACAAACCCCTTATTTCCACAACCTCCTTATTTTCCTTTCCATCTTCCATGGTAAATTACTCTCAATAGGATGACTATCGGATTACCATTTTTAACTGCACAGAGATCCTTCTACAACTGCAAAAATCCATTTAGAACTGCATACTTTGTGTACAACTGCATGTTTATTATTTATTTATTTACTATTTATTGGGTTACACAGTAACAGAAAATTAGAATCGTTATGGTCTATACAGAGTAGGAGGATCCCCTATTAGCCACAGTATTAAACCAAGAACATGGTCTTGCAGAACATTTAGACTCGAAAAGTAAAACAGACAAAGCCAAGTAATAATCAGAATACTGACAACTATAGTATAAAATGTACCGGTATGTTTGGATACATGTGTCAGGACACTCAACATGGCTCAGTTCAAGTATATTAAAACCTCTTGTAAGATGAGGACAAGATAAAAGGAATACAAGGAAATATCTTCTCCAGTTATGCAAGCAGACAGTAACGAAATGACATGTAGAAAATGTTTAAAAATTACATTTTCATGCACTACGGCTGAAAAATCACCAGAAAATGGCTCAAAACCTGATGCAAGAGAAAAAATATCTACATCTGTTGAATACACTGTGTTTAAAAAACAATCCAAACAAACAACAGAATATTCGAAAGCGTGTAAATCAGTCAAACAAAGGATCCTTCTTATGATATGGAATCTAGAAGATGCTAAACTAAAGCTGCAAAACTGTGCAAAAAGAAATTGATATTATTTTTTGACCCAGCCCGAACATTAGAGGCACAATCTAGTGGACTCACAAACAACAACAAAACCTTTATAACCTGGATTTTCTAAAAGAAGACAACAATTATGTCTCTGATACCAACAACATGGTAACAACAACATGGTAAAAACAGCATGGTAAAAAGTTAATAAACCGGACTGCTCATACCAAAAGCATGCTTGCAGGCATTTTTTGCATCTTAGCCTAAGAATAAGGCTGAGGAATTAAACGGTTAAAATTAGTAGCAACTGAATGCTATGTATATAGCAAAGCCGATCTCTGAATAAATACAGTCATTGCCACTTAAGTGCATATTTTGGATATGTGCATAATTGCCTCTTGTGCATAGAAGCTTGCTGGCCCCATTTTTGCATAAGGGTATTTTATTGGAAGACAGCTGTCGATTCCTTTGCTGTTCTGAACAGGGTCTTCCCCTCATCCCTTTTGCTCATACCTCCACCAGGCAGAACCGCACTTTCTTGGTGCTAGACCCCTTCACCTGGAATAACCTCCCTCTGCAGCGCTGCCTCTTTCCCAGGACCTTCTCTCCTATGTTCATTTCTCACCCTAAGGCTGTTTTAGCCATACTCAAGTTTGGAGCGCCTCTGAGTAATTTTCTTGAAGGGGCGCTATATAAATATTCGATATGAATAAATAAATAAATGAATGGATGCACTGCAGTATATATGTTGCACGGGTGTGAATTTTTCCAGCAAAATGGACAATGTCTAACGCTACATGCAGAAATAACCACGTTTTTTGATAATATTTTGAGTTGCTTGCAATATTTAGTGCTTAACAAAATTTAACCACTTAGCTTTGAAATTGCTAAACAATTGCTAACAATATTTAGCAGTCATCAACAAATAAAGTTTTTAATGTTTGCAGCTTACTTCTGCAGACTTACATGAGGGTTGTACAATACATCATAAAACACAACATTGCCGTTGTTGCTTGGACGTTTTTGACACAACATTATCGTTGCTGCTTAACGTTTGTGACATACCATTTCCATTGTTGCTAAAACGTTTTTGACACAACATTGCCGTTGTTTTAAAAACGTTTTTGACACAACATTGCCGTTGTTTTAAAAACGTTTTTGACATAATACTACCATTGTTGCTAAAACGTTTTTGACACAGCATTACTGTTGTTGCAAACACTTATTGACACAACAGCAATGTTAGCAATATCGTAAACAGAAAAGAACTTTTATATATCAAATGGAGGTAAGGCTAGTCGAAGATTTTGCAAGTCAATAAATGTGATTGCAAAGCTACTCCAAGAAAAACAGCAACAGTTGCAGGTCTAACAAGACAATATCTCAACTCGTGTTTGGCGCTAACTGCATAACATTGAAGTATGAATAACATACATACAATCAGCATTGTAAACAATGCCAGTACTCTTTCTATTAGTGGAACTACTGTATTTAACTACTAAAAAGGAATACCACAACTACAGTAGTACACTGGTCTTAATATGACCTCAATATCAATTAGTTATTGAGCAAGTACATGCACTACTATCGGTTAAATATTAATACTAACATAACTACAACTATTTCGCTCGCAGTTATTATTGTACATTAGAACTATCAGCCACTGTTGATTATAAAGCTACCATCATTACATTTTTTGTGGAAACATTTTCATTAAAAAACCAACACCTTACGCACTACTTTCTAAATGTGTACTTTGCCACTTAAGCTGCCATTTGGAAGTTAATCATTTTGACATTGATATCAATTGACTGCCATCACTCTGCATATGCAATGAAGCAACGTGGTGGCACTTACCACAGACAGAACAAATCACAAGAAACAAGATTAAAATTGGTTACTAACAGCAACAAAACACAAGGCAATCATAGGGAGGCTAGCAAGCAACTGACTGTAATCGATGCAATTGGTGTACTTGAAAAATCAATCAGTATTCGCCTATCCGTTGGACCTACGGTCTACGTATGCCGAGCAGGAGCTCTGCAACGCCCAGGTAGTAGACAGTCTGTGCAATGCCAAAGAGTGGCGCCATGACGAGCATCCTGCAGAATCCGCCTTTGAACAGGGCCCTCCATCCTTCCTCCCGTAATGTCTTTCTGCAAGGTCAGAGCATCAGGCACAACAGCTTCAGACAATGATGATGATGAATTGATGATGATGATGATGAGGCGTACATCTGACTGATTGTGTTTGTGTTTGTAGAGGCGCCCTTGTAACGGCATGTGTTGTGTTACGGCGCCATAGAAATTGTCGTCATTATTATTATTATTATGATGATGATGATGATGATGATGATGATGATGATGATGATGATGATGATGATGATGATGATGATGACGACACCACCGCATTTCATACGCATTGTGAATTCTCAATGAATTATTTATGATGACTTATTGTCTGACACTGCAGTCATCATAAATAATTCATTCATACAAACCAGTTCACGCTGTTGTGTTCTCAATGTTAGATAGAGGAGACATTGTGCATTCAGAAAAATCCTTACATGGGTTTTTCCAATTTGGTTTGCTTAAGTTAGACACAAAACTTTGGCTGATGTTGTCGTTAACAATAACATGCAGCCATTTAAATTTATAAAGTCCGATCCCCTTGGTCATTCTGTAGTCAAATGCTCCTTACATCCAAAAGTAGATCTGAAAGTTAAGTGCACTAACCCTAAATCAAAACGCTATTAACGGCAATGACCAACATGAAAAAGTTTCAGCTGTTGAGCTGAATTTAAAACTGATGGTGGATAGTAACACACATGCACAAAGAACAGGGGTTTGATACCTGCAATCCCCATAACGTTGACTCAGCCTTCCATTCCCTAGGGGCAGCGATAAAATGAGCAGCAGTAGGATTAATCAGCATATAACAGGCTGCCATCGAGGTACACAAAATTGACTCTTGTTTAACATGTTATCATGTGCTCCTAATATTTCAGGTAATCTTACTGTGTGGTTTGTCTGTTTTAATTGAATAAATTGTCGTAGTCATCGTCATCATCATCGTCAACACAAAATGATATATACTAACACTAAACAATCGGCAATTCCTTTGTAATGCTTCTCGCCTTCTCCCTTCTTTATTGTTTGCAGGCGTGTTTTGACCACTGCAACAAAAGCAAATGAATCTGGTTTCATCACAAGTTTCTCAAAATTTTCCCCAGTGTCCTGAAGTGCAAAGTGTCACCAGTCAATCTGTATGTGAATCTGTTAGAAGCATGCTCTGCATGAGAGTGCCAGACCAAGTCTCTGGTCACTTGTGACCCGGTGTTTAATCAATTTTCCTCTCCTTTTGGGGGAAGGAAATTCAAGTTTCGGGTTAGGGGAAATGGCCGTTCTGGGCGGATTCAGTGGCGGGTGCGGCAACCGCTGAGTCAGACACCGACGACACCTTTTGACTACCAGTCAATCTTTCTGATGACCTCTTTTTATTCTTTCACGAAAAATTTCCGAGATACATAGTAAATTCCATACTTTTAAATTTGATAACCCTTTTATTTGTTTCTTTTAGAATTTCCGAAAAACCATAAAATGTCTAAACTTTTATATCTGATGACCCTTTTTAGTACTTCTCTTCAAATTTGTCAAAAACACACATATTTCACATACCACTACACGTAAAGACCTGTCCGGTTTTTCTGGGGGGAGGGGGGGGAGGGGTATCCTACATATACAAGTTTTCTGGGAGGGGAAATATTACCTACATGCATGTTAACAGCAGCTCAAGATTTTCCTAGGGGTATGTCATTTCTGGGAGGGACTTCTGTCTAGATTAAACATGTTAACAGCAGCTCAAGATTTTCCTAGGGGTATGTCATTTCTGGGAGGGACTTCTGTCTAGATTAAACACTGCTTGTGGCCATCTGAGCAATGTTTGCAAAGTGATGACTTTTTGTCCTGAGCTTAATTTTAGTGACCTTTGATAGCATGTATATTTGATCAGTGCCTCTTCAAGCAGTGATATGCAAATTTGGTACAATTAATGTTTGATATCTTAAATGTTAACCTCACCATGGATTACAATAATAAACCTACATTAAAACTGCTCTCTGTTCAGTCAACCACAAGTAATCACTTGTCTTTTTCTCTCACCTTTTTTATCGTATTTTTTCCTCTTGTCTCCTCACATCATACCACAACCTAGCTTCCATTTATCCCTCGACCTGGAATGGTATATCTGTTGCTTCGCCTCATTCCCAGGAGCTCCTCTTCCATGTTCTTTTCTCACCTTAAGATTGTTGCTTAAAGAAGTGCTAGAGTCGGGAGTGCCTCCGAGTAGAGTAAATGTTTGTGAAAAGGCACTACGTAAATGTTCAATGCAAATGAATGAATCAATCAGAATCAATTAATTGGATTACCATAATTGATCATCATAATTGATTACCATAATTGATTGATAATTGATTACCATAATTACGACTGTAAACCAGTTCCTTACCATAATTGATTGATAATTGATTACCCTAATTACGACTGTAAACCAGTTCCTTACCATCGAGTGGAGTAACGACAAGAGCAGAAAACAATCCTGAACCAAATCCAGAAACGAATGACACGTAGAAGACCGCCTCATCACTCCCCTCTCGTCTGGGGCCCTGAATAAAGAAAGACATACCAACAACAGCAAAGTAATGTAATGTAATGACGACAATTTCTATAAATAAAATATACGAGCTGAATATTTGAAAGTGATATGCCGTCTGTCAACTCTTTCAGAGTGATTCAATCGTGGTTGCTAGCGACCATGTTACAAAAATGAACCCATCTGGCACATAATTTGCTATATTTATCGTTCTATTTGTAAATGGTTAGATAGACAAAACATGGATCAATACTGAAAGAATCAAATTCCTATAAATCCCTGGGAATTAAACACCGGTCAGAAACATTCATTCATTTACAGCATTTCATATAGTGTCCCTTCAAAAATCTACTCAGGAGCACTCCCAGCCTAGCGATGACTAAAGAAAAAATAGACTTGTGAAACTCTGTCAGGTGAACCACAGGTTGAGTAAAGAGCGGAGATCAAGTTGAAAGGTCTAAAATCTTTTCAACTGGTTGTCATATTATATGAAAATCAGCAGGAACATGTGCTACGCATATAGTCACATTTTTAGGACCCTCAGATCCAGTGGCGGCGCCAGGATTTCAGTTTTGGGGGCTGAAGCCTCCCAGAGAAAATTTTCCATTTTCATCTGCCAAAATTTCTGACGACTTTTTTTTAGTCATCCGGCCGAAATCTCATGGAAATTTTCCATTTTCATCCGCCAAAATTTCTGACGACCTTTTTTTAGTCACCTGGTCGAAATCTCATGGAAATTTTCAGTTCTGCACGTAAAAAACACCCCGGATGGCCTTTTTTTAGGGGCCTAACCTTTTATAGGGGGCTTAGCCCCTTTAACCCCCCCAAGAGCCGCCACTGCTCAGATCCATCCTTACCCATGTTTCTAGATATCTGCATCTTTCAAGAAACTCTCGACATGCTATCTAATAGTTTTACAGAAGCAGTGCAACATATATGCTAAGGTTACGTTGGCATGTGGGATGCAGTAGTGTAGGGGTATGTTCGGTGCCTTGGAGCCAGAAGGGGCGGGTTTGAATCCACCTCAAGCCACCACGTGGCGACCCTGAGAATGTCCTTCACTTGCAAATGCTCATGAGCTTCAGCATGAAACTCCGATTCAGTGTCTGCGCTGTAGTCGGGAGCGCCTCTGAGTAGCAATCTTGAAGGGCACTATAACGAATGCCCATACATTCGCGGGGCGCGGTGGTGTAGTGGTGGCGTCGTTGCCTTGAAGCCGGAAGGTTCGAGGTTCGAATCCACCTCACGTCGCCGCGTAGGGACCTTGGGCAAGTCCTTCACTCGCAATTGCTCAGCGCTTCGGCATGAAACTCCGCTGCAGTGTCCGCTCTGCAGTCGGGAGCGCCTCTGAGTAGAGAGAGAGCTTGAAGGGGCGCTATAACAAGTGCACATACAAACAATACATACCTCTGGACATAAAAACAGATTATCACTTCAGTGATTCTTCCAATGTGGCCAAATGCCAATGTTGCTATTCATTACTGAGCCAATCAAAGACATAAAAACGAGGTCCATGCAAGAAGCACTGACCAGACTATTCAGATTAGCGAACAGCGGGAAGTAGATCGCGGAGAACGTGACATCTCGAGCAAAAGTTGCGCTCAGGCCTTTGTAGAGTCCGAAAATCCCTCGCTCCCTCACCAGCTGAAGCGCCAACTTGGATGCCGACATTCGGGTCGTTTGCGCTGCTCCACCCTCCACCTTACCCCCTGAAACGAAAGACATGGTCTGGATGCAACAAACACAATATAATACACTTAACAGTTTTAACACCACACATGGTAACAAGTACGGCACTTTCAATGTACCTTCCAATGTGCTACACTATGCGTCTAAATAAAAACGTACACGTATAATTGCACTTGCAATTTTATATGGCATTACTTCAAGAAACGCAAGAAATAAAAACAATTGAAATTCTAACCAGTCCGTCCGGCGTCTTGCAGCTGAATCTTCAGGAGTTCCATCGGTGTTGTGATGATTATCTGGCAGGTGCCAGCACCAGCGCCAGAGAGCATCTCTCGCACCAGTGACAACTTTTTACTACACAACAGACAAAATGTATAATTATTTTCGTCAATGGAGAGAAATAACTCTGATTGGTGCACTGCAAACGGGTACGCTATATCTAATTTGTGCAGCTGATCATAATGTTTGAATGGTGGGTGGGCGCTGTCATTTTACACTGGCACAAAGGAATTGTGTATGATGAATTTCCCTGGAAGGTCATGTTGTATTTAGAATGCGTCGTCACATCTCGTAGATCAATCAGCTGCAGCTGTGCGTGTTATGGCTACTTATAAAAACCGCTGTTGACAGAAGCACACAAAATATGGATGTAAATAAGTATATTCTACATTATATACCAGATGCATAACTGCACTCCTATGCTCTGTTATTTTCATTAAGTACTTTAAACTTTGAGAAATAACAGTGCTTGCTATGAGAACTTAGGTAGAGCTATATGCTGGACAATGGGGGTAGCTGGAGGTAAAGAAATTACGAAAAGCAACCCTTTTCACATACAAACAACATGGCACTTTTCTCTAAAAAACAAAACTAGTGATTCATAGTGAATCATGCAAAGGAATACTGATAAGACAAAGTATATTAAGACACAATAAATTTATAGCAGCTTGATAAAGGTGGATAAATGCAAATTGAGGTAAGCAGGTAGAGAGGACAGAGAACAGAAAGGAAGTTTGAAAACCCGACAACACTCACCCTGGCACCTTTAAGTGATACCGAAAGAAATCATTTCCTACGAGTTTTATTGCTTTCTCAGGTGTTATAAGAAGCAGATTTACACCAGAACCTACAAGGAAATAGCATCACCTCAATACCCAAACAAGGATCATCATTAAGTACTATTCAATTCATTCTTAACAAGTGCAGGAACTTGTATTCTTCCAATGGCTGAAGACCTCTCTTCGGTGATACCAAAAAGTGAAATTGTAAAAATTAGACTGAGGGTTGCTCTAAGTTGCAAATTCCAATTAAATGCACAATTATAATCAATTTTTTTAAATCAATAAAATAAAATAAATTTCTATCAAACAAAATGGGGCATGGTGGTGGCGTAGGAGAATGTTCGGTTATTTGGAGCCGGAAGGTTGCGGGTTTGAATCCACCTCAAGCCGCCGCATAGGAACCCAGAGCAAGTCCTTCACTTGCAATTGTTCATGTGCCTTGGCGTGAAACTCCGATTCAGTGTCTGTACTGTAGTCGGAAGCCCTCTGAGTAGCGATCTTGAAGGGATACTATAACAAGTGCTTACACATACAAATATACACAAAAGTTTTAAAAATACATGACAATACACAACGTAAAATACAAAATGCATAGTTTTCCCTTTCTTCTTCGTAGAATCAATTCCCCAGAGAACCACAGTTTCTTATCTAACTGATCCTTACCTGGTACATCTGGAATATCTAGTTAACCACGAGAATTTCACTTGTATTGGACTATATGAATTCTCTTACATTGCATCCAACTGTACCGAACAGTCCAATAAAATACATTACAAAGTGTATTGCACATTCAAGCAGATGCAGATATACACACAAATACACAGGCTACATACCAGGCACGCATATGACATTTGCAACAAGTAGTCAATCGACCGACTTTGAACAAGACCAAAACCAATAATGTTCGTTGAAGCATAACAAAACGAATGCACCCATAGCATCCCAAAGCCCTGTGAAACTCATATGTTTAAAATAATGATAATGATGCTGATAAATGCATCTTTTTGACTTGGTAAGTCTGTTTTACCTCGATACATTCCAAAGAAGCCTTCTTTCGTGAAAGTTTTTATCCCACAGTCAAGCCTACAATAAAAGAGGATGTATTTATGCATTGTCATGGATATGTGTGCACATAGAGTACCCGGTACTGGTATTTGCAGTACTGTGTAAGTACGTCCAAAGATATGTGTCAGTGAATTAAATTACCTTTGCGACTAATTACATAAATCTACCTGTTCCTTTACAGTAGTAAATAATAAATTAATAAGAATTAATAAATTAACTTGGTTAGGTAGCCGTGACTGCAATTGTAAAACAGACATGAGGAATGTAATGAAATGAAGATAATTTATTAAGCACACTTCACCATATAAATTATCAATGACACGTTGAAACGGAGACATAAATTTTGGACTGTGTACCGAGTAACTGAAACACACTCAATTCAAATTCAAACTTAAAAATTATTTATTGTTCACACAATGAGACATAATAATACAGAACAAGTATAACACAAGTAATAGTCAAATCATTCAGCAAAGGATTTAGGAGACAGATTAGAGAGCAATACACACTCCAGAAGGGACAATTCCCGCTTAGTAGGGGCCTGTGTGCCAGGAAGCAGTTGATCAGGATGGTGAGGTGTGACTAGGTAAAGGAACTAGCCGTTAAAAGTAAAGTCCATCCAGTTCCATGTGGAACGCAGGAAGGCGCTCATCTCTTTTCAATAACCTTGAGCCAGCAATGGACGAATCCCAAGGTCCTGGATACGAGGCCAGTGTATCGCAGGACTAGCTGTTTACTTCCCAGCTTACGCCGGTACCAACTTATACTGCTTGGTGACAGAGGCACGTGTGTGCAAACAACTTGCCCAAGGTCGTTACCCGGAGTCAAACTCGCAACCGCCCGCTCCGTGAGCAAGCGCGTTACCGATAAGCCACCGAGTCGCACTAGCCGTTAATGTAACTACATAAGATTTATACAGTAGAAATTACTGAAGCACACTCACACATTCTTATACATTGGTTCTCCACTCGCTAGGATCGGTTGATTCTGGAGGCGAGTTTTGACCAAGTCAATTGGAAAGACACACGTAACACCAACGATCCCGGCGATTCCACCGTTGATGATGCGAGGCAACATCCTAAGAAACAAGCAAGACAACCATTTTGTCATTATCAGTGTTCTTGCATTGTCACCAGTCAAATCTTATCAGCATTTTGAAATGGTTTATTATGCAAATCACATCCAAATAACCTGACACTGTGATGTTAATAACTCCAGTTTTAATCTACTTCCAGAAGTCAGTTCCCAAACTACGTTGTAACAGTTTCTATGATCGATTCTAAAGTGGGTATAACAGAATTAAATCGAACAGCACAACCAAACATTAAATAAATCAAATTAAATCACATTACAAAAATCTCAAACACTATTCAAAAACATCAAACAGACTGTATGCATTCAAATAATAATTAATAGCGGCAAATATAAATTCAAAGTAAAGACTAAAGAGTGAGTCTACATCATAATAATAAGTCCACACAATAGTAAGTCCACATAAAGGGGTGCTCTTGGTTCCATTTGTGATAACTGCAACTATGCAGAATCGAGTCCTTTCCATGGTGGGTCCAGTGGTCTGGAATGGGCTCCGACAGGAGCTACTACATCTGCTTCCTGAGGCTTCTACTGCACCATTATTTATTCACTCAAAACCGTGCTTTCGCCTTGCCAGAGTTGGGAGCACTTCTGAGTAGTCAACCTTGAAGAAGCACTATAGAAGTTCTTGAATGAATGAATAAATTGGCATCCACTTAAACATAAATTCCAAATAATTTAATAATGACAACAATTTATATGGTGTCTGAATACTAAAGAAGACCAGTCAAAATTTATATATAAAAAGTGAAAATACTGTACTAAGAATTCAAAAGATTTTCCGAGTCCTGATTTTATTAACTAGCGCGTAAACAAGTTTCAAAAAGCCAGTATATATAGGAAAGATGGCAAAGAAAATCATAACATGGTCAGAGAAGATGCTGGCTAAATCACTAAAGTTTTTTTCTTTAGCCGTGGATAGGCTGGCATGCTCATGAGTAGAAATCTTGAAGAGGCTCTATATAAACCCATAGAATGAATGAATGGATGAATGACTTAAAAGTCAGTAGGTGTCAGTAGCATCATGACTGTGAATCCCATATTTTTGTCATATTCAAATTAAAGTCATCAAGTGAGAACTGGCTTACTTACTCATGTTTACCGAAATAAAATCAGTCACAAAGGTTCGATCCACATTGAATTGCAAAGGTCATGAATAAAAATTCAGTCAGGCAGTTTGGATTACTTTTAAATGTAAAGGTCAGGTAGGTTGACAATAACATATGTGTGACTAAAGGCAGAAAGAAAATAGGTTCATTGTGCTGAAAACAACAAGTTCAAAAGGCTGGAAAATAACTGGCCCACAAGGGATGTGGAAATGCTTTAGTCTTTTTATACTGCATCTAAATTTGATTCCCAATATATCTTCTGATAGTTGAAAATCAGTGTCTGGCAAAGTCACTGCTAAACGGTCTGGAGCAGATTTGGCTTGTTTGTTGACCTCAAAGGGACACCTTATTTTCTACTTGAATATGTTTTATGTAGATTTGCACTTATCACAGTCAAAAGATCCAAAAATAACAGGATCACTTCAACTAGAATTACACTTGACCCAGGCAATAAACAATGTTTACCGAATTTAAGGAGGTGCTCAATTCAGAGATCGTTATTCAATCTGCCACACTTCACTGGCCAAGTGCTACAGATACATTACCTGTAATCAGAGGCCATGTTCTTTACTAAAACTATATTAAAGGCACTGAATGTTTCCATATCCTAAGATAGCATTGACTGCATGCATGTTTGATACATGGCATAATTATGTCCATGTGACACTTGACCTCTCAGTGCAGAAATAAAGAACCAGTACTCAATCAAGACACAACAAAGACGCTTAAGGCAGTTAAAAAACTCCACTCTTCAGACTGAAGAGGAACAATTGAAGAGGAGAGGTGCACTCAATAGCACATTGTTTATCAGGGGCAATTAATTCATTCTGAGAATTTTTATATAACCTCTTCAAAAAACCTACTGAGAAGTGCTCCCAGCCCAGCCACACCTTAAGGGTGAAAGTAACTGACTATGCACCAATCAGCTAAGGAACATTTTTTTAATGTTGTGGAATGAATAATTAAAGATAATAATGGGCACTGTAACTAATTATAGCAAATGGACAAGAAAGTGGATTTACAAAAAGTACAAAAACTTTCTCTGTTACCATAAGATGCTTTTTGGGTCAAGCTCCTCATTGAATCTGTGATCTTATTAGGCGGCCTATCCCAGCTACCTTTGGACGTCTTCCACTTTCTAGACCGTCATTGGCTTCTAGCACCATGGTCTCGGACTGCAAGAGCACAGCACCATGACTATGCCTCTCCTGGCCATTTTCTATGGAATGGCCCTCTTGCAATAACTTGTGCTCAAATTTTATCTGGGGGCACTACTGTTTCTGTCTGTTGTCTTAAGACTTCTTTTCGAGGGGTTTCATGCCGGGAGTGACTCTGATTAGGTTTGTACTGCGAGAGGCACTTGATAAATCCGTAAATAGTAGAGTATAAAAGTTGCATGTAAGGCAGATTAGAGCGCAGATACTAAGAAAGGATTTAAACCTGGACATTAGGAAGCAGGAAAAGGTGGGTATGGGAGACAGGGTCATAGAACATGAAGAAGAAGAAAGAAAAACTAATAACTTTGGAAACTATAAGCAGAGCAGATATACCGACCGGGTACATATTAGATCATCTCTAGGAACGTTGCAATACAGTGGGAGAGGATGCTTTAATTTATATATATATATATAGCAGCAAACAAGAGACCTGGATGTGGACCCCATCAACTTTAAAACAAACCCAGCAGCATGGATTATTCGGCCATTTAAATATTCCAGGCTAACAGCTTTATTCTCAGACGGCAGGTCATCTAAATCATTTAAAACCTTCTCATGTGACATCATACACAAATAAATATACACACTCATTGTGGCATGTTTGATTGAAGTACAGGTCTATTAGAGCTTAATTACTCTGCAGTCAAAGTCCAAAAGGATAGATGTCAAAGGCTGACAGGCACTGCAGGGTAATTCAATCTGGAAAACATATGCAAAACAGGACATTTCTCTTCTCATCTGCTGCTCATAATGGTTTCTCTGATCTGTTTCTCAGTGGTTCATATCCTTCAGCTGGCATCCCCCACCCATCCAGGTACCCCTCCCACCTCATCTACAATAAATATTGTGTTGCATGGCTGACACTGAAACAAAAGATTGGTTTGCCATGACGAATTGGATCAAGCCTTCTCTTTGAGCGTACCTTTGAGCATCAATCATCATCAACAGTTGCTTATGCCAGGCATTTGGTGGCAATGGGTACAAATGAATTATCTCCACTGTCCTCAGTCATAAATCAAGTCCATGCTCACCTTTGTATTAATAAAAGTGGGGTTATGTTCACTTGTCCACATATTATACTATCACCTGACTAGCAGATGAGCTTTAACTTGGAAGAGTGATGAAATACATATGTTGAAGTAATTCAAAGAATTTCACATCAAATGGGGGAATAAAACATCGAAAGTAAGTGAGTAAGGGGCTAGAAGTGATTACATAGTTACACATTTATAAGAGTGAAAAATCTTCAAAGCAATTTTCTGAGTAGCTAACAAAAGGATAGTTTCCAGGATATTCAGGATAGTTTGGTCTGCCTTTACTGCTATATATTCTTTAAATTTTGCATGCAGTGGATTGTGTAGGATTCAGTCAATGACCTTGAAATGTCGAGAGTGAGGGTTCAAGGCTTCACTGAGGTGGTGATCATACAGGGACCTTGAACAAGTCCTTTACTCAAACTGCATTAAATTGCAATACTTAATAATCATAATTACAGCTTTATATAGGACCTCTTCAACAGAAAGTCAGAGGCACTTACATCCTAATTATCTTAAACCAGAATCAAATATATTTCTCCAGCACTTATGGAAAAGAGGTAAGAAAGACCAAAAAGTCTACAATGCTGTGTAACGAATTACATGAAAATAAGCACAGAAGCTGTTAGCCACAACAACTTACGAAAATTTCTGTTCAGTTTGTGCCATGCTTGCGATGTCCAATTCGATTGTAAAGCAATAGTTAATCTCTGGAAATAAAACAGCACAGCACAAATATATCATTCACTATTAATACATGTCCAGTAGACTAGCACAGATATCTGCATAACATATCTATTTGGCATCATCCTAAAACAGTTACATGAGACCAGCGGAAGATTCGGCAACAGATAAAATGTAGAGGAAACTAAAACAAAAGCTATTATGAGAAGTCCCTTTTTAAAGGCGCTATACAAATTCATTTAATGAATTAATTAATCAAATCGTTGATCTTCGATGGCTAATAATCGCAGATGGCAGCACAAGCATGTGGAAAAGCTAACAGGTTATATGGAGAAACAGAAAACCATGGCAAGAATTTGTAAGACGACGATGGTACGACACCTTCTCGTATACATACGCTCAACAATGCTAGCGCTATAGAAGTTAGATCCGATATAAACCGATAACGGTCACAATCAATACGCGATAAATCAGGCTAATGCAATAGCAGCAAGGGTTATATTCTATAATGACTCGGTAGCAAGTAACTTTTTTTATAAATTTGATGAAAAATATTTTCTGACGAAATTGAAGCGGGATTTATCGTGTGAGGGTCGGTTAGGGCTCAGGTTAGGCGTCGTGAGGGTCGGTTAGGGTTAGTTTTAGGGTTAGTGCAGTCATTCTGAAGCTGGATTGATGAACAATAATGTTCAATGAAAAATGGATGAAAAATATTTGCTGACGAAATAGAAGCGGGATTTATCGACCAAATTCTTGCCTAAGGAGAAGCTGGATCGATTAAAAGGATTCTCGGCAAACTGGAAGTTGGATTTATTAAAGATAACAACGCTGCAACGTTAGTTCTTGGTGTCTACCGAGTCATTCTAGAACGTCTACCGAGTCATTATAGAACTCTACCGCAGTAAGAATAGAATAGCTGCTGTTTAATAAGAGTATTCTGGTTTCACGCCATTTTTCCATCCACTAAAACGGAAAATGTAAACCGTGTTCATATGCTATGGAAAATCGTGGATAGGTTCCTGAGTGAACGTCATCCATTGGTGATCTCAAATCTTACTTGAATCGAATCACGAGAGTTCGAGTTTTGCCTCAGATAATAATTAGATGGAAATAATTAGATGGAAATTCTTAAAGGTACTTGATCAGTCCAAACGCGTCAACAAAATAATATTTACCTCTCGAGCAAGGAATCAGCGACAGCGCATTATAGGTGTTTTTCCAAGAATCTAAATCAGTTAAATTTGTATATCCGGTTGTCTCCTTTCCCACAGATGTCGCACCGCTGCAATGTTGTTGCCTGTTAATAGATAAAACTTCACATTAATCTCTTTTTGTGTATTTAATTATAATTTTCCGTTATTGAACAATCCGGTTGACACCGCAACCGGTTAGAGTGTGTAGCTATGCAATTGAAACAATTCACAAGAACACCAAAGTGATCAAGCAGATAATCAAATATTAACTACTATCAGAACCATAGAGGTGTATTATATAATGAATATAATATATTATCACTAGAGAGAGTATCAAGTCTTTATATTGAAGTCCGTCTAATTGTCACCGACCAATCACATCATCTGTCTAATTAGCACCCGACCAATCATAGGCCTTTGATTAGTCGCTTTGAATTAGGACGACGTTAAAAATTAACGACTTCAAATCTGACTGTTGGCTAGATACGTCATGCTCTCTCTAGCGTTATGTTATACATGTAATACACCTCAATGATCAGAACAGACGGCCTGCAGTAGCCTACAAATCAAATCTTACCTGCACGTCTGTGTTCCTGCAGTCTCGTCTAGGCCTAATATAACTTAGCCTGATTGTCCTTTCTCACAACGACCTCCCACAAAATTGGATTTTAGGCCTACTTGTGCTTCGGCAATAAAAATAACGTAGGCCTACGTACGGTATGAATAATTTATTTTTATTTGAATAGTAAGCGTCGACTACAGGTTGTGTAAGCTATACTAATAAGTATCTAAAGTACCATAAACGTCGGCTAATGGCGTAAAGCTAAGATCGGCGTGTCCTTTGTCTTAATTAATAATGTGACAGTGGGTGGGAGGTGCAGGTTCTACGACCTAGCTGCTGAGCACGAAATGAAAGCTTAATAATTATATTAAATTGAAGTCGCCTAGGTATGATAATAAATAAATCGTTTAAATAGGTCTGCTTTAAATATACCAAAATGATCTGAACAGTTTAGTAAGCCCTGTATAACAGCAGCTATTTAATTCCTGCATCTAAGAAATATTTTTTATTGCGTAGCCTAATTTAGGCTATAGGCCTATAAAGCTAGAATTAGGGCCTAAATTCTACTCTTGATCTTACGAGTTTCAACTTATGCTATGCGCCGCGACTATAGGTTTAGTTATAATTTTCATCCATTTTAAAGAGGCTAATGAATGCCAAGAAGCGCGTGCTATAGGATAATAGTGATCTCCAAACTTCTAAAGCGCCACTCGAAAGCCAAGCGCGGGCACTAGCTTATTCACAAGCGCTTCGTTGAGTCGAAATGGGTGTCCGTAAGAGTAGCCCAAAGGAGGTCCGGATCCTGTTGCCAAGGGATCACAGGGGCGGCTACTAAGGTGGGTATTGTATCATTAATCATTATGGGCCGGGAATTGAAAGTTGGAGGCTCACACGAGACAGTCACAGGGTTCGTGAAGATCGAGGTGTGACTTCAGGCAGAGACGAAAAGAAATACACAGACTTCAATCTATTCACCAGATGGCGGTAATTGCACGACGCACACCACATGAAATAATTATTTGAAACCAAGTTAATTCATTTTAAGTCTTGGAGTTGGCGACACCCCTATAGCCTATAGGTCGAGGATATGACTTACCTGTCATACATTATACTTCTGACCTGCCTTATGACTTGCCAGGAATTATTTCGAATTGGTAGTATTTTCTTTCATTTAATTTCTTCAACCTGCTGAATAACTCCCATGACCCTGACGTGATCTGCTGATATTGTGCCGGAAAACATGTAGGCCTATTATACGTGACACCGTCACACCGCCACAGCATTGTGTCGCAACTTTTTTGCATAATAATTTATTTGAAAAGGATGAGAATAATAATAACTTTGTTTATTCAATGATTCAGTTGACAGGCCGCAAGGTACGCAACCGGTTAGGCCTACAGTATGCAGTTGTGCGCAAGGATGGATACAGAAATTTTCTAAGGGGGGGGGACCAAAATTTGTGGTCTTGTTGGTGGGACAGGGGAAAAATTTCGGTGTGCCGCCGAAAAAACTGATGACCTATTTTTTTTTTTAGTCATCGACCAACCAATTTTCCGGGGAAATATACCATTTCATCCGCCAAAAAAACTGATGACCTTTTTTTAGTCATCGACCAATTTTCCGGGAAACATCCGACGCTAAATCGACGGGGGGGCCAAGTCCCGTACCATTTTATAATAGGGGGGCCTCATGTCCTGTTTTTCTCTACCACTACATTTATTTAATGGCTTGTTGAAACCAAATGGGGGGCCACGTCCCATGCAATTTTTAAATGGGGGCCCCCCCTCTGGTTGTGCGGTACGAAAGTTTAGCAAGTCATGCCTATATACAATTCAAACGCAAATCACAGCGCCATATGCGTTGTCTAGCCTATAGCTTCACCAATTAGGATTGGCGTCTCGGGTCATTCTCCTTCTTCTTAAAGGGAGGGGGCAGTAACCGCAGTATAATGCAGGGATTTTTAGCGTGCAGTTGTACACAAAATGTGCAGTTCTAAATGCATTTGTGCAGTTGTAGAAGCACTTCTGTACAGTTAAAACTAGCCAAAAGTCATTGTCCTCCGATTGTAAGTAAACTATCATAGAGGATGGGAAAGGATAGAAGGGGTTGTGCAGTTCTAAAAATTTCTTTAAAACAGCCCTGGTATAATGGATAAAACTCTTTATCTTCAAGGCTTGACGCGGTACGCGATTCGAATCGCGAAGACCTGTGGGTTTAGTTCTTTCGTCATTCCCTAGGTGGCAGCCAACGTATATAGAGCATGCGCGAGGCATGGTCACAACATTGTGATTTAGGCCACTCGCTAGAGGGGAGGGAGTATTCTGAAACTGTTTTCCTCCACAAGTCGCACCCTGGTCTGAATAACACTGAACTATGGCGACGGAAGTAGGCCTGCTCGTTCGTTCTGGGGCATTAGCGGATTTTTAGTACACAGTGTTTTATTTGTCTTATTTGATACAGGCCTACATATCACAACTACAACCCCCACCCCATCCGTCATGGACAATGTGGCATAAATAATTATTCTGTAAATGTCGGCGACAGTTCGTGTCAGATAAATAACCATAGAAGGATTTATGGATTGTCAAATACATCACATATTATTTATATTCTCACAGCGCCATGCGTGCGTTGCCTATATATCCTATGGTTTCATAAACGATTGCTGGCATGCAGTAATGTAGGCTATAGGCCTATACCCGTCCAATTCTAAATTACAAGACCGCCTGCACAATAGCCACCTCAATAGTTCATTCCAAACTCGACTACTGCAATTCGCTCTTCCATGAAATAGATTCTCTTCAAATTAAACGCCTCCAAACTATCCAGAATGCTCTTGCCCGCGCAGTCACTAAGACGCCCAAACATCACCACATAACCCCTGTTCTCAAGTCTCTTCATTGGCTAAAAGTTTCTCAGCGCATCCATTACAAAATTGTTTCTCTAACCTACAACGCTCTTCAAACCTCTCAGCCCTCCTACATTCGTCAACTAATCACCATCCAACCGCACAGGTCTACGCGCTCATCATCATATCTTTCTCTCTCTCGGCCTCCAGTATCATCCTCTCTGAAATTCTGCGACCGCTCCTTAGTCTATGCTGCACCAGCTCTTTGGAATGGACTCCCAACATACCTCCGCATGTTCGCTCACCCTCCTATCTCTCCTGCAGTCTCACCTCCAAACAATAATTCAACCTCTCCTCCGCTTGCACTCTCCTCTGCTGCATTCCATTCACGACTGAAAACCGAACTCTTCAACCTATCCTATCCAGATTCCAATCAGGTTCCATCACCCAACCACCACCATCACCGACAACCACCGTAGCACCACGCTGTCTCCTCGGCTTGACCTCCCCGGATTTTGACCTGGCACCGGAACGAAAACGGCAGCTCTGGCTATTGCGGACTTGATTTGATATAGGGCCGGTGAATAAGCTGGTCTCCCTGACGTGGCTTTTGTGGGCGCTGAGAAATTCTCGAAGATTTACATTACATTACATTACATTACAACAGATAGGTCTACATCGTCGTGCACTTGCTGGCCGGTTGTGTGTGCGCGCACGTTCAAGAGTGCACCATGGCCTGAATTATTTGGTGCTCATTAAAAGTGAAGGTTTTTTGGTCCACTATAATGCAACGAGTGTTTCTGTCATCCTTATGAATAGATGATAGACGTATAGGCCTACTCGTTTAATATTAATGTTAGTACGATGTGTTATATGTATATATATATTATAAACTAAAATATTATATACATGTAATTATATTGTGTTATTATACGGTACGTACAGGCTATAGGCTACTATCTCAGGCAGACAGACGTGCAGACATTCTTGAATGCTGTAGGTCTACATGTATATCGTCAATAATTGTGACGGTAATGTATGCAAAATTAAATCTAGCGATTTATATAGCGCCGCTACTGTGTGCAATGACCTATCGATAATTAATCGCATGAAACGATTCAAACGAATCTGTATTTATCTGTTGATCTTCGTTTCCTGTGGAGCAAGAAAAAACTCACACATGTGATGAGATGGATTAGCATTTTAAATGCCTCCCTCACGACGCAATCTGTGACTCTGCAGGGATGCGTAATGCTGAATTGATTAAGCTAACTGCTCATCCATTGTTGGATGGGTCTGGTGGTGGTGGTTGGGGGGTATGAAACCACCCCTGCAGCCTCCGCCTCAGTGTGCGTGCCTGCGTCAATGCGTCACAGCGCATATGCCTTTGTTCCATCCGGTCGCAATCATATTATTACAGAACTGCAGATGTCTGTACGGCAACTACCGAACTCGACCGAAGTCAACATACAGACGCGCCGATGTTTGATTGACAGCTGCACGGAATTTTGAATTTTCACCATTCGATGTGCAATGTTGTGCATGCACGCTGGTGCCATGACGACGATGAAACTGGCTCCCCTCCCACCTGTGGTCGTGTACTGTATTATAGCCTATAGGCTAACGGAATTGAGAGAGAAAAAAATATTGACCCAGTAAAGGCTTCGAAGCGAGCGCACCGAGGTCAGGGCGAACCTATTAGCAGGCGACGGTTAATACCGTTATCGTTACGTGGCTTAAAAATAGAATGAGGCCGGGGCATGTATTGGCTGAACTAGGTTATCCGCTCTGCAGGCCAGGCTTCTGCTTTTATGAGGTCGGGTCGCGCTTGCGAGAACGAAGGGCCAATAATTATTTATGCCTGCGTTTGAGATGCATTGTAGTAGCTATGGTAGGCCTATGTATAGCAGTGGCTATAGCATGTATTGTAGTGTCTATAGCATGCCAGATTGTGGATGATGTTCAAATTCTTGCCAGGATAGATATTGGGTTCGAGAATTCTGATATCCCTTTCCAATTTGGCAATTTTGAGCAAAAGCTACTTACTTATCGAATTGTTAGATAGCGCCGCGGCGTGTTTGCACCGGTTCAACTCGTGCAATGTTGGTAGCAAGCTGAGATTCGATCATTTGCCCTCGTAGATGGAGGTTGAGAAAATGAAGTCGCTAACACTTCGTCGTATACCAGTGACTGCTTCCTCCGTGCTGGGTTAGGAGATGGTTCTTCTTCATCATCTTTTTTAAAGAGGTCAGGGTGCAGGTTGCAGGCAATGAATCCACCGCCAAGGGTTCCACAGAATTATTTTAGTGATGGCTCATTGAACAGAATTTCCGTTGAGTGAGTTGTTGCAGAGTTATTGCCAAAGAATTTATTGCCAAAGAAACAAAAGAACAAGTGTACAAGTAATAGATACAGAAACGGTCTCTGAGCAACAGGAAGCCCGGAAAAAGCTAAAAGCTTATATCAACCTGGCCCCTAAATTACATTTACATTTCAGTCAACGATACATGTCACACAGTTGTAAACAAAAAAATTCTGTTGAGACCATATGAATGTTAGCACTGACCAATATTATACAGCAAAATAGCAACACAATCAGTACAAAATTAATTAGGCGTGAATTAGGTGAATATTAATTTGGCAGCCATTGGTTAGCTGTTTATTTCCCCGTAGAGGCATAGAGTGTCGTGTTTGCTATAGACTCGTGAAGAAATGGACCTCCTATAGTAATAATAATGATGATGATAATTATGATGATGATTACTATTGTCATCATCACCACCATCACCATCATCACCATCGCCACCATCATCATCGTCATAATCATCACCATCACAATAATAGTTGATGACTATAATAAGTATAATAACAACATAATTAATATCTCGGGATGAAAATCTTGTCCGGAGACAGTTGATAGCGTATGGAACGGCTAAACGTTTCATCCAATTTTGGCAGGACAAAGGTGAGCAACGACATCGAATCGCTAAATAATAGTTATAATCACTGGGCGTTGGAATAGATGGCTGGTTTCTCTCGGGTTTCCCTAGATCCGAGTTAGATTGCGTCACAGGACTGAAAAGAGTACCAGAGTCCAGTGTTTTTAATGGGGTCGAGTGTTTCAAAGGTCAGCGGAACAGACACGTGTCGTAAGGAGAGGGCTACATTTAGCATATTTTTTAGCAGCTGCCAGCTTTGCCACGGCACCTTCGCCGTAGCTGAACTATGAAGCAGCTGCTGCCAAAGTGTCGGCTCACTGTTTGAAAAACCATATCAGACTTCGCCCGGAGCACCCGGAAATCAAAGTCTTGAGACCATCCGGTCTTTTTCTATCGGTTCAAGAGAGACCAGATGGGTCCTTAATGGCGGGAATCAGCACGATTGCGGCAGTGGCAAATGAGGTTATTTCAGATGCCATGTGATATGCTACGACCAGAGTTAACGGTGAAGGAAAGTCCGTTTGAACCATCGGTAGCATCCAGGGCTCTGCCAGGGCTGTTTTTAAGGAATTTTTAGAACTGCACATCCTCTTCTCTCCATTCTCATCCCACATGGTAAATTACTCCCAATCTGAGGAAAATGACCCATTTTTTTACTAGTTTTAACTGCACGGAACGTGACGGAAGTGCTTCTACAAATGCACGAATCCATTTAGAACTGCACATTTTGTGTAGAACTGCACGTTAAAAAAGCCCTGGGCTCTGCTGCACCCATTGGCACCCACCAATATGTGGCTCGCATTTGATGGCTACAGGACGAAGACCAAGGGCTATTTCGAAATAATATAACAAGAGCTCCTGTCTAAAGATTATCTTGAGGTACATGGCTACACAACCTGGCCCTACATCCCTATCTCCACGTCTCAAGCCACAAGCTATTTTTAGCAGTTCATAGTTCATACAACCAGTCACCAGAGTGTGGGAGTAGAAACCACCTGCAAACAAGTATCTGATGGTAGGCATCGCTGACTGAAGCATGGACTTACTTCACAGCTCTGTCGATAAGTGGTTTGTCCCAGCACTATTGCCTGTGAATAAGTGCTATATCGGGTTGCAAATCGTGGTTGGATATTTTTGTACCCTGGATCCATGGGACTATATACAGTAGTGGTAGCGTGCCCGCAGCGGTAAATCCATGAAGGTGGAAGGGTCAGCGGCGGCACCCCACCGAAGGCCACGTCCACCAGCCTTTGATGGGAAGGGAGGCCGGTAGTTTATGAATGGAACCGAGAGAGACAGACAGACAGACAGACAGGCAGACTGACCGGGAGACAGACAGGCAGACAGAGGTGGCCAAAACAAGGAAACAGCGAGTTTTCATAAGCCTGTTTGAGCTACTGCTGCGGCTAATGATGATGATGATGATGATCATGCCAACGACGATGACGACGACAGTAAAAAGCAACAATAATAATAGTGATGATGATGATGATGACGACGACGACGACGACGACGACGACGATGATGATAATGATGATGATGATGATGATGATGATGATGATGATGATGATGATGATGATGATGATGATGATGATGATGATGATGATGATGATGACGATGACGACGACGATGACAATGACGACGAAGACGACGACGAAGATGATGATAATGATCATTATGACAATAATAATTATATTGATACTAATATTAACAATAGTAATAGAGCCGTTATTACATCATGCACAGGTAATCAAATGGTGATTGCCGTGACTTAAGTTAATATGGACTCATCATCATGGTTAATCTTTCACATGCATAGATTCGAATCGCAGCGCCACTCAGAGTCACAGCCACTCCAGTTTACCAGCTGATGCACCAGACAACCGCTAGGAGGAATAATTAGGAGCCGATCGTCTGACTGACTGGCTGACATGACTGGCTGACTGACTGCTGCTGAAGTGACCTATACGTTGGGTGTTTGGATGCACCTATGCTGGTCGTAAATCTTACTTTAGGCGATGCAAGTTGCTCGAACGTTGGTCCAGAAAGTTCCGTCATCGTTGCAGTCGTCGTCGTTCGAGAGCGACTTGTCCTACATTTGCGAGTGTCCTGAATTAGATTCGCCTCTAGGTCAACGAGAGAGAGAGAGAGACAGAGAGAGAGACAGAGATAGACAAAGACAGAGAGAGATAGAGATAGACAGAGAGACAGACTGGGGGAGGGACAACGAAGCAATGTCGTAAATCAATTTCTTTTCTATTCGCCACGTGCGGAGGTGCAGTCGCCGTTCGGTTGCACCGGTCCACCCCCGCACGATCCTCACGGGGGAGCATCAGCACAGCGGGGGGGTGGATTCGAGAGAACTGGACTCGTCTGGCTTTTGACTTACCTCCCCCTAGCAGCCCTCCTCCCATAGACGCCAGGGGGCCCAGCATAATTGCGCTCTCGATCATACAGCGCGCAAGAATATTTCATGTTATGTTTACTGATCTTTGGGCCAGTAGACAGGAGAAGATACAACTGCACTTGGTCTCGTATCATCAGTGACTTCAGGTCAACACGATAGCCCGCTGCTTGTTCGCTGCCTATGGTTGCGTATGGCGGAGTGTTCTTACCCAATCCGATGGGAATGGTCGTTTTCGAATGAGGCCGCTGGCTGCCATATTGCTCTAAAAGCCCAGAGTACTTGGCCTGCCTCCAGCCTAATATTAGAGGCTACGGATGGTGGAGATGGGAGGGGAAAAGAGGCGAATGGAGGGATATGCAGAAGGACGGAGTGGATATTTATAAGGAAAAAAGGAATGGGATGGTAGAAAACTACACCACAAAGAACCATAGTGTATGCTGAGATGCATATGTGCTGGCAGTTTCTTCGTCTGTCTGCCTGCCTGCTTGCTTGTCTGGCTATCTGTCTGTCTGTTCCTGTCTCTGTCTGTGCTCCTCTCTCTGTCTGTGTTCCTGTCTCTTTGTGGACGAGTGTCTGCCTATCCGTCCGCCTGTCTGCACAGTAATCTATCTCTATTTATCTGTCTATTTGTCTGTCGGTCTGTCTGTCTATCTATCCGTCTGTCTGTCCGTCTATCTATCCGCCCGTCAGTCTGTGTCTGTCTGTTAACTGCAGCTGCGTCAACTGGGCCGTGTCAACACGACCCTTTTGCCCGACATCTTTTGTACCCTTCCGAAGCTCTGAGCTCCGAGAGCTCCGATACAGATATCGACAGATGACACGTGATGCATTCGACGATGACGACGACCTGGTATTGTTTGCTTAGCTGGCGTCAAAATACAGCAACGCTCATCTTCGTCTGCTTTTCTCATCGATTCCGAACAAACGCACGTGACTGTAATGAGCGCCGTTCGGTTTTTAGAAACACCCGATCATCAATAAATAACGACACAAACACAGAGACCGCGTTATGGTGTTATTCGCACGTGTAGGCTGCTTCGTCCTCAACCCTGGATTTCCGTATCCGATTCGATGTATTAGTCCAGTGCTTAAAGTGTGAAAAAATAAGTGCCTGGATGCCCCTTACCCTTCAAAAAGGATGATCCTTATCTTTCCAGTCTGTGCTGACCAATAAGTGGCAGGACGGCGTTAAGATGTTAAAATAAGTGCATGGAAAATTATGATAATCGCCGGATAAATTATGATAATCACCGTTAAATTATGATAGACTAATCATTGCATTCCTTATCGATCTGGCCATTCTCATTCTTGCGCCTTCAGATAAATATTGTGGTGGACATAAGCTTGCAAGATTTTATATTATGTGTATCGACTAAGACCCTCAGCTGCAGAATAGGGGGGCCTACAGACAGTTGCAAGGAGGACAAAAATGAGGTGACACTCTGCGGAGACAATGGGTCTCCTAAGAAAACACAAGAAACTAAGTCACACTGGAAAGTTGTATGAACTAAAATAAGGTCTTTATGCTAATGTTCCAAGAATGCTTATTTGATCCCTCAATTGCTCCTTCTTGATCACGCGCAAAAGTAGGCCAATTTCTTTGAGGAGCCAAAAATCGATCTGCACAGAAAATCCTTGTTACAAATCACATATATAGGCCTACGCACAGAACTACTCACAGGAAACATTCTGCACACTGTACTATGATGTTCTCTTTATGAATGATAGGCCGAACTCTTCAAGGCCGTAGCTAGGGGAGGGTGTTTTGGGTGTTTGAACACTCCCCGAAATGGAAAATGTGAAAAATAATATAATGTATTTACGAGCATATGATGTAAAAACCAAGAAAAAAACCATGAAAACACCACCGAAATGGGAAAATGGAAAAAAACAATAGAATGCCGGATGACTAAAAAAGGTCATCAGTTTTTGGGATAGGGAAATCGGTGACATTTTAGTGAAGATTTCGGCGGATGACTAAAAAAGTCATCAATTTTTTGGAAGGGAAATTGGTGAGTGAAACACCCCCCGAAATCAAATCCTGGCTACGGCCTTGTAACTCTTGGACAACATGCGCCTATAGAGTTATTAGAAACTACCGTGAAATAACAGAACCAATATTTATTTATCGCATTTGATATAGCGCCATTTAACACTCGCTATGCTCAGAAGCACTCCCAATGATAAGGCTAACGATGACAACGACGATAGTGGCAGTGATAATGATGATGATGATGATGATGACGACGACGACGATGATGATGATGACGATGATAAAGCTAACGATGACAACGACGATGGTGGCAGTGATGAAAATGATAATAATGATGATGACGACGACGAAGACGATGATGACGACGACGATGATGATGGTGGTGGTGGTGGTGGATGGTAATTGATAAAAAAGGGAGCTCCAACGGATGTGGGGGAGGCAATATTTAGCTGGGAGTCACCTTCACCTGCCTCGAGCTCTTCTCGCATTCGAACTGAATTTATTGACAGGTCACCGCGACCCTCATTGACTTTCTCCCTCTGGTGTTACTTGCCTATTTATAGTCTACACAGCGCAGTATACATAACAGCAGAGATGCTTCGTAATGGATGCGTGTACGGTGGTTATAGAGTGGATATGCTCTGAATAATATATGGGTGAACTGGACTTCCTCCACTCTCTGATCATTGCACAAATTTCAGAAGCTTGTTAAGTTGTTACATGTATAACGCCACTGCCATATCAAATATGATCAGTGTCGCCATCCTCCTTTATCCAGGCTTGGGACTGGCACTGAAAGAATGCAAACAGTGGCGGTGTTAATGTCGGTACTCCCAAAGCTATAAAAGCACGGCTCGCTTGTTCGGGGCACCTGTTTATTCACGAGCACCGCTTCGCGTCAATGTGGATTTCCAGAGATAGCAAGCTAATATCCGAGATCGGCATCCTATCCTAACCGATGCTATCTCTTCATTCTCTCCGTTTTTAAATCCTATAACCACCCGGGCCTGAATACACTACGGCAAACACATTTGTTTCGCAAACTTCCGTTCATGCAGCCTATGACAATATTACTGAAGACTAATATAAGTAGGTCAATTAATTGAAATTGCTGTGCCGTCGGATTCCCTCCACTGTTAGTTCGTAGCGTCGTATGCTACTGCGTAAGGACAGAGTCAAAGTCCAGTGGATAAGTGATTAGGCTATTCGTTCCATAATAATATATCATCGCTTCTTATTGCCCCATTCTTGGTAGGCGCGTGATCCAATAGTGAATACCAACCAGACCCTCCTCACCCCAATCCAATATCCGTGCGGTGCATCCGGCTACAGGATCTATTTATAGTAGCTCCGGCTGCAGAACAGAGCAGGTGCAATGAACAACAAGAGATCGACTTTCTCGCACGCATGGTTATACGGCGGCACGGATATAAAAACCACACACTCGCAGGCAAACACACACACACACACACACAGTCACACACGCACACACAAACATGCACGCACACACGCGCGCGCGCACATGCGCCCGCCCGCACACAATATCCGTTTAGCTGTTTAGCCTGAGGTCATTATCTCTAAAACCACTCAATCTGCATAATTATCGCCTGGCCCAGATAAACACAACTTCTCTCCGATGTGAGATAATGTAACCGACATTATTTTTTGCAGTCGAAGTGTGCATTTTCGTTTTGCCTTTCCAGCGACTTGTTGCACTTCGCAGACATAATTTGATGGGTAGACAAAATATGTTAGCCATAGCAACGTAGCCCAGTTACTATCATATTGCACACACACTGCGGTGTTCATTGGTTTCATTATTTCTGCGCGCCATTCATTTTTACCATCTTTATGTAGACCTGTTTTGATCAATGCACGGCTCATCTACAGTTGGTGTTTTCCAACACAGGCAACAAAGCACAGACCTATTCATTTAGGACAGGATTAGCCGCCTTGAATTAGGTCAGCGGCCCGTTTGTTTGTTCGACCGCTTTTTAAATCAGAGTAGGCCTATCGCCGCCTAAGCCAAATAAAAAATGTGTAAAGCACTTTAGCAGATCGTTTTTCAGGCTTGAATATCACATTGTTGTCATTTAAACATACGGTATCTGCTTTCCATCCAGATAGACTGTTGATAAATCAGGAAGTTTCCGAGTAGCTGCTGCTGCAGTCAGCCAGCCAGTCAGTCAGTCAGTCAGCCAACTAGCCAGTCAGTCAGCCAACTAGCCAGTCAGTCAGCCAACCAGTCAGTCAGTCAGCCAACCAGTCAGTCAACCAGTCAGTCAGTCAACCAGTCAGTCAGCAGACATATTGATGGGTAGACAATAGTAGTCAGTCAGTCAGCCACTCGAGTGATTATACATGTTAAAATGTTCTGCATCGTGCTTACTTGCTTAACTGTACCGTGTCATAGCAAACACGTTTATCATCGCCCTCCTCCTTGCACCAGGCTTGGGACTGGCAGTACCTGACTACGAACACTGGTGTAGTTGTGGTGATCGATCGTGCATATGTTTGTACGGCGAGTAGACCTACGAGAAGTAGGCCTAACTAACGTCCACACGAATCTCCGGCCTTAGACTAAAATGTGCCGGAGATCATCGACCTAAATAAAAAACCTGGGCCTAGATTATGCATGTTTGCGAACCACTTGAATGTAGACGTTCTGTCGACAGAGACAGACAGACAGACAGATAGATCGTACCATCTCTCATATCTATGCTTCATGATAATCTAGGCAAGACAGACAGACACAGACAGACAGACAGACAGACAGACAGACATACAACCTCTCATAATTATCTATGCTTCATGATAATCTAGGCAAGACAGACAGACAGACAGACAGACATACCGTACCACCTCTCATAATTATTATCTATGCTTCATGATAATCTAGGCCTCAATGTCTGGCATAAAAGCACTTGTCATCTCCAGACGAGATTATTATAATGATTTTGCTTTTCTACGCGTGCAACGTTCAACAACAGACTACGTCTTCATGTCGGAAACCGATAAACAACTCCAGTTGTCATCTCGGGATCAAAGTTTTATCTGCAAACAACTTAATTTCCCATGCATTTGAGCTTATATATGCAGGATATTTCAATGCATACACAAGTAGACCTATGCATTGTATGCTATTCTCGCCTGTATATAAAAATTATAGCATGCCTTTAAATATAACTGGGTCACAGTCTCACAGAGCGATGTTTTTGAAGACCAAGTGCCTATTATATTCTCCATGCCTCGTTTATATTAGAATGCCTCCGACTGCGTCAATATAATATACGCTGAATAAAAACACAAAACCGTTCTTTGTTCGACTGTACAAGTATTCTTCACATCTCAAAAGTTCTTTTGCAAATAAATTCTATACACAAACCACGCGGCTTAATGCATCACTGTAAATCTGTCAATAAATAGGCCAACGTTTATTCAATATTATAACCGTCCACGGTATAGTGGTAGATTTTGCGGTTCGAAACCAGGTATGCTTTTTAAAAACCTGAATTTAGTAATAATAATTACAGACGTGTGTGTGTGTGAGCTCAACAAACAAGACCATTAATAGGTTAAATGGAAGATTAGATTTATTATTCACGAGTCTAGTAGTAGGCCTAACTCAGAAACGCTGCCGGTAAACAGGATCCCTGTTCAATGGAAGAACGCTTTATTCTAAATTTGAATTCACCGGTCCTGGTTTTGAAATATGGACAATGCATGGGGGATATTGGTCCGACTTTATGCCATGTACCCACAATTGTCCAGGTGCAATTTGTAAGTGGAAAGGGGATCCTAGTACACCCTTCTCGATGATTTGGACTGGCCCATCAAGGATTCATGTTAATATTGCTATGTCATCTTTCAATCTATATCCATCTTATCATTCACTGCTTTTATACCTTTCCAACTATTGTTGCCATCTTTCCATCCACTGTCACCATCTTATCATCCGCTGCTACTCATCCTTTCATCCACTCTTGCCATCTTTCCATCTATTGCTGTCATCTTTCCACACATTATTACCAACGAAAAATAAGCAGACCTGAAACAGGTCCAAGTGCATACACAGGCTGTTCATCCAACAAATAAATTAATCCACTTCTACACGTGCTAAAATATATGGTAACTATTTTCCACCACGACACTTGTAGCCTACTACAGTACATTTGCTTTTGAAGCTTTGCCCGTGCAACGAGCAAAACAAAAACATTATTATGATGTGGCTCTACATATAGTTGTTTAACCAAAGACCAAATGCATAAATCAGTTTGAAAGGAAAACAGCTTAAACCTAACAGTAGGTTAATCCACAACACAGTACTACCGCCTCATAAGCAAGAACGTAGGCCTACATCAGGCTAACACTCGGTTTAAACGAAAAACTCGTCTCCATTGTAATCCTTAACCCAAACAAATCCCCACTGTCTCCCTCCCCATATTCTGCTGGTCATTTGACCCATGCATGAAAATAATTTCGGTCGATTCAAGCTAGTATTTTGAGCATAACATACACGGATTACTACGATGTCTGTACACACCATAATGAAGATATCAACTGACCAATATTAATTAAAGAATATTCTCATCTTATCATAAATATTCAATGGAGGAAGATTGCCCTTCCCCCTTCAGGAGAAAGTCGTCTGTTGCTCTGCCGTTCCCCACCCCATTTATCCCACCAACTCTTCCATTTATCTGGACTAAATGAGCAGCCAACTGAATGAACCTTCCACCTTCCGCTCAACTACTATCAAGGGATCATGAAGGGATAGATTACCCACTAGTCTTATCCTTTTATACGTCCAGGTGTTGCACTGGCGGGTGACAAGGTATAATTTTTATAATGACTTTTAAAAAATTATTTACTTTTACTGTAGCAGAGGCGGTAAGCGCGATGCTTAAAAGGTCTGGTGGTTGGCACAATTGTGAAAAATTACATCAGCATAGCAGACAAAAACTGTTGGAGAATTTGGCAAAAATCTGATGATGTTAGGCCATACATGGGATACGTACATAGAAGCCATAATGGGGATTAGACCTTGCTTGTACCAATGTATAGGCATGTTTTCATTCCATAAAGCAACACCATTTTGTCCATGGCTCATTTGATACTGCTGAACAAGTACAATATGAATGTACCCAATGGATGTACATGGATACCAGATATTTCTGCAGTTCTCAAAAGTGAAGCTGGGCAAGATAAAACCGACAGTTGCTACAAACATGCCTTTTACAGCATAAGGCAGAAATTGCTTTATAGCAATTTTACCATTTAGGAAAAACATGAGAAGCTAGAATTAGATGGTGGTGTACTAATATTGTACTATAACCTAATATTTACAGTAGGTCGAGAATATAAACATTCTGCCAAATGCTAATGAATTTCTGAAAGATTAAAAGACTGGCCCGATAAATGCAAAGCAAAAGATAATATACGTACGACGTCATATTTAGCAAATCGGTAAAAAAAAGACTTAAAAGCTAATATGGCCACACCACAAACACAGAAAGCAAGACCCTTTCGTAAATAATTGCAAATAAAATACGAATAACCACAGCCTGGTATGCATTCAACATTAAAAAGAAACTTAAAATCAAAACATAAAGCTTTGCTTAGACTTCTAACAACAAATCTTCCTACTACTGCACTTAACGGAAAGGTTTTAATAAATCAGTTTGTCAAAAAACACTCTATAGAGCTGTCTGCACCCCAAACACACACACGCACACACACACTTGCATTTAACAGTACGAGTCCACCGTGCGAAATATTACCTAAGCCAAAACACACATGGTTAGAAAAGACCGTTTTCCTATCTGCTAAAGAGCAGCTTTTAGTGTTGCTTTAACCAGAACAATTTATGCCCTATATGCGTCAATGAAACGCTGACGTCTCTCTGTATACAATACAATGTATGCTCTACTCTACTACAAAAGAAAAACTACTCGTCATACGCTTCTCCGTTGGTGTTTTTTCTGTTTTTCACCAAAGTCTCCGGGAAACGAAGCAAGTTTAGCGAGAAAGCCAGACCGTTTAGTAAATCAAACCCGTTCTTTCCAGCGGTTCTTTACACACAGTGGTCGTCGTAGTCATCGTCGTGAAACCTCCTTCCGTTCCGTCCTCACAGAACATGAAACATCCTTCCGTTCCGTCCTCACAGAACGTGAAACCTCCTTCCGTTCCGTCCTCACAGAACGTAGTAGAAGTCGTTGATCGCTTTGACGAAGTGGTGATCATCCCTCTTGCAGTGCGGACAGACAATGGATCGGCTGTAGTCGCTGAAGAACTGCATCTTCGGATCGACGAACGGACGCTGGCAGGTGGAGCACGTGAGACGGGCGGTGCAGCAGGGCATGGCGGCGAAGATGTCGTACGAGTACATCGTGCCGATGACCAGCGTCGATCCGCTCCACTGCTTCTTGCAGAACTTGCACTGGAGCGCCCTCTTGCGTCCGATCATGCACCGGAAGCAGACGGCGTTCATGAAGAGGTGGCGCTGTCCGTGGAACTTCACCTTCAGGTCGGTGTTGTAGCGACGCGGCGACAGGAAGAAGGTCCCGTCGACCAGCGGGTACTTGTCGAACACTGGCATCGCATCGCCGCACACGACACAGTCCACCGAGCGGATGTTGCGCACGCTGAGCGTCACCATGATGAAGGAGCGCGTCTCGTCGTTTCCGAACTGTCCCTCGTCCTCCAGTTTGATGTGGTAGGGGTTGCGCAGGCAGACCGGCAGGTCCTGGAAGACGGTGAAGTCGTTTCGATGTCTGAAGATGTTTCCGGTGGCCGCCTGGACGGGGCTGGAGAAGAACCCCGTCGCGGTCGCCGTCTTCGGAAACAGGGTGATGATCGTGTCGTCCGATTCGGGCGATGACGGCGAGGAGTCGGACCCGCTCAATGGCGGCGATGAGCCCCCGCTCGACATGCTCATCGTACGACATCGTCCCCCGGCGTCGTAGTACCCACCACCGCTACCGCCGAAGTTGGTGTCTCTTACGGAATGAACGGAGGAGAGCTGTGCATGGGAGTAGAAGTTGGACTTGTTCGTCGGACCTGGCTCTGACCTCCTTCTCTGCCGTCTCTTCCTCTCCTCCTGACCCATACCCGATGACGAGGATAAGACGAAGGTGAAGTCCTTGCGCAGGAACCCAGATCCGCACTTGCATGCGCACGCGTGTCGCACCAGGTCGTAGCCCTTCTTCGTCCACAGGTTCTGCGTGCGCTGCTTGTCGCTCCAGTGTCGCGCCCTGCCGCACGACCTCATGTAGGTCAGCAGGTTCCTCTCCCACGTCTCGAAGCACTCCGCGTGCATCCAACCGCTCTCCCTGCACGTATCGTTCGAGCACTCCACCCGGACCGTGTCCTCCATCTCGTCCACGTCAGACGGGTTGATCGGCGGCTGTCCGTACAGCTGACACGGGCGACCAGGTACGCAGCAGGTCTGCTTCTTCGCCGATCCCGCTCCATCGGAGAACTTAACTGACGACATCTTCAGGGTCTTACCAGCGGGGTCCCCGTGCAACTCGGAGGACAGGCGGTTCTTCTGTAGAAGCATGCTGCTGCTGTTGCTACTCATCTCTCGGTACGCAGAAGACAACACCGCCAAAGTATCCGGCTTTAAAAAATCCACAAACGACTCGAGTCACAGGTATCGTTCCAGTAACTAACCGCCTGGATCAGAGCCGCACACCCTCACCGTCTCTGATCTCCAGTACTTCTAGAGCTCAGGTGTCGCTAAAAAATCAGACGGCGCTAGACGACAACTGCGATCAACCACACAAATCGATGTTCGCTTCTAAAACTCTGCTCGTCAACAACACCAAAAAACTCCAAATGAAAGTCAAAGTTTCTCTTTCGTCCAATACAAAGTTCTGTATAGCCTCGTCAATGTGATAATGCGCAGTTCTTTCGCGTATAAGAATAACAACAATTATCGGTGTAAACGTGCTGACTCTCTTCGACTCGCATGCCAACTGACAGCACGCAATAGAACGTCTCTCAGAAATGAGGCAGAAACGGCTGCACGCGCCTGCGCACCACGAACTGTTTACATCGCCGAACTGTTCCAAGTGGACCAGCCAGTCATCGTTGGGTGGGTGGGTGCGGGGGGCGGGTGTTCGGTCGGTGGGTCGTTGGGTCGCCCGGTCAGAGGCGGTGCCTGTGCTAGGCGGCGCAGGACAACAATCGACGTTTTTTCGATGGGCCTGGGATTACCCGGTGTAATGTTTATGACCGGCCAGGTCAGCTACAGATGGACGTGTTGGTCGGCGCGTCGTAGACCTCCTCTGCCCCCCCCCACCCCCACCACCCTTGCTATTGATCAGCGGCCCGGATTGTAGGCCACTTTCTCAGCAGCGACGGTGGTGGCGGCTCTGTCTCCGTCTGTCTGTCTCTGTCTGACTCGCTGTCTCTGTCTTTCTGTCTCACAGTCTCTGTCTCTCACTCTGTCTGTCTCTGTCTCTCACTCTGTCTGTCTCTGTCTCACTGTCTCTGTCTGTCTCACTGTCTCTGTCTGTCTCACTCTGTTTGTCTGTGTGTCTGTGTGTCTGCCTGCCTGTCTGTCGGTCTGTCTGTCTGACAGTATCCCTGTTTGTCTGTTCGTCTTCCTGTCGGTGTGTATCTGTCTCTGCCACTCTCTGAGAGTGTATGCGTATCCCTTTCTGTCTCTCTGTCTGTTCGCTGAATCATTATTTTAGTCTATTGTGCATAAGGCACGAGAGACAGACGGAGAGACAGAGACAGACAGAGACAGAGAGCAGAAGGAAACGGTCGGGTCGTTGCTGTTGAGGTTATACGATTGAATGACATGTTTTGTTGTTTTCCGGATATGTGGACCGCGTAGCAGAGTATTGCGGACCACATTTCCCAGGTCACGACGCCCTGGGCCAACACAGCAGCAGCTGCAGTCTCGATCGGCCGCCGCCGCAGCAGCAGCAGTGCTCAGCAGTGCGGCTGGAGGCGAGGCGGCGGCGGCGTCGGCAGCGGCCTTGCAATATCTGGACTAGATATCGATGCGGAGGGTGGAGTGGTGAAAGTTGGCCGCTCGTGCGTCGCTGTGGGCAAACCACTCCGCCACCAGATGGGAGGATAAGGTGTGTGTGGGGGGTGTGGGGGCGGAGATCGAGCGAGAAGAGAGAGCCATATCGTGCGTTCCGTGCTTCTATACTGCGTTGAATTTAGATCGACTTGTTACGAACTTTCCCCCACCTTCGTGGTGTACAGGTACGCGAGGTTGGCGCGTGTGAAACTGTCAACACTGCCGTAGAAGTCCCATTCCATGTGGTCAAGCGAACGGAGAAATCTATAGTCTCCGTTGGAGTAAATTTGCATATATTGGTCTGAAAAGACACGTGGTTACCTTAATTCCTCGTCTATAATCGTGCACCTATTCAGCTTACAATCACAAACCTTGTATAATTTGGAAATAACCATCAATTCGGGGTCCGCGGCAGTGTATTGGGTATTCGTTGCCTTGAAAGTTGCAGCCGGAGGGTTGCAGGTTCGAATCCACCATCACGTCGCCGCCTAGGGACCGTAGGCAAGTTCTTCGCTCGCAATTGCTCAGCGGTTCAGCGTGAAACTCCGATTCAGTGTACGCGCCGCTGTAGTCGGGAGCGCTTCTGAGTAGTAATATTGAAGGGGCGCTAAAACAAGTGCACATACATAACCATAATATTATTTATTGAGCCAAAGGCATACTACGTAACATCTCGTCACACAAGACTAATTGCAAGTAATCGCTTGGCCACAAAAGGGGAAGTCCCCCGCCTCAAACACACGATGGCATAGATGATGGTGCCTCCTCATCTTTCCAGCTTTTCCAGCTTTGCAACCGGATTCGAACCGTCTCCTGGTCACGACTGACGTCTTGACGTGAATGACCGCCAAACGACTGCTTATAGCCTGGAAGGGTCATTCCGTCGTCTCCATGAAGATAGGAAGAGGAGCAGTTCCTTAAACTAACATCGATGTGGTGTAAGCGACATCATTTGCTTAGCCTCGGCATAAATGAGTGTGGTGGGTGGCCAGTCCTCTCCCTCACCGTCTCATTCTCCCACCGACAGTGTACGGTCGGTGTACTCATTTGACTACAGGAGAGCCGAGTACAGGGTGCAGACAGTGGCGTAGCCAGGAATTTTTTAGGGGGGGATTATGGCCGGAAACCCTGTTTTTTGCTATTTTTCTTACTTAAATGGAAAAATAACCTTAAAAACCCTTTTCCCCCGGAGCCAATGGGGGGGGATTTAACCCCCGAAACCCCCCTTGCCTACGCCACTGGGTGCAGAAATCACGAAACGAATCTATGCCCCGGGGGCGGGAGGATTAAACCCCCGACTTTTACTCCGACAGTCCAGAAGGCTGGACGCTATTAAAGAATGCCTCCTTGATATATAATTGTCGTCAACACGAAGACTGGAAAGTGATATAATAGTAGACTTGGTGCATGCTTGGGGTGATCCAGTGCAATGAGGACAAAATTACCGGACGCACTGTAGGAATCCGCGCACACCAAAGAACTTTCCACGCCAAAGTATAAAATGCAACGAGACTGATAAGAATTGTTATCAGCCGCGATAAGCTAAGGAGGCAGAAGAAGAAGTTAACCTTTGGCACAGTGGCGGTTCTAGACTTTTTAGACTGGGGGGGCTAAAAATTGCATTAGCCCCTCCCGTCCCATAGATGCATAATTATGTTTACGCAGTTGAGTGTGTTGGCCCCCGTTGCCCTCGTTTCAACAATATATTCACATAAAAAATGATATTAGGCTATCTGACTGACATTCCATAGGCCTAAGTAGAATGATTTCTAAAGTACACAATTTTTAATGAATGAAAAGAATGAACGAATGAATAAATAAGTTTTTCATTGCAAAAAACTTATGACCATGAGTTACAGTTACAATGATGAATCAAGAACAGTGCAACAGGTTCTGAGAAAGACTCGTACCTCAATTCTATCTTTGAGGATTTACAATTAACACATCGAAGAAAATTGTATCATGTTTAACTTTTGTCAAAACCAATATTTTTAGCTTTTCTAAAAGACAGTACAAAAGGCTTAAGAGGACAGTTTTTGTACGCCCTGCCAAAGGGTATATAAAGAATGTTATATGTCATCTTCTGAAGAATCCACATGCAGAGCACAAATGTTGCATGTTCAACTTGTTTGTTGCATTGCATGCACTTGATTCATTATTGTAACTGGAACACTTGTTTTGAGCAAATACCTCATGTCTAAATAAGTTTACAAACAAAATAGCTTCAATTTATCTATTTGCAGGTTCGCAGAACACTTTTTCACCTGTCAGGTTGCGAAAAAGAACAGTAGTCTTTCTTGAAAATGATCTTTTGAATGTGACACCTCCATGTATAAGCTTAGTAAAGATTTTCTAGAGCACCAGTGTCATTTTTAGGCTTCCTTCCATAACAAAACTTGGTTTATATCATCCCATCTCACGTAGATTCATTGCCATTTTACATACCTGCTGTAGCATTATCATTGCCGTCGAAAACTTCATCGTTTAACTCATCGGCTTTTCACTTTTAAATTCTCACAATGAATTTAGCCATTTATAATGATTTACACATGTGCGTGCTCCGAGCTGATTCTAGTACACACTGTCCAGCTTGCACATATGCGCATATATACAGTATACTGTACACTTTAATAGTACACATGGGATCTTATCTGGCCTGGCCTTGTCTGACCATATGTGCTGCTGATGTTGGGGTCTGTGGCCGCCCCGCTATCATCGTGAGCTAAGGATGAAGCTGGTGTCACTACGGCATACAGGGTCATTAAGAGCTGGCGTATGACTTAATCTCAGCCGCTGAAGCCGTTATTAGTTCTTCACTTGCGCTTGAACATCCCATGGGTCCTCTGTAGTCGAAGGGCAGCTATTAGTATAGATAAACATGTGCTTGTGTCTGAGCACTCTTATTGAAGCAACAGTGCAGGGGTATGAGAACGGTGATAATTATTGCTGTGTTACAGTACCAAAGTTTCACAGAACAGCATCTAAGAATTAGTGAATTAGAAGGCCTTGGTGCCAACTGCCAACAGATATTGTAGGCAGTTTATAACTGATTAAGTGCTAAACTGGGGGGGCTAACATTTGTATAGGGGGGCTAGGAAAATCTAGGGGGGCTAACTTTTCAGCTGGGGGGGCTGTAGCCCCCCCAGCCCCCCCGGTAGAACCGCCACTGCTTTGGCAGCCATCGGTTTCTAGTGCGTTGTAAATCGTCCTATATATAGGAAGGGGGGAGTGTATACAGACAGTGAATAATTATCTAATATGCGCGAGTTAAAAGTAAATCACACCAGCGGAAATGGATTGGTTAATTGTTCTGCATCTGGTAGGCCTTATAAAAATAGACCAGAGGCACGCATGCAAACATACACACACGCACACACACACATACACGCACGCACACACACACACACACACATGCATACTGGAACACGCACGTGTCTAATCATGTCAGCGAGTGATTCAATATCTAGGTCTATAGGTCAGACATAATCTATTTTGAGCATGCATGTAATCATGAGCACAGCTGCTAGGGCGCCGTGTGTGATTTTTTGCATCGTTATGAAGCCTTTGAGGTGTGAACTGAGGCCTAAAAGGCGACCGAACTCTTAAGCGTTGTACCTCGTTTTCCTTACTTTTTCTTCGCTGTATTTATTGCATTAACCACACATATTTTAGGTTTTAATATTAACACTACTGCGTGTTACTCGATTATAATAATTAGCACAGCATAATGATATGGCCGCGTGAATCGCGACACCTCATTAGTTGGTTTTACATTTACAACACATGATAGGCTACACATCTGACTATACATAGGCTATGTATATATATATATATATATATATATATATTACATATATATGGTTGATTGCCACAAATATATATATATATATATATATATGCGTTGTGGTAATCACCCATATATATATATATATATATATATATATATATATATATATATATATATATATATATATATATGGGTGATTACCACAACGCACGCATGCTAATGATCGATGAATACTTCCTTTGAACTAATGCGGTAATTACAGGAGTCCGTCTGCAGATACTGCTGCTGCCACTAATTCCGAATTAGCTTCTGTTCTTTGGCTGTTTATGCGATTTGGCAGGAAATTTACTGTAAGCACTGTGGCCTGTTGAAAATAGACAGAGGAGCAGCAATCACTCAAACTTTGGTCCGACGTTCTACGCCGCCCGTCTTAGAAGTGAATGATGTAGGTTGCATTATTGGTCATTATCAACGTAAGCGATAAAATGAGGACGAAGGGGAGAGAGCCTACATCTTCTCCAGGCGGTGGTTCACCGTCAAGCCGGCGTAGGGGGGGGGGTGGAGGCCGAAGTCTGGACTCGCACAGGAGGTGATGATTGGCCTGTGCCTCTGATTTAAGTGGCGGAGAGGTCGTACGTGCTGTACTCTATCTCTGTACTGTGGCCCACAATGCTACCGTCCGTAAATAACTCTTTGTTTACGCCAGCCAGCTTTCAAGGCACCGCTCCTCCTCCGCTGGGAAGCGCTGCCCGTTCGTTGCCGGTAGCAACCGACCGTCGGAAGGTGTGTGTTGGCACCAGAATGAAAGGAGTACGGTCCTTTGTCTTCATTCCTTTTGTCTGTCAGTCTGCACGGACCGCTTTGAGTTGACTCTCTCTCCTATTGTCATGGAATCACGTCCGCTCTCACTCGTTCCATCATCACCGCTACAACAACGACTGTAATCATCACCATTGTCACGAGAAATACTTACTGCATGCACATGAAGGCTTTGTAACACCACAGTACACGGTCTTCTGGACCATCTATCTGTCTATCTGTGCGCTAGTCTTTCGTCGGAAGCGTTTGATTTGGAATTTCATGTGAACCCGTGAATTACATGGTTTTACTACACGATGATTTTATCTGGCACGTGTCCTGTGCTAGCTTGCTCCATATGAACGAAGCCAGACAGACGGACAGAGACAGATAGACAGACACAGATACACAGACAGACAGATAGACAGACAGACAGACAGACAGACAGACGGACGGACGGACGGACGGACAGACAGACAGACACAGGTACACAGACAGACAGACACAAACTATCTTGCTCCATATAAACGAAGCCAGACAGACGGACAGACAGACAGACAGAGACAGATAGACAGCCAGACAGACAGAATGACGGACAGACAGACAGACAGACAGACAGACACAGGTACACAGACAGACAGACACACAGACAGACAGACATTCTTGTTACCTGTTTAACGACACTGCCATATCAAAGACGTTTGGTGTAGCCCTCCTCATTTATCCAGGCTTGGGACTGGCACTGGCAGAGAACAACCAGCGGCGAAGTTAGACAGACAGACAGACAGAGACAGATAGACAGACAGACGGACTATATTTATAGTAACAGTATGACCTCAACCTCGTTTTCAATGAATTATTAGTCCTATGCGCTAGTGCTGCTATAGGCCTGCAATGACTACATAAGCTCACACACTGACAGACAGACGGACGTGCGTGCGAGAGGAGCGGACAGTTGCAGGCAGGCAGGCAGGCAGGCAGGCAGGCAGGGAGGGATTTTTGGGGTTGCATCAGCAATAAGTCGGCCAAAGACGCTTGTGTAAAACATTGTACCATAACAATTAGTCTCTCATGACGCTTGTATTAAAATCCGGGTTTGGTTTTGCTACGTAAATAACACTTAATAACGTATTCGGTTGCATGTGTAGCCTAAATAAATCAAATGTAAATGTCCGCATTTTATATATTTATAGTAACAGTATGACCTCAACCTCGTTTTTCAATGAATTAGTCCTGTGCGCTAGTTCTGCTATAGGCCTACAAATTACAATGACTAGGCTACATAAGCTCACACATTGGCTTACGCCATAGCGCACAACTGAAACGTTGGATAGTCTACGCCTCTACGGCTACAAATCCCCATTATAGTCATAATTTTATAACCCTTAGACTACCACATAGGACTGGTGACCAGTGGCGGCGCCAGGATTTCAGTTTGGGGGGAGCTGGATCTTCGCTGACGAAATTTTCCATTTTCATTCGCCAAAATTTCTGACGACCTCTTTTTAGTTATTTGGTCGAAATCTCATGCCTATATTTCAGTTTTTAGGAAGGGCTATTCGTGTTTTAAGAGGGCTTAGCCCCCTGACATCTCCTTTGCGCCGCTACTGCTGGTGACACAACTTCACACAAGTTCAAAACCCTTTCTTTGCGCTCAACTCTGTCGGTCAGAGCTGTTGACAATTTAATACAGCGGAATGACTTTTAGTTTAGAAGTTGGTCTACGATTCTAGGTCATGCACTGGAAATTAAACTTCCGTCATCTTGCCAGATTCGGCCTGAGACCATTTCTGAGAATTTCAAGCCTGCAATTAAAGTACTCTGGTCCATAATATAAGCCTACAGCAGATCTCGCACGTAATAAAAAAAATGCCTGCTATAATATATATATATATATATATATATATAAATGAAGTCTTTTCATGAAGTTTGCAGGGTATACCTACCATTGCTCTGCGAGTTGGCTATCAAATCCTATAGTCACGGTCCTTGCAAGATGCGCGCGCAGGGGGGGCGGGCTGGCCATTAATTGTGCCAGTACACACGGTCCATCTGGTCTCTAACCCTCGAGCAGAGGCAATCAATTAGACTTTACATTTTTTTAGACTTTATATATGCATGTAGGATTGTAGGTCAACACAAAAATATATATTCTAATGTGCAAACTCCAATAGCGACCTGTAAGTAGGCTAAGTGATGTCGACATAGCCAAGAAAATAGTAAACCTATATCGAATAAAAGGTTGAAAGCAGAAGCAGCAGCAGCTGCAGCTGCATCGATGTTTAAAGCTTGCTATCACTAGACCTACTAGCAATAATTAACCTATGCTATTATTATTGGCATTTAAATTATCAACAACACAGATAGCATATAGGCCTAGTTCCCACGTTTCCTAGATTACTTGAAAGCCCCGTTATGCTAACCTAACATGGGCGCGCGCACATAGTGGCAAGAGGGGGCACAGCCCACTTTAACTACACCTACTACTTTTTGGCTTTAAGAAAAGTCTTCGCTCTAAAGATCTAATGATACAAAAGTGAAACATAGAAACTTATAATCTGGAACCTCTAGAAAATTACTCGTATTCTAAGCTTCCTACTTTTGTCAGCCTATCTTTCGAACTCTTGTTAAAAAAATTAACCGTGACCCTATTGCGTTTTGCCCTAGGCCCTATCTTGCAAACACATCTACGGGCGCCCTTGTAACCCAGCAATGATTATTATTCAGCATGTGTAGGCCTATAATATTCCATAACAGATTTCTAATGGGAATCACTTAACCAGTTTCTAAACTGAAGCAGTCCTACGCCAACCGCGTCTGTCATAGAATAATTACAGTTAATTAACTTGCTGAATTATTTATTTATTAAGACATGAAAGACAAAAGCAGAAAATCTGAATCCTTCCTATAGAACGTTTCTCGACTGTGTTGTGCTTTCATTCGCCAGATGGCCTTCACCTCATTCTCAAAATCTCTTCTTGGCCTCATCCACTGGAAAATTACCCAAACCGCGGGCATTGGGTTCGGAAGATTTTTCAGGCGTCTTTCACAGCCAGAGTCGGCGACCGGTGTAGTCTAGTAACGACGCGGCCAAATGCAGATTGATGTTGTTTACGAAGCGGGATAAAATTGATATAGCCAATGAGATTTGGTTGCTACGATTTCCATGAATCTTCCAACGGTTCGGTTAATCTGATCTGATCAATGATACGAGTTACTTTTCGCCACTGTTTGCGCAGGCATATATATAGGTGCAGTAGCCGTAGTAAAATAGGCCTACGAGTGTTTGTCACATGCCAATAAGGATTACTCTCACAAAACCTCAACTAGATCTTCCACTGAAAACGGAACTTCAGAAATCCTGATTCACAGATCGATCCTCTCCTTCCCCATCTCGGACCGGTGACACGAAACGGAGTATCCCCCCCTGAAAGCTATCCGGGGGGATGAATTAATCTATCCCCCGGATGGAATTAACCGGTCTATACTATCCGGGGGGATAAACCATTCTATCCTCTTTTTTGAAAAATGAGCATATTAAAAAAATTATGCTGTAATCAAAATTTAAAGTGACTCTAATTGTTTTAAGTGTCCTAAGTAATGCTCAGATAAAGGCAACTCGAATTTATTTAGTGACTCTGAGTGTTTTTAAGTGTTTTAAAAGTTTTAAGTGCTCTAAACACAGGGCAAAAGAAATTATAGGCCTATAGTAAGAATAAACATACTTGTTAGTGTCATTCTCCAACATAAAGCAGATGAAAATTAATTTGCCCAAAAAAATACATGCGGAAGCGGTTTTTTCGACTTTTTGTAATTTGGGGGGATACCATAAATACGGGGATACTCTATTTCGTGACACCGGCCTCCCCTCCCGACGGCAGTTTTGGCTCATTACTCTTCACCGGCTGCTCAAATTGCGCCCGCCCTGTATAGGAATAGATTAAGCAGATTCCTATTCTTCCCCTACCTCGATCGCCACTTCAATTCTAAACACTATCCACATAACTGCGCCTGACTCCATCAGATCTTGACATGCAATTTATTTAGACCCCTACCTATGAAGCGTTCGTCGTTCCGCTCGCGGGCAACACGGTGCCTTGCCTCGTACTCTGACCCATCGGTCATATCCTCTACTCGCATCTGTGCCACTGGAGAAGAACGTCTCGGCAAAGAGGCTCGGAACAAGGTGTATAGCTCTGTAGCGTCGGATCCTGATGCTGCCCCGGGGGTAACATCCCGAGCTCCAGGATGGCCAATCCTCGAAACAGGGTTCACTCTTCGGGCAGAGGTCCCTCGCTTAGAGCTCCTTTTCGCGACTGCCAACTTCGCTTTCTCCTCCGCATGATCTGTTCTCTTTCGCACCATGCTACACCGAGCCCCCGACGCGCCGTCACTTCTAACAGGTAATACCTGGCGCTGCCATGAGGTCGGCCATAGAAGGCGACACCAACTCCACTCTAGGGGATTCAACCCTAACCGATATTGTGCCACCACCATTGTCCTTTGTCCGCAACAGGACAGTCAAATTCTTCGTATATGTTTTTCTGGTACCAGGCCTTTAGGGAGACCACCCGTATAGTTCGCTGGGAAGCGAAACTATTTCACAATTCGCGCAACAGCGAAGTCACTCGTAACCAGGATCACGGCGCTTGCCAGGCGCTCGCGTACTTGTTTCTCACTCAGTCCCGCGCTATCCCACAGGGAAGGCGCACACTTGTACTCGGAACTGTCGACTCTTTCGCCGCAACAGGCGCCGACGGTAACTGACTTTCGTATCGCTTCTGACTCGCGTTTATTGTCCACAGACCAGCATCGCTCCCGTATAGGGGGCTTAAAAATTAGCTAAGGGAAACACAACTTCCTTAACTAAATTAACTTATGACTTGTGGAACCGGGACACGCTGCGTAAATTACAGGGAGCTGTTAGGGCAGCTACGTTTAACCCCAACTTTGCGACTACGAATTCCTCGACCTGGCGGGGAAAACCGTAGTTTCGGCGAAGTAAAGCTTGTCGAGCCTTCACCGTTTGATCCACCAAGGATATTCACTCGCAGACGTTACAGACACGGTCGTCTTGGTGCGCTGAGTCGATCGACACCAAGATCGACGGAATCGTACAAGAACTCACAAAGATACGTAACACAAGGGAAATACACGGGCGACGGCCAAAGAATCGCTTTCCGAAGCCCTTCCCAAGGAACAGGTAACACACTCACACGTATACAAGATAGAACTCGGCGTGACGTTCAATCTGACACCAACTTTTCGTTAATCGCACAACAACTCACAAAGTTACACTCACTCGACCAATTGTGGCCGGTATCTACCTTGGACTTCGACCAACGCTGATCAACGGCGGCTGATATAGCCAAGCGATCGTATCAACGGCTCTGCTACTAGCCGATTCAAAGACCAGAGGTGAAAGGAAAGATATTCGGTAGTCAAAGAATATCGCAATACACTCGCAGACCTAGGGCACTGCGCGTTGCCCACACAGACCTGTCGGCTGCGGTCGCTCGCTTGGTCGCGGCGCCGCGTAACCGAACTCTACGGGAAAAGATCGGGGGAAACTCTTCGCGAGCTCCTACCGTCGAAACCCTTCCAGATATCGCTTAACTCTCTTCCGACGAACTTGTCCCACTCAACGAGACGTACAATCTGACACCGAGATTGCAAGGATCAGGTAACAATTGACAAAGTTTTCCGGTAACCTTCGACCTCTCTCGCGGTCGCTCGGTCTTGCGTTGCTGGCCTGTACTCGCTAGGCGAAGGCCGGGGGGAAACAAGTTTGCGCGCTTCTACCGTTGAAGCCGTAACCGTCACTGACTAACTCTTCACAGGTAAAGTTTTCTCCTCGTCGAGACGAACAATAGGACACCAAGATTGAACGAATCGGACGACAGATGACAAAGTTTCTCGGAGACCGGAACGTTCGCTGTCGGCCTTCGCGGTGTCAGGCGAAAGACCAGGAAATCGGCTAAGTCCTTTCCACGCACGAGGCGCTTCTCACCAGACTATACAGCCGAAACCGTAACAGATACAGACAAACCTCTCTCAGGGCAAGTCTTCTACTCGTCGAGATGAACCAGATTGTCGCTTAGTTCAAAACGATCCGACCACAGGATACAAAGTTATTCAGTGCGCAACTACTTCGTCCGGGCGACCGCTGGGATAGCACGCGAACAGAACAGCAACGCACTTTCGCCACTCTCAAGGCAAATTCACTTATTCGGCTCTAACTCTCGAACGGGACGAGCTAGACCAGTTTTCTTGACACTTTCACGGGCAAGTCGTATGCACTGCACGATCCGATGCAGGTTTCAAGACGATCAGGTAAGTTTTCACCGAGTACGGCACTCACGGACACTAGGACTCGACGTCGATGCCCCGTCAGGCGCAGCACCGACCTCTCGCCGAAGAGTCGAAGTACGGCAAAATATGGCAACACTGTATTTCACTCACTCGTATTGTTGGAACCAGGTTTATCGCTTTCAAAGTACCACTGAATCCGAATCAAAGTTCACAACCAAGCTGGAATGACGAAAGATACACTGAGCGCCCGAGGCGTCGATTGTCCGGGCAGCGCCCGCGACACTGGATGACGGCACGTCCGGGGCGGCCGGTGTCCGAATGAAATGCACTAGCCGGACGGTGTGGAAGCTTTCAACGCAGTCACCAACACCGCTTTCCGATCGTAGGCAGAACGGTCCCCAGTACTCTAATCAGACCTGGGTTGAAGTGTCTCTGTAGCCTGACGGGTTTCGCCCTAACCCGTATTTTTAACCGCACTGGCGGCGAGGCGCTCGCTGGCGTGGCCGAGGTCCGTAGGGGGCTGAGTCCTACGAGACCGGACCCGTCGCTCAGCAGCAGATGCTGGGTCGAAATGTATACGCTATATTATATGAATTATTCAGAAACCTTGTCTTGCTGACATGCAATGGACACCAACGAGGAGTCGTAGGTCTGATGACCGCGGAGGTCCAAGTCTTGCGCTCTCCTGGCGCGGTGGTTAACTCGGTCGAGGCCTTACCGTTCACCGACGGTTGCGCGCTCGCCTTGAGTGACGATTTTGGTTCTGTGTCACACGTACAGGGCAATTCACTGCCGCAAACGCTGGAAGTTTAACCAGACAATGGAAAAGAGAATTGTCGCAGGAGGAACGAAACAGTTACTGCACGAGGCAATACTTTCTATCGAGCCTCCGGCCGCTCCGAAAGCGAACGGCGTATTATGGACAACAGGGGACGAAAGTCCGAAACAACCACTTGCCTTTCCTGTACCGAGGATTAGCGCACTAACGAGTTTTACGAGTGACAATATTCGATACGTATGATGCTGACGGGCTCGTGGCGGACAGGGTGCCTAGGCCTGCACGACGCCGGAGCCTCGATCAGGGCGGTAAAACTGCTTTATTTTACGTTACAAGCACTCAACGTCTTCCGTCAAACCAATACCACTGGATATGACAGTCAGTAAAACTTCTCCAACAGTCAGCAAACACGGCGCTGTACGCCAGGAGACAGTTGCAAGTAAGACGGGATGAGCCACCACCAACTCTCCCTGGTGCGTCGAAGCGGGGCGATGCCCAGTCGGCCGCCGTTCGATCGTCACCGCAGGTAAACGTTTAACCTCCGCGGGTGCGGATTCGCTCCGGATACAATATTTCTCGTCAAATTCACCAGAATACGTTTGGACACCAACAAACCAACGTAGCAATGTCAATTCAGTGTGCCAGGACTGCGTGGAGAGCAATGAGAAGAACAGAGTTGAAACTCATTGCCCATGGAGTAATCGCCATTACTCCACATATATAGCAGAGCACCGTGTGGCAGGCTTTATTCCACCGGAATATCACTGTTTTAGCACGATTTTTCAGCATGTGAAAAATCTTGGATAATTCGCCAAAAATCCATTTATTGTCGGATCGTCACCGGGTTTCTTTCTATCGCTTCCCAAACGACTTCTACGTAACCTACGCCCTAAATTAAGATTATTGGAAGGCCAGAAAATTAATTATTCTACGGGTACTAAAATACCTAAGAGCGTTCCATAGCGATTTGGCTATAAATGCCTCATCTTCTCTCTCGCCTGCTTCCAGCTGTGTTCTACAGGCATTACTTAACGGTCGCGCTCTAATAACGCAGTGGTCGCGCTCTAATAGCGCATATTTTCGTAGCGCATTTCTGCTAGGGGAAATTATGCCTTACCTATAAATGACTCTAACTACACGGTTGGGCTGCTTTAGGAGCGTCACCGTGGCTCCTGCCTGTCTCCAGCTTCAGTTTGACAAGGCCGCCGGTCGGAGTTTATCGTCTTGTGGCTGAAACGCCACACTTATACCCACTGATTTTGTTTTGACCAATTGTCTGTGAATCATCATCATCACTAGTCCTCTTCGTGCAGTTCTGCACATCGGGCAATGCAGTTCCCTTGCATGTCCACCGCCAGTACTGTTGTATCGCCTCGTCCCACGTCATGTCCATGCATTTCAAGTCTTCCATGTGAATGAGCCATTTGCAAATTCCGCATGTCAGTTTTGAAGGCAATGTTGCTTGTTAAGTTGTTATATCGCGATAGCTACGCTTCTGCTCAGTATTAGTAAAACCGATCGATGGGTTTCTTGTTGCAAAGGACGTCGCAAAAAAGATGAGCCTGTCTGGCTTCGTCAAGGTCAACCGGTTTTTTCCACCAGCGCGGGAATGGAATATTCCAAGATCTGCTGGGTTCGCATAAATCAGAAGCCGTTACGACTTTGTTTTCAACCCGAAATCTGGCCTTGGTACAGTACAAGGAAACAAGTCATAAATCCTCAGTGCGTTCGTTCTCAGCGATTGCTCAGATTTGGCCGGAGATTAACGTTGATGTCGGCGCTAAAACTTGATGCATTTCGTTGTCAACAGTTGGTACAACCCATGGTACTGCAGACATTTATCTTGGTACTTTATACTCGCCCAGTTAGCTAGTCTACAGCGGTAAGAGCGTTGGCCGCGTCTCGCGCCATTCTGTGACAGAGAGCCCGCTTCCCGAACGTGGCTTATTGAAGAGATTTAAATATCGAGCTAGCACTATCCGTACACGGGGACATAAATGGCCCGACGACTATTCGAAATGGCAGAGTGGTGGTGAATGATATCAACAGATCAATTCATTGGGCAAGATGAGCATAATATGGTCGAGGCAATAATAATACTATACCGCAGCGGTTCCCAACCCATGACCTGCAGGCCAAAAGTGGCCCGCCTGGACTACAAAAATGGCCTGGAGCATCTCAATGAATTAAGAAAAATATATGTAAAAATTGACAATTTGCACACGATATAATATATTTATAATTCTTTTCTATTACAAATTATTTTATTTGGACGTTAATAAATCGCATCAAACAGTCTTTTTTATTCAAATATAACAATTTATATGCCTTTAGTTAATTAAATTTCAACATTGTGGCTCCAACTTAGAAAAAGTGGCCCTACAGTAAAAAAGGTTTGGAACCACTGCTATTTTTTAAGGTAAGGAGTGAATTAGAGCAACGAAGAGAGAGTGGAAGTAGATTCCATTCTTTGGGAGCAGAGGCATGGAAAGGATACTATTTTACAACTGTACATGGTTTTACATATCTATGTAAAATGTATTAAGACGACTCTAGGATAATTATGGAGGTATAAATAAGCTAATGTTGATGTCAGAACTCATAATTAGAAATTTATCTTGTGCAAATAATTATACATATATAATTATCAATAATCGACCCCTTGTTTTAAATCAATCACTCCAAAAGTGTGAGATATATTCGACAGATGAATAGTAAGCGCCTTGACCAATACATCTTAATACGTGACTTAGTTTTTCAATCAGTTCATTAAACGGCTCATTCGTGACTGGCATGCACGTGCACTTGTTATAAAGATCCTTCAAGAGTCTATTCAGAAGCACTCCCGACTACAGCACGGAACCTGAATCGGAGTTTCACGCCAAAGCGCACGAGCGAGCAATTGAAGGAATTGCTCAAGGTCCCTACCAGACAACTTGAGGGGGATTCGAACCTGCAACCCTCCAGCTGCAAGACAACGAACATGCCCACTACACCACCTAAATGGCCTGACGCCTATGCAAATGGGCAGCGGTGGTAAAAATTTATGAACGTTTAGGCTCCCTGTCACAACGGTGATGGCTATGTCTTACATTGATTTATTGTACAAGGTCACTAAACTCAAGCACTCTGCATTTTTGGTCACAAATAACTAAAATATACATAAATTGGAATACTTCACAAAGACACGCTCTCTTACAGAGGACAGAGTACAAACAATTTCAAATTTTCAATAAGAACCAAACTTTGCCAAACCTAATAGATAAACAAATAGACACCAGCCGTTTCATTTCTGCGATTTAAAGTAAAGCAAAGAATAACACAAGGATATCATTTTCAACTACATAATCAAAACAATTTCTCATCATTTGATGTTCTGTTAGAAAATGTTCATTACATAAATGCTTATACATGATAAGAAATCGAACGTCATTTAATTCCAAAACGTCACTTGATAAACAACTTGAGCCGCTACGAAGGTTACACAAAAATAATTTCAACTATTATTTTGTACACAACTATCAGTCACCAGTGGTATAAACTACAGCACACAGAAGAAATTCCCACATGAGATCCCTCATTTTAAGCATTTCACTTTGTTTTGGTGTACAGGCGTTCTGGCACTGCTTTAAAGTAACTTCCCTGTTGCAAGTGACTTACAATAGCATCGATGACAAATTCCTTTAGAGTAAAAACAATTGGTGGAGCGAGGAAAGAAATCCTCTTTGCACTGAAAGGCAAACGTCCAACATGAGGGTACTGCCAAATGTGAACAATGGGAGGGAGGCATCAAACATAGGTTATTTTGAAGATGCTCTTTTGGACAGCCCCCATATTGTGTTTAACAACTGGACGGCACATCTAAGAGAATAAGTCACTAACATGGTAGAAAAATATCGGGCCAATCTGAAGAGTAAAAAATTAAAAGAGTAATCTGATGGAGCGAATCACCATGATACAACCATATCACAGTAAATTTCAATTTCACACACACTAAGGCACTGTGATCACCAGGACACACATGTAAACAAAATTTAAAAAGCAGCGCACACTTTTCAATCTACTGAGCACTCTCAAACAATATTCTGCTTATCACGAGCTACAGTCAAAAAAAATAAGTTTAAGCAACGAGAAAACTCAAAACAGGCTACTGGACGGAATCGAATGCGGGTCCTTTGGTAATGATGATGTCACCGTACGCCTCTCTCTGGCAGACGTCGATGGCGTTCAGCTTCTTGAGGACGAGAAACGTGTAGAATTTGGATGCGACCTGCTTGCGGTTGTTGCGAGCAAGCAGTTCCCTCGAACCAACGCAATCGCGCGTCTGAAAGATCCGATGCAGCATCTGTAACATTTGTGACGATCGTTTGTTGCTGAGGCGTTCATCTTCCTCCTGTTCATCATCCTAGAGTGCAACCAAACAAATGCACTATGTAATTGTAATGTAATCTGAAACTTATATAGAGTTCATGGATTTAGTTAAACGAAACCGGAAATCTGGTTTTCAGTTCTGAAAACGAAACTGGTTTTTACTTTTCACAAACCAATAATCGAATTCATAAAAAAAATTTAAATGGTGAGAGATGGTTTATGCATTTGTATGTAAAGATTGCCGTGAGAAGAAACTAGTTGCAAGAAATAAACGGTTCCTGCGACATTGTGTTACCCACGTATGTTACATGTAACGTAATGTAATTTGAAACTTATATGGCACTACTGATTCACAACAGCAAACATTCAGTAGAGCTTCCAGTGCAAGTACCCCGAGAAAAAAAGAATAGGTTATCAGCGGAGACAAAGATGCAGGAGCGATACACTCTCAGAGTAGCAGCAAGATGAACAATACTTATTTCTTGCAGCTAAAATTGCAAGCTATTACACTGGACTAGTCACAGAGAAATAAAGGTGTGCATTAAGTACTTTGTTGTAGGCCTATTGTTATGAACGCACTACGACGACATGTGCTAAAATGTGACACAGAAGCTCAAACCCCGTCATATGTCGGCTTCTGACCTTTTTATTCTGTCACGTGCCACAGTGGCTCTGCTTTAAAATACTTCCTGCTGAATGAAAATATCTTTTTCTAGTTTGATTCTTTCATTAGTTTAGAGAGAGAAAACTGAAAAATTCTGAATATTCATGTCAGCAAGGTTCTCAGAAACCTCCCATAGATCATTCTGCAATATTGCTTGACAATCAAGGAATATATTCTGAATTAAATATAAAAAGCAGAACTCTACTTTCGAAAATTATGGCGAATTCAAAACCATCTGCCAAATTATTCACCCCCCCCTACACAATAATAGCAATACACTTTAAGAGTTAAATCAAATTAATATCTTCCAATCTCACCAGGTATCTTGCGTTCTCGCTGTTCCCGACATTGGCATGAACGTTCTCGTTAAAGATCGAGTCATCCAGGTCGTCGTCTCCGCCTGCCCACTCCGACATGTGCGACCGCGGCTCCATGATGGAAACGGACAACGGCTCGTCGTCGTAATGCCTCGGCGTCTTCCCGCTCTCTTCCACCACGGACGACTCCAACTGGACAGTGGACCTCGACTCATCTGCAAACGATGGCAACTGTGGGCAGGGTGGGAGCTCAGGCAGAACGAGGTCAGGTCGTGGGGTCCGTGACCCTTCGCCGCCAAACACAGGCATCGGCGGTTCATCGAGCTGTGCAGGACTCATTGCGTTGGTAAGGGTGTCGTCGGCCTGAACGTTGGAGATCTGGACGCTGTCGGCGAAAGAGATTCGCGACGTTCTGTCGAGAACTTCTTCGTGTGATGACGTGTCTTCCTGACGTGGCGCCTCAACCGTGGAATTGTCGACGACAAGAGACGATTCATGCACAGAAATGTCGTTAGCTGAAATGTTAAGCGGAGACACACGTTAAGGAAACAGAAGAAGAAGACACGGAAGGGATGAGACTCAGCAAACAATTCATCAGCAAACCAATTCATTTGCTTAAACAACTCTGAACCGGTTGCTACGCATGAAATAAAACCTTTACACGGTCGACTGCTACTATCCTAAGGACTTCTACAGAGACCCAGGTTCTGTTAAAGCATACCCTATACGGCCTACAGGGTATTGAAATTAAATTACAAGACAAAAATTTCCTGAAAACGGGTCTTTTGCAAGTTTTTACAATTTGCAAACAATAACTGAGCTGATACGTGAAATTATCAAGCAACAGGAAGATATATTCAAAATGAAGATTTTATCAGCTCAACACGCACAGTTGAAAAGCGAAATTACGCTGACCTCTATCCGCAACTCCCTTGCTTCGTTTGCTGCGTCTCATCCCTTCCACGTCTTCCGTCTCTGCATCCTTTTGTCTACGCGCGTCTTTTGCACGTTCCACAACCTCTTCCTCGTCGCTCGCATGTGTGACTAAGTTACTTGTATACAACTGAAAAAGTAATCAGATGTAGCAGCGATGAAAACACAACACACACCTTCACCACATAATTCATATGCAGAAGACTTTTTGTAACTTCAAATGTTCACATTATTGCACACACACACACACAACCCAACACAAACACACCTTCACTATAATCACTGATTATTATGCTAAACGAAATGAGAGGTTGCAGTTTTCATTTTTACTGATCCAGAACACACGAGAAATCAAGAAATCAATAAACTACGGCTTACCTGGGCAAGAATTTTACGAGGCAGCGGTCTGCCGGGAAGGACTAGAAGTCGTTCAACTCCGCCAGACTCCTTCCACTGCATCAATTTCTTAGTGGGAGGAGCCAAGTCAAGTGGAGTGACAAGGTCGTCTCCATGGGCCAACTGGACCTTCATCGCCTCACTTGATATCGCCTTCAGCTCGTCAACAATCAGCTTACGCTTCTTCTTCGCCTTTCTTTCCGTGCCTACAATAGACGATGAAAGACAATAGACGATGAAAGACTAAAAATAAATAATATGAACAGTAAGGGATGCATATAAAGAAATCTTTTGTGGACCTCTTAAGATTTGGGGAGAAAAAACTGATAGTTCATGAACGTCACTTCATTGTTTGGGAAACTCTTGCCACCAATGAGATTTTTAAAGGTGATGTATAAATGTATAATAATCCTGATACCTATACAAAATCCCATGCATACATGATGCCATGCCGTGAGCATGAAGCCTGCATCAACAGCCACACGAAGCAGTTGTTTCACCACATGTGAAAGTTAGAAAGAAGGTCATGGATTATAGCCATAAAGTCAGCAACTGTGGCTTTTCACTTAAATCTTAAGACTGTTTTCATTATTGAACATACGAGCATAGCAAACAGTAGAAGCCATAGATGTCACATCAAGATGTAAACTAATCAAGCAATATTCAAAACACTTGGGAGACTATAATGGACATCTTTGACGCTGTTACTCACCTACACTAGTGACATCTATTGGCATAAGTGCAAATGCCTCCGCTTCGTTTGTAATCAGAGTCGTCTGGTCAACGCCAACGAGAGTCGTCTGCTCCGTTGCCACGGGAACGTCTTGCTCCCGATGTTCATAAACATCTGTTGATAAGAAAACGATTAGACACTCTGTTGGACTATGCAGCAGATTTCATCCGACAAAATATATTGATGGAAAATGTCCAGTTAAATAGAAAAACAATCTGTAGTGGACAGTTTGTCGGTATGAGAGGAGAGGAACAGTGAATCTGGTTACCAGTGATTAAAGCAGATTGCTTAAAAATACGCACAAAATAAGACAAAATGTAGAGCAGTATCTGATCAATAGTATCCACTGTACAATGTATCTGATCAATAGTATCCACTGTACAATCACTTGCGCCTAACAAGCAATCTTACCTGACCAACTAGAAACTAACATCTGATCAAAACAGACGAGTCATAAGACCATACCTGCATCTGGCTGTGAGTGATGGACAATTGCGTCAGCTGCCGGAGCCGGAAGAGGCTCGATGACGGACTCCGGCTCCTCAAACAAACGATCGGACTTATCGACCATATTCTCATCTAACAGAAAAATGCAAGAAAAGTCACAACTCAATTTGCATTCCTACAATAATTCCTAAGGGTCATTCCACGTCAACTCAACCAGGGGTGTACACCACACCCCTTTGGATTTTTCTGAAAATTTTTGTACATAAACTACATGCAATATGATGAATAAAAGTGAAAATTTGAGCAGAATATCTCAAAATTTGACCGAGATATTAATTTTTGAAGTTAATGATCAAAAAACGTACCGCGAGAAAACGGCATGATCCACCAAGTTTGGACTGTTATATCTCAGCCAAGAAACGAGCTAGAGGGCTGAAATATTTTTTGTCCAATCAGTTTTTTGTGCTCTTTCCAAATATGCAAGAACCAGGATGGAGTTATTTTTGGTTTTTAATAAAAAAATTAGTAAATATCGCACAGATGCCAATTCTCACTCAAGTTGTGGACATCATGTCACCAGGCAGGAATGAGATATAATAATACTTGTACTGGTTTTATATTGAGGCACATTGGTGCTCATCAGACATATAGTCAGTATCTGATTAGTCTCATCATTAGTGTGTTTTCCACCGACGTTTTCCTTGTCGTGATCGTGAAAATAGAGTCCAAAGATCATCAAAAAAGTGGCAATGTGTATCTTTTGAAATTGATGAAAATTTGCACATATGTTGAGGACATGTAGATCCTTAATTGGTGCAAAATTCAGGATGGTGTTCAGCTCCGTTTCTGGAAAATAATTTTTTGAAGTCGACCAATAATTACTGTGTCGCAAGCAAATGGCATGATCTACAATGTTTGGACTATCATATCTAGACCAGGAAATGAACCAGAGGACTGATATTGTTGTCATGTAATCAGTTTCTTATGCTCTTTCCAGGGATGTAAGAATCTTGGTTGTATTCCTTGTAATTTTTTATTTATAAATTTGTAATTATTGCGCAAATGCCAATTTACATTTATTCGGACATGAAAATGGCATGACCCACAATGTTTGGACTGTCGTATCTTAGCCAGGAAATGAATCAGAGGACTGATATTGTTGTCATGTAATCAGTTTCTTATGCTCTTTCCAGGGATGTAAGAATCTTGGTTGTATTCCTTGTGATTTTTTATTTATAAATTTGTAATTATTGCGCAAATGCCAATTTACATTTATTCGGACATGAAAACGGCATGATCCACAATGTTTCGACTGTCATATCTAGACCAGGAAATGAATCAGAGGACTGATATTGTTGTCATGTAATCAGTTTCTTGTGCTCTTTCTAGTTATGTAAGAATTTTGGTTACATTTCTTGTGATTTTTAATTTATAAGGTTGTAAATATTTCACAGCTGCCAATTTCCGTATATATTTTTGGAAATGCATAATTGTATATATCTCAGATGTATCCTCTTTCATATGATGATGACTCGCTTAGATAGCTTAATATCATCCAAATAATTTTTAACTTTCATCTATTACCATAATTAACATTGTGTGGAATGGAAAATTGTGAGTCATTATCATATGAAAGTAGTATTAACTGAGTAAATCTAAAATATACAATTATGTGTCTGGATGAATGTAAATTGGCATTTGCGCAATATTTGCAAATTTATAAATTAAAAATCACAAGAAATGTAACCAACATTTTTGCATACATGGAAAGAGCACAAGCATTTGACTACATGACAACAATATCAGCCCTCTGATTCATTTCCTGGTCTAGATATGACAGTCGAAACATTGTGGATCATGCCGTTTTCATGTCCGAATAAATGTAAATTGGCATTTGCGCAATAATTACAAATTTATAAATAAAACATCACAAGGAATACAACCAAGATTCTTACTTCCCTGGAAAGAGCATAAGAAACCGATTACATGACAACAATATCAGTCCTCTGATTCATTTCCTGGCTTAGATATGACAACCCAAACATTGTGGTTCATGCGATTTTCATGTCCGAATAAATGTAAACTGGTATTTGCGCAATAATTACAAATTTATAAATAAAAAATCACAAGGAATACAACCAAGATTCTTACATCCCTGGAAAGAGCATAAGAAACTGATTACATGACAACAATATCAGTCCTCTGATTCATTTCCTGGCTTAGATATGACAGTCCAAACATTGTGGGTCATGCCATTTTCATGTCCGAATAAATGTAAATTGGCATTTGCGCAATAATTACAAATTTATAAATAAAAAATCACAAGGAATACAACCAAGATTCTTACATCCCTGGAAAGAGCATAAGAAACTGATTACATGACAACAATATCAGTCCTCTGGTTCATTTCCTGGTCTAGATATGATAGTCCAAACATTGTAGATCATGCCATTTGCTCGCGACACAGTAATTATTGGTCGACTTCAAAAAATTATTTTCCAGAAACGGAGCTGAACACCATCCTGAATTTTGCACCAATTAAGGATCTACATGTCCTCAATATATGTGCAAATTTTCATCAATTTCAAAAGATACACATTGCCACTTTTTTGATGATCTTTGGACTCTATTTTCACGATCACGACAAGGAAAACGTCGGTGGAAAACACACTAATGATGAGACTAATCAGATACTGACTATATGTCTGATGAGCACCAATGTGCCTCAATATAAAACCAGTACAAATATTATTATATCTCATTCCTGCCTGGTGACATGATGTCCACAACTTGAGTGAGAATTGGCATCTGTGCGATATTTACTAATTTTTTTATTAAAAACCAAAAATAACTCCATCCTGGTTCTTGCATATTTGGAAAGAGCACAAAAAACTGATTGGACAAAAAATATTTCAGCCCTCTAGCTCGTTTCTTGGCTGAGATATAACAGTCCAAACTTGGTGGATCATGCCGTTTTCTCGCGGTACGTTTTTTGATCATTAACTTCAAAAATTAATATCTCGGTCAAATTTTGAGATATTCTGCTCAAATTTTCACTTTTATTCATCATATTGCATGTAGTTTATGTACAAAATTTTTCAGAAAAATCCAAAGGGGTGTGGTGGCAAATTGTCATTTTACTGGTTGAGTTGACATGGAATGACCCCTAAACGCTGTGCTATTTTTCCTTTTTACGAATTTCTCACTATTCCCTACACTCATTTCATCAACATACATGTCATCATCTACATCATCAGTTCTCTAAGTTCTGTCGTTATGAGACATTTATCTGACCCTCTAAACAAGACTAAGTAACCTCTAACATGGCAACATGCATATTTGATGTCATTTGTCGAGCATCATGATAGAGAAACGTTTTCAATGAAAGGTGAACAAATATATCTGTAACACAAGCAGACCACATCAAGCTTAACACATTCACCGCCTACACGCCATGTTAAATGACTGGCTGTACTACGAGTTAACTCGTAGTAGGCGGCCAATGTGTTAAGAAATGTTTTCAATCATTGCCAGTGATTATCATTATAATACTAAGAAATATGTCACAATCAACAAAGTAAGATTGTCATGAAGAACATATCTATCAAATTATAGAATACTAACAAAGAAACTTGTAAAGAAGAAGAATAATAATAACAATTTCAATAGCGCCATAACATAGAATACAAGGGCACCTTACATACAACTGACAACAGAATAGGCCTTACAATAAATAAGTCGAGTCCAGATGGGCGCTTTAGCCACTGTCTTCACAGCCATGAGAGACACAGACATAACCCAACAAAAGAATTACAGCAGAGAGACATATAGCACAACACCAACTTACGCACATAACATATATGTGAGTGCCTCTGAGTAGACTTCCTGAAGGGGTGCTATATAAGTTTTCGGAATGAATGAATAAATGAATATATAAACAGATCTTTCTTACAACATTTCCAAACTCTTAAAAGTTAGCTTACCAAAGACATTAGTGTCCAGCCGCGTTCCAAAGTCTTCCCTATCGGAGTCATCATCCTCGATCCCTGCTGGGCCTTCTGTCAATGAAAACAACCAACATCATCAAAGTCAGTCACACTAATTAATAAGAATCATATAGACATCAATAAAAACAGCAATAGCAATGCCAACCAGTGCCAAATTGTGAACCTAAACAGAAATTAAAACACAGAAACGATGCATTTTTCAATCTGCCAACAATTCATTGGTCATTGCGTGTCATCATTTGTCAATAAAACCTAAAAGGCATGAGAAACCAGTCCCAGTTACATGCTACAGACATAAAAAAGATAAACGCAATTCTACAAATTAACAAAAATATGTTAAATAGTAAAGACTAATTTTTCTGTAAGTGAACCAGCGAAATCAAATCTTTAGTCAGTCCATTTAGTCTGCCTGATAATTAGTTTTCAAAAAACCAGTTAAACACAAATGCGATATAAACAATCTTTCCACAGAAAAATCTTCAACTTCAGTCGGCATAATAGTTACCATAGTCAGACAAATCGTCTGCAACAATTGGTACGCTGGCAGGCGGGTGAAAATCTGACCCAGCGACGACCTCAACCTGCTCCACAGTTGGTTCGATGACATCTTCGTCGTTATCCACCTCCATTGGCATTTCGTCCGGCACCGCATCCATCACAGCACTCGCATCAGGTGATTCGGCTTCGGAGTCTGGAGGCGGTCTCACGGACGCAACGTACAGCGGATCATCCAAACGAATGTCGGGCATAACGAAACTATCGAATCCAATCTCCCCTAAACAACGGACAAGAAAAAAGGCAAATGAAGGAGAAATCTTGCTACAAAATTTGCTAGAAACACAAACCTTTTCCCATAAGTTTCACATTTCAGTGCATTAGTATCAACGGTCATTAAAAAATAAACTACACAAAAGACTGAATGGAGTATCAAACTCAAATCAATAAATGCTAAAACATAAAAAACCTCATTTAAATTTCTTTAATACACAAAATGAAATATACTTTTCAGATATATAGACATCTATACATGCAACTATTTGAAGTAAAATCCAGCAAATGAATTTTAAACAGGCTAGAAAAAGAATATAAAACAGCAACTAGCATAACATAAGTGTACATTTGTAACCTCAAGAAAAATCTCATCAGCCACAAGCCCGAACAAAGCATGGAGATGCCATGATCAAACAACACAGACTTTAATGCAGAAAGAGGAATGTGACAGACTAATTAGTCCACTTTGATTTTAAAAGAAAGACTGCCTCAGGATACATGGTCAACAATGGCAAAACCCTCTAAGCTGGATAGAGGGACGACACAGACATCATGGAAGGACTCATGACCCACGATGAGGCAGAAAAAAATCAAGGATCAATGGGCAAATTTCACATAATCAGGCAAAATTAAACGACGAGTAAAGTAACATTTTATTTACCAAATCCATCGTCCCCAATGAACGATCGCTCTCCAAATTCCTCTCTAATTGTTATCTCCTCAGGTCGACATTGGTTGAAGTTATACTGAGACGGCAATTCAAAATCACTACAAACACAAACAATCATAATTTCCACAAATGAATCACAAATACAATATAAAAAAACAAACATGGGAACTAACATGAATACAAACATTATTAAAGCACCATCAACGCCAACAATATCACAAAAAAACTGAACTTTGGCGAATTGCAATTGAAGTAGTAGCACCTTTCAAAACCTTCATTGTAAAGGTTAAGAACAACAGTCAAATTCATAAAGTCAGCTAAATTAACGTGCACACTATTTTACTATGGCAAAATAAAACTGAAATAATAAACATATAAGATTTTACAGAGTGCTAAAATCTGAACAGTGAAACTTCACAAGTAAACTATATAACAGCATCGTCAATTTTCCCTTATCCCGGCTAAATGCTCAAGATGATAAAATTCAAAACACAAATGGAATTAGGTCATCATTACATAATTGTGGGGCACGATGCTATAATGGAGGCTTAGGTGCCCTGGACCCGGAGGGTTCCAGGTTTGAATCCACGTCAAGCCGCCAAGTAGAGACCTTGAGCAAGTCCTTCACTTGCAATTGCTCATGCGCTTCAGTGTGAAAACCTATGCAGGTTCACCGCAGTAGTCGGGAGCGTCTCTGAGTAGAAAGCTTGAAGCAGCGCTATAGCAAATGCGAGAAATAAATAAATAAATCACGAGCCATAGTCAGTTATTAACCATGAATAGGAGTAGGTATATAGGGATTATAAACCACTACACCACCGCGTGGGGCACGGTGGTGTAGTGGTGGGGTTATTGCCTTGAAGCCGGAAGGTTTGAGGTTTGAATCCACCTCAAGTCGCCGCGTTGGGACTAGGGAATGTAATCCCGGGGCATTCTGTCAATCCCGGGATTACGGGATTAAAAATAAGTCAATCCCGGGATACCGGGATCCCGGGATTGGTCCATTTCGACCAAAAATTTTCACTGCCTATTTCCTTTGTCTTTAATATACAACATAAATCACTATAATAAAAGCCTAATAAAGTTGTGGAGTTGTGTCATTGGCTTGATACTGATAATAGAAGATATGCAAATGTTCAATGTTCGTCTTAATCGTCCATAATGAACACCTTTTTACGGTAAAACGATCGCAAAAAACAAAGCATCAATCGTAGTCTCCAAGCCGTAACCGTATCTTAGTGCACAGAAATCATGCCACTGAAAACGCTCATTTCGTCTCAACTGACGTAGGCGGGATTGACAGTAGACCTAAGTAATTATACGAAAGTGCCAAAAAGTGGCCTCGTATGTCTGTTGATTCAAAAACTAGCCTACAAGTGGTCTCCATCAAGTCCTCATGCAGTCGGAGTGTTTGCACTTGAGCCTACGCGTTCAATTAAATTAATATTTTAGATATCAACTAGGGTGACTGTTAAAGAGGTCCTAAGTCTCCTAACCGAGTGTATAGGCTTTGGCCTACTTGATCTAATGCTACGCAGTAATTTTGGCAACAGAATGATTTGGCCAACAGAGCGGAAAAGTTTAACTAGAGAGGCTTAGACCTTAGGCCTATGGAGACACACCTTGTGAAATTAGCCCTATAGTTGGTGATCCCAACGCCTAATTCCTGTTCACTCTCCTTTCTTTTCTATATCAAGACGTTTAACCTGCAGACTAGCTATAGGCCTATATATACACCGAGCTGCACCTACATGTAAGCCTGATTGGTTCTGCTTCTAAGAAACGAGCACAGCCTGCATAGGCATATAATATACATGCCCTATAATACTAAGTAAATTAGAAACTAATTACGGAAGCACAATGTTTAAAAAAAACAATCTATTTAAAATATTACGTTTTCGAGCGGCATAACTGACACCTTGCTCGCTGCCCATTGTTCTCTTTCAAAATACTCCCAGACACCACTTTTGGAAGAGGCATACTAAATCTATCAGATATTTTACCTAAAATGAGTTTGGAGTCTTTTCAACAATTCTATATAATATGATTGACTTCGTGGAAGACATCGATCGTATAGCAGTGGGTCAAATTGGTACACTTATGGAATAGGCTACGCTGTTTACTTCAACGTTGATTTCGAAATGCAGCAGCAGCTGCAGGACCAGTGAAAGCAGAGTCATTAGGCAGTGACCGGTTGGCAGCAGCAGAGTTAATTGATTAATTATGATACAACGGTCCGGATTCAGGTCTGAGGGCAACAGGTGATCAATGCACTTAGACGCTGGCACGGACTGACTGACCCAAGACCTCTGCACTATGAACCGAAGCAGCGGGAAGCTAGCAGCAGGGTTCCACCTCTGTATGCTACTATGTATACGTCTTTATCTGTCTCTGTACGCTAGCCTCTGCCTGTCTGTCGAATTGGCGCCTTCCGAGCATTGACCAGGAAAGAATTTAGAGTTAAATAAAGTAATTTCAATGGAAAAACTGTAGTCCCGGACGCACGGGATTTCATCTTTGCTAATCCCGGGATTTCGGGATTGAAAAAAGTCCGGGATTATCGGGATCCCGATATTCGAGATCCCGGGATTACATTCCCTAGTTGGGACCTTGGGCAAGTCCTTCACTCGCAATTGCTCAGCGCTTCAGCGTGAAACTCCGATGCAGTGTCCGCTCTGCAGTCGGGAGCGCCTCTGAGTAGAGTGCTTGAAGGGGCGCTATAACAAGTGCACATACAAACAAAATAAACATAAAAGGCACGATGGTCTTAACGTTTAAATTAAATGTTAAACGTGAATACATACGCCATGTCGACCATCACGTTTTCAAAATCGTAGAAGTTCTCGGCGAGCGTGATTGCTGCAACGGCCGCCTCACGGTTTTCCTCTGGCAGGTCGACAGTTCCCGGTCGAAAAGCCATTTTAATTTTGACGAGCGCTTCATTGCAGTCGGCGAGCAGGTACTTGGCCTTCCGCGAGTAGATCCTGACGACTCCAAGCAGCAGGTGCCCTGATGTGCGTAAAGCCAGTTTCACCTGTCGAATAATTCATGCAGAACAACATTACTTAACTCGTTAGCGACAAAACATCTGATAATGCAAATTTATATAAGCACAGTCATACAGGGTTATCAGTTTTCTTACTGCCAGCTACTAAACAGAAAATCTGAAGCTGAAAAGAGATAAAGTGCTACATAAGCAACAAACTGTATGACACTGTCGCAAGTGCAGTAAATAAGACACAAGCAGAGAGCATATTTTCTATTGTTTTGCTACAAGACAATACTAAAGCAGTTTGCACACTTGTAATGCAACGATCAAACCAGGGCTTAAAGTGGCCTGGGTGGCCGTGGATGGCGTCCAGGCACTTATTTTCAAATATGAACACCATTCTGCCACTTAATAGGCCAGCACAACATAGAAAGGTAGAGGGCATCCAGGCACTTCTTTTTCTACAATTTAAGCAGTGGATCAAACGAAGTTCTGTCCTGTTCAATTAATCCTTTACAGACCAAAGTGTAGTAAATAGTACACGAAATCCTACACCGGGTATACCCTCAATCGGTAAAGTGTTAAACCAAATGAAGTCGCAGCAAAACTAGAGTCTAGAACCTGACGGCATGGAAGTCCTACCTTGGGCTGTATGATAGCATCAACGCTGTCTTCAATGTCTGTCTCGAAGATGTGTGCCTTGGTCAACTTCTTGTCCCAATGGGCCGCCAGCCAGATCTTGGCCAACGGACCCTTCTTGCTTAAGACGAAATGGGCGTAGAACATGATCTTCTAGTATAAAAATACTGTCACAAAACAAAACAAATACATTCTCAGTGTTTTCACAGAAAAATATTCTTCTCCAGACAGAAATTTAAAAAATACCAGAAATACTTAATACCAAGTTGCGTGCTCAAACTTACACATAACTTTAAAATGTATAAAACACAAACATAGAATTTGCATCACCAAAAGACAATCAGCAATAAAATATCTGAATTCACATCCCATTACTATGATTAAAAAATAATAATAATTAAAGATAGTAAATCAACCCCAGCTGCTTCACCTCTGAATTAGCAACATAAATAATAAAGCATAATCACGTGATTTTTCCTATCTACAATTTTGATCATTTGGCAAACGTGCAAAGAATACATTTAGCCAAAAGTTGGCTGCAATTTTGACTGAAGGCACCAGACAGCAGCTAAGTGCCGTGTTGCTCTGCTCATCACTTCAAGTAGCCGATCCAGCTCAAGTGCTCAACAAGCACTGCTATCTGTTCGACGTCAACCTTGCGTCTCACTTGCAAAAGTGATAGCTTAACAATGTTTCAAGACCCATACCTTAACAACCGATGACAATCCTCAGAATATGGTCTCGATAGTGAACTTTTAAACAAAATAATCTACCCAAATAGTTTAGAAAATAATGACGCCAAGAACAGCAACAATGCACTGTAAATTAAAAGTCAGACATTTCCATTCACTTCGTCAATTCCGTGTCGTTATTATTTTTGTTTACCTTAATAACTATAATTGGATCTCTTTCTGCATTAGTAATCTAGGGCTGCCAACCGTCCCGGATTCACCGGGACAGTCCCGGAATCGGCCCTGTGCGTCCCGTGTCCCGGATTGATCTCAAATTGTCCCGGAATTTGCTCTAGAGATCCACTTAGCAAATGTTGTTCTTATTTTGCTTCTTAAACTCAACCAGTTGTACACTTATTTCTTGCATTCTGCTCTCTATCCGACCTAACGTTGGCTGAACATCGGATGTTGAACAGCACTTTGCTGAAGTCTTCAAAACTGTGCAAAGCACTGACAATCAGTTTAGCATAATATTATTGTGTACTATGTAGACAAACTGTAAATCTAATTAATGCTTTTTGGGAGCGTTCTGCATTATGAACGACCTGCAATCGCAATAACATCTGGACACGGACAGTCCAACAACCATAGTAGAACTGCTGCTTTATATAAATTTTAGCATGCCATATGCGCTTATTACTAATTTACTACGACTTTATGCCCATTGTTTTGGAACTGCTTGGAGCTCAGAAGTAGAATTTTAAAATAAGTTCTGCTCTCCGGTCACAAGCCTATGAGCCTAGGATAGGGTAGACTATACCTATAAATTACTATCAGGTTGGATTCATAATCTTACTCTGATAGGGTTACTGGGCTAGGCCGATATGTGACTGCAGTTTAAAGTTGCAATAACGTCTACTTGAAGTTGATCCTATAGTATTTAATTTTATGCTGGGCTGATAAAAACATTTTACATTGTGCGGCTATAATTTATGTGGATGTGTAAATTGTTAATGGCACATTGAGTGGTTGCATGGGCGTCCCGGAATGGCAAAATCAAAAGTTGGCAGCCCTATAGTAATCGCATGTATTATATACCATTAAGTTCAGTTGCTAAAGTATCATCAGTTTTGCAATCAGTAACTAACTTTGAGCGATTTTGCGCATAAACACCGGAACTCGTCAATAACAGCTCACCGTATCAAATTCACAGAAAATAATATTTATATCCAGTCGCAATTAAGCCAAAATCACGTAGGTGCGTGTAGTTCGCTGAGGCTCGCAATCAACAACACCCATCAAAGCAGTTTCACACTTCGCTCCAATTTTGTTTCACATGCATGATAATCAGCCATCAAACAACGTTTTTCTACAATAAATAATAAATGGAAAGAAGGAAGTTGTATTTATTTAATAAGAAACTTACAATTTGCTGACACTTTACACAAGAATGGCGCTCTTTCTCAAACTCTCTTCCGGTATAGTTAAGTAACAAGAAAGCTGCATCTGGTGCTGTAAGATTCGGTAAAAAAATTAGTAACGATGATACACAGAAGTCCTGTAGTGAACCACATTCAAGATTTTGATGAATATTAAATTTTGATCAACTGTCAAACTTCATCATGGTTCCTGCCCACCATTGAATGGCAATAAGTGCAAAATAAACAGGGCTACCGAGAGTGCCAAGATGGGATTAAAATATGCATGACCAGGGCCGGATTAACCAGTATGCCATGTCTGCCATGGCGGCGGGCCCCCCGTCGTCAGGGGGCCCCCCGTGCGGGAACAACAAGAATTTTTAATGTGAATTTTCCCATTTATTCAACTTCACTTAAAGGACAGTGTGCAAATTTATGTCAATTGCTGATTGATTTTTATGAGCGAACATTGCACTGCGGGCCCCTATAACTCTTAGAGCACCGGTACAAGATCCTTGACATAATATTATAATTGTATTGACGAAAGCAAACGATGCCAAAAAACAAAATATTTCAACTTTCCAGTGCTCAAGCAAGGCGAATAGCCAAAGAACCCTATGGTAGGGAAAAAAATAGAGTAAATTCCTCTGTTCCAAAACTGGATTTTTTTCATAAACTGCAGATGGGTCAAGGGAAAGGGATGGATCGGTAAGTTTAATGGTACAGTTAGGCCCAAAGCGCCATGCACTGAAGGTAATAGGCCTAGGCTACATCTAAAGAACCTGAAGTGTGTGAGTTTGCTGTCTTAAAGGTTACAACGCATATATCTTCTATGGTCTATTATTTAGGTAGCCTACTGCTTCTTTCAATGATACTCTTCACCAGTTTGCCGCCGCCATTTGCAGAATAGTGTGAACCACGCTATAGCATGGGCGCTCGCGTAGGGGGAGACTTGGCTTTTAAAAGAAGTGGAAACAAATCCCAAGAAGTGGAAACAAATCCCAAGAAGTGGAAACAAATCTCAAGGAGTGGAAACAAATCTCAAGAAGTCGCAACAAATCCCAAGGAGTCGCAACAAATCCCAAGAAGTGGAAACAAATCCCAAGAAGTCGCAACAAATCCCAAGAAGTGGAAACAAATCCCAAGAAGTGGAAACAAATTCCAAGAAGTGGAAACAAATCCCAAGAAGTGGAAACAAATCCCAAGAAGTGGAAACAAATCCCAAGAAGTCGCAACAAATCCCAAGAAGTGGAAACAAATCCCAAGAAGTGGAAACAAATCCCAAGAAGTCGCCAAAAATCCCAAGAAGTGGAAACATATCCCAAGAAGTGGAAACATATCCCAAGAAGTCGCAAAAATCCCAAGAAGTGGAAACAAATCCCAAGAAGTGGAAACAAATCCAAAGAAGTGGAAACAAATCCCAAGAAGTGGAAACAAATCCCAAGAAGTGGAAACAAATCCCAAGAAGTCGCAACAAATCCCAAGAAATCGCAAAAATCCCAAGAAGTGGAAACAAATCCCAAGAAGTCGCAAAAATTCCAAGAAGTGGAAACAAATCCCAAGAAGTGGAAACAAATCCCAAGAAGTGGAAACAAATCCCAAGAAATCGCAAAAATCCCAAGAAGTGGAAACAAATCCCAAGAAGTCGCAAAAATCCCAAGAAGTCGCAACAAATCCCAAGAAGTGGAAACAAATCCCAAGAAGTGGAAACAAATCCCAAGAAGTGGAAACAAATCCCAAGAAGTGGAAACAAATCCCAAGAAGTCGCAAAAATCCCAAGAAGTGGAAACAAATCTCAGGGAGTCGCAACAAATCCCAAGAAGTGGAAACAAATCCCAAGAAGTGGAAACAAATTCCAAGAAGTGGAAACAAATCCCAAGAAGTGGAAACAAATCCCAAGAAGTCGCAACAAATCCCAAGAAGTGGAAACAAATTCCAAGAAGTGGAAACAAATCTCAGGGAGTCGCAACAAATCCCAAGAAGTGGAAACAAATCCCAAGAAGTGGAAACAAATTCCAAGAAGTGGAAACAAATCCCAAGAAGTGGAAACAAATCCCAAGAAATCGCAAAAATCCCAAGAAGTCGCAAAAATCCCAAGAAGTGGAAACAAATCCCAAGAAGTGGAAACAAATCCCAAGAAGTGGAAACAAATCCCAAGAAGTGGAAACAAATCTCAAGGAGTGGAAACAAATCTCAAGAAGTCGCAACAAATCCCAAGGAGTCGCAACAAATCCCAAGAAGTGGAAACAAATCCAAAGAAGTCGCAAAAATCCCAAGAAAAGGAAACAAATCCCAAGAAGTGGAAACAAATTCCCAAGAAGTGGAAACAAATCCCAAGAAGTGGAAACAAATCCCAAGAAGTGGAAACAAATCCCAAGAAGTCGCAAAAATCCCAAGAAGTGGAAACAAATCTCAGGGAGTCGCAACAAATCCCAAGAAGTGGAAACAAATCCCAAGAAGTGGAAACAAATTCCAAGAAGTGGAAACAAATCCCAAGAAGTGGAAACATATCCCAAGAAGTCGCAAAAATCCCAAGAAGTGGAAACAAATCCCAAGAAGTGGAAACAAATCCAAAGAAGTGGAAACAAATCCCAAGAAGTGGAAACAAATCCCAAGAAGTGGAAACAAATCCCAAGAAGTGGAAACAAATCCCAAGAAGTGGAAACATATCCCAAGAAGTGGCAACAAATACCAAGAAGTGGAAACAAATCCCAAGAAGTGGAAACAAATCCCAAGAAGTGGAAACAAATCCCAAGAAGTGGAAACATATCCCAAGAAGTCGCAACAAATCCCAAGAAGTGGAAACAAATCCCAAGAAGTGGAAACAAATCCCAAGAAGTGGAAACAAATCCCAAGAAGTGGAAACAAATCCCAAGAAGTGGAAACAAATCCCAAGAAATCGCAAAAATCCCAAGAAGTGGAAACAAATCCCAAGAAGTCGCAAAAATCCCAAGAAGTGGAAACAAATCCCAAGAAGTGGAAACAAATCCCAAGAAGTCGCAACAAATCCCAAGAAGTGGAAACAAATCCCAAGAAGTGGAAACAAATCCCAAGAAGTGGAAACAAATCCCAAGAAGTGGAAACAAATCCCAAGAAGTGGAAACAAATCCCAAGAAGTGGAAACATATCCCAAGAAGTCGCAACAAATCCCAAGAAGTGGAAACCAATCCCAAGAAGTGGAAACAAATCCCAAGAAGTGGAAACAAATCCCAAGAAGTGGAAACAAATCCCAAGAAGTGGAAACAAATTCCAAGAAGTGGAAACAAATCCCAAGAAGTGGAAACAAATCCCAAGAAGTGAAAACAATTCCCAAGAAGTCGCAACAAATCCCAAGAAGTCGCAACAAATCTCAAGAAGTGGAAACAAATCCCAAGAAGTCGCAACAAATCCCAAGAAGTGGAAACAAATCCCAAGAAGTGGAAACAAATCCCAAGAAGTGGAAACAAATCCCAAGAAGTCGCAACAAATCCCAAGGAGTCGCAACAAATCCTCAAGTTGGCAAGGGGCCTCCATATTTAGCTGATCATTATGCCTATTTTTGTGAATGTATATTTGTTAAAATGGCGCATTCACTTGGGGCCTCCAATTCGGTCTTGTACATGCCTCAACAAACCATGGCACTGCCATATAGCAGATCTAAATGCAAATACCATACTGATTTGGGTGTAAGAATAGGCTCGCCATTTAAAACTAATTCAGGCCATTTGAGTCTACTTTCTCAAACACAACGTTTATAACTTATTCTAAACACTAGCCTAATGGAGTGAAGTCACGAAATAAAACCTGCATGAGGTCCCTCAAATGAAACCTGTGTAGACCCCAGATGTCATTGGGACGTGTATGGTCTCAAGTTTGTAAGGGGCCTCTAAATTTATCTGGCATTTAATAATTATACTTTTCATGACTGTTAATTCATTCCTGAAACTACGCACCGAATTATACATTTACTCAAAACATACAAAATAATATAACCAAACCAATACAGCAATTGTCCTCCAACCAAGGGCTGATGCTTAGAGGGGACAGGGACACGGACCCCACAATTTGTGATGGAGACGGAGTCCTTATATTCTCCCAATATTTCAGAAATTTTCCATAAGTATTATAATGTTTTTCATTTTATCCATTGTCTTTCCATAATGATCAATTCTGTTAAGATGACAGCTTAAAATACGACGATTAGTCTACAGTGTGCAAATCGAAAATTAAACAATGAAGAAGGGAAATTTATTGAAGTCTTAAAACATGTCTCTAAGCACTGAAATTATGAACAATTTTGTTAGGATGACAGCTTCAAATGCAACAGCTACAGTGGACAAAATCGAAAAGTTTTAACAATTGGAAGGCGACACTCTGAAGTCCTAAACCATGAACAACAGCATTGAAAAAAGAGCAATTTTGCTATGCTGACAGCTTAAAATTCTACCTGTACAGTGTGCAAATTTCAAAAATTTTAACACAGCTTAAGGTTCAGGGGCCTCGAGTTTTTTTTGGGGGGGGCCTCAGGTACCCTAGCGCCGGTGTCACGAAATAGAGTATCCCCCGTATTAATTGTATCCCCCCAAATTATAAAAAGTCGAAGAAACCGCTTCCGCGTGTATTTTGCTTTGCAAATTGATTTTCAACTGCTTTGTTTTGAACAATGACACTAAAAAAAAAAAAAAAAAAACTTTAAAAAATATCTTATTGTTAATTAATGGTTCTTGTTTTACCATGTTATATATGTCACCACTTTGATCTTCCCAGTCTGATCATCATAGCTTGGCATTTCCAATTTATATACCACTTATACTCCCACTCTATATTTTATGCTGTGTCCCTATTGCATCACTTCCTCATCTCTGTCTTTGATGAAAGTCCTACTTTGAATTAATTACTATTTGTCTTCTTCTCCTTCTGTCTCTTTCTGTTTTCTTTTCTTTATTTTGCTTAATAATAATTTTCATCCTCAGCTGTCATGATAATTTTCTTTCTTTTTTCCTGTTAGTGGGTGCCTAGGCTAGCGGGGTCATTTCCTTTCTAGGTCTCCCTTTCACAGGGATCATTTAATTCTATAACTGCTGATACTTTGTTTATAACTTACTTTGTGTTTACTCTTTTCTCTCGTCAGTGCGTTTTATTGTCAATTGTTTTTTCTCATGCATTGATCTCTATGAATAAACGGATTTGAACAGGTATGTTCATTCCTACTAAATAGTTTGTTTTGCCCTGTTTTTAGAGCACTTAAAACATTTAAAACACTTAAAAACACTCAAAGTCACTGAATAAATTCGAGTTGCCTTTATCTGAGTATTGCCTAGGACACTTAAAACAATTATAGTCACTTTAAATTTTGATTACGGCATACATTTTTTTATTATGCACATTTTTCAAAAAAGGGGATAGAATGGTTTATCCCTCCGGATAGTATAGACCGGTTAATTCCATCCGGGGGGATAGATTAATTCATCCCACCGGATAGCTTTCAGGGGGGATACTCCGTTTCGTGTCACCGGCACTGAGGACCGTAGCGCGTGGACATGCATCCGACCAGCGAGAGTCCTTGTGACGATCGAGGGTGGGTGGGCGTGCTGATATCTAATACCAAGTAATCGACTCGCAGGTGTCCGTCCGAGATACGTGTGTCTTGCCGAGCTCCGTGATATCCGCCGACGGAAGCAGCGGCAACATCAACAGCAGCAGCAGCAGCAGCAGCATCAACAGCAGCAACAACAGCAGCATCAACATCAGCAGCAACCGTAGCAGCAGCGCAGGTTGGCATGCAGCGCCCAGTGCCGAGAGAGATGCTTATGCAATCACCTGCAACTGTATCACTCCTTAATGGCCCTATAATAATAAATAGTCTAAGAGCTTGTACACACCGCCTATCTGCTAGTAAACGTAGACGATTGTTGGGGCTGTCAAAACGTTTTGCTCCTGTGAAACTCTTCCGGAATGAAGTAGCCTATAGAATGCCAATTATGGTGGTCCCATATTTTTTTCAACATCATTATTGTTATTTTCTAGACGATTGCCCGCCGTCAAACCTTTTAAAAACAGTTCGAAAAGGTCAAAGATGAGTATTATGTTATTTAGTATTTATCAGGGCTGTTGATTAATCGCGATTAACGCGCTAAAAAATTGCAATTTAATTTTTGACGCATTAGTCGAAGGTACTATAGTATACGTGTTAATTAGATATGATCAAAATGAAATCAAAAGCAGAAAAAGAAAAAGAAACTGTTTTAAACGGAAAACTCAAAATTAAATGCAAAGCAAAACACGCATTTAAAGCTAACGATGAGTCGTCGACATCGGCCACATCGCATCGCCCACAAACGTTGTTTCGGCACCTAGGCCTACTATAATAGGCTATATATTGGTTGAACTCCAGAGATGGCAAGACCAATGGATCCAGTTTCAAATAATAAGCTAAAGTATAGGCCTACAGAAGAACAAAAGAGACGAGGCTTGGCAAGAGCTGCAACCTCTTGTGAAAACATCTGACCAACTTCATGTGGTTCAAATTAGGCCTATAGTAATAGTTAATATCAAAGAGCATCCATTGAACCGACCAATGTAAATAAACAGTTGGTCTGGTTAAACAATTGGCTGACTAAATAATTTATCTTGATAGTGAGAAAAACGGTAAAAAATAACGAATTTTTAGCAGTTGACTGATTTGAACTGTGTTTCAATTCTTTCTGTTATAAAAAAAACTGTTCAATAGACTAAATGCAGAAATTCAATAGGCTTATAGGCCTAAGCCAAAGGTTACTGAAGTTGTTTGTAATGGAAGGTAGATCTATGCATTTATTAATTTATGCTTTAATATTGAGATTAAAATACTTGAAAGTTGAATGAAATGTTTTGCGATTAATTTGCAGTTAATTGCGATTTAAAAAGTAATCGTGCGATTAATTTCGATTAATTTTTTAATCGAACAACAGCACCTGGTAGGCCTATTTATTCATCGAATTTGCTATAGTGTCTCTTCAAGCCTTCTACTCAGAGGCGCTTCCGACAACAGCGCGGACACTGCATCGGAGTTTCACGCCGATGCGCACGAGCAATTGCAAGTGAAGGCCTTTCTCAAGGTTCCTACGGCCTCTACGCGATGACTTGAGGTGCATTCGAACATGGCTCCAAAGCGCCGAACCCACCACTACTCCACCGCGCCCCATACGTTAGCGAATCTAGGCAGAGATATCAAAGCAGTCCCTCCACTAAGTCTAAATAAGATCCACCACACGAACTCCTCACTAAAAGCTGCTAACGTAGAACTAAAATATTCAAAATATTGATGATGATTATTCATTCATTCATTCATTCATTCATTCATTCATTCATTCATTCATTCATTCATTCATTCATTCATTCATTCATTCATTCATTCATTCATTCATTTATATAGAGCCTCTCCGAGGTGACTACTCAAAGTCAGAGGAGTTCTCGGGTCGACAACAGCAAAAAGTATGCAGTTTTTGAGCTGAATAAAATAACCAATGCTTCAATAAGAGTCCCAGAAAGCAGACGCAGCTATAAATACTATTAATGATGAGATTAGCCGGTCATAGGCCTACGTCAACACTTGATTCAGAGACAGAATAAACTACAAAGTGAAGCATACATTAGACTTTATATTTAGTTCTATCTAAAATATCGACCTATTATTATATTATGCACCCAGGCCATTCGTCATATTCAGTAACTCTTAAATCAATGTAAAAGCAGAATTGAAACTATTTGAACAGCTCTTTCTGTGGCCAAACTTCGAGAGCAAATAGTCTCCGGGGGAAGCGATAAATGTTCCGACGAAATGTCTACAAGAGAAGGAAGTGATCGGGTCATCGTCGAGTAATCTACCTATACTGCAGCGCCCATCAACCTCGATTCCGTGCAGCGCTACGGTAGTGCTGCTGGCAGCGCTCGTATTATTATTATGCAACCTTAGCCTCGTGTCCGCTGGAATATATAGGCTACGCCTCAAGCGCTGAGCTATTACCGGGTTATCGAATGCTAGGCACGCAGTTCGTCTTGCACGACTATTAGAGACAATCTACTTACTTATTGACGCTGCTTCACGAAACTTCGGGATTAAACAAGGACAACTAGATATTAATCTCAACGAATAATTGCTGTAATCATGTTGTCTGTTGCTTACCATAGGTTCGTATCGTGCGGAGGAATTTACGTTCTTAACGAAAGATGAAGGCGTAGGTAAGAATATCGTCTTGCTCTAGAGTAACAAGATTAACAATAATAAATTATAATAAAATACCGGTATCATTTTTACAAAATGCGTGTGCATGCATAGGCCTAATCATAATGCATGGGTGGAGTTTATCAGGGGCTAGGGGGCTAAGCCTCCCCAAGAAGACCCAGAGTCACTTTTTACCGTGTAAATGGAATCTTTTCTCGGGCCTATAGCCCCACGCGAAACATACGAATGATTAAAAAAGTCATCAACTTTTTTTGGCCGGGAAAATTGTTAGATTTCGCCGAGATTTGAGCCTGAGGACTAAAAAAAGGTCATCAACTTTTTTTGCCTGAAAATGTTTCTCGTTTTCTTGACCGAGTGTCAGCCCCAAAAATTTAGCCCCTCCAAAAACGGAAACCAAACTCGATCCACCCATGGCCTAATGGTTCACGAGGAGTCAAGTCTTCGTTGAAGGAATAAAACATCATGAGCGAAGCAAACGTGCCGTGAAAGGCACCTATAGCGTTAATTAGGTGTTAGGCCTAGGCTATATTGAGAGTGTAATAAGAATGCGCTGGAAAAGGTGATTGCCGCAGGCCTATTTTGGTGCCACTCGTCAAAGAACCTACTAGAGAGACAGCTCTCCGATTACTGTCTTTCTATAGGTCGATACTATACAAAAATCACACTTACAATAGGTGTTTATGCTTGTTGCTGTTAACGACACTGCCATTTCAAAGTTGATTAGTGTCTCCATCCTCCTTTATCCAGGCTTGGGGCTGGCACTGGCAGAGTGCAACCAGTAGGCTATATAGCGGAATTCAAAAAAGTGTTTACAACCAACGGCAGAGCTTATAACCTTCATCCTATCAATAAGTGAGGCACCTTAGGACCCCATACGCGTAAACTGTTGGGCTATTATTGTGCTATAAATAGTTACGATCAGTCGGCGTTTTATGAAATTGTTTATCAGACTGTCATGCGTAATATGCTGTAGGTATTATAATACAACCTTAACCCTAACCTTACCGTAGCTGCCATATTTACTCAGTCATTTATTGCTCGAGATTATTTTGATAAAGACCTAGTTTATTGCACGGGGTCAATTGGTGTACAGCGTATTGCAAATATGTTGGTACAGGAAGAAGGTCAAGCAATTGCAGGTTGGGCCAGCAGAGTTAGTGGCGCAAAGGTCGAAGTGAAGACAAGTGAAGTCAACCTGTTTCGAAAGCAGAAGCATGTGTGCGTGTGCTGAAAGATACAAGCTCCCTAAGGCAAATGCAAGAGGCAGTCGTTCGTTCGTTCATTCATTTAAGACATTTAGACCTAGGCCTACATAGCGCCTCTTCAAGAGTATCTACTCTTGTGGGTATATGAAGCGTTGACGAGTTTCATTTTCGTTCATACTCTCAGTTCTTATGGAATTTTGCTGTAGCCTATATAGTCTTGTTGACTGCATGCATAGGAACTTGACAAAAAAGTAGACTTTACATGCATGCATGCCTTTACCGGATTCAATCTAAAAAATACGAACTAAATATTTGGGGCGATTTAAACAATGAATTCAGTTTTGTTTAATCCACAAGGACAGTGTTATATATAGATCAGTGTTTAATCTAGACGTCTCTGGGGGGGGAGGAAGTTCCCCCCAGGATTGACATTTCCCCCCAGAAAAATTTGACGAAATGATATTGGTATTTAACTACAGTTTTCATCATTGTTTTACATGAAGTGTTATAATATACCATGATATTATTTATTATTATATGATTATAATGACATTATTTACTACTATAATATATGATACTATTATGTTAAGATGACACCTTAAAATGCAGCCATTGCAATGTGGAAATTCAAAAAGTTTCTAATTGGTCACTGAAAAAGAACAGCTATTTTGTTAAGACGACACCTTAAAATGCTGTCATTGCAATGTGGAAATTCAAAAATGTTCTATTGGGCCACTGAAAAAGTACAGTTATTTTGTTAAGACGACACCTTGAAATGCTGCCATTGAAATGTGGAAATTCAAAAAGTTTCTAATGGGTCACTGAAAAAGTACAGCTATTTTGTTAAGACGACACCTTAAAATGCAGCCATTGCAATGTGGAAATTCAAAAAGCTTCTAATGGGTCACACATTGCAATGTCGAAATTCAAAAATTTTCTAATGGGTCAATGAAAAAGTACAGCTATTTTGTTAAGACGACACCTTAAAATGCTACCATTGCAATGTGAAAATTCAAAAAGTTTCTGATGGGGAGGGGCGCATCCCCTCCCCATACCCCTCCCAGTCTCGGTGCTACGCGTATCACGAGCGTCCTTCGGACGCTCAATTGTCTCCCCTCCCCAGAAATCTCAATTCCACCCCCAGAGGAGGGGACTAGATTAAACACTGTATATACAGGGTGGCTAAAAAAAATGTACCACCGGGGAAAATGCGATATCTTCGCAGCCGATTGAGCTTTTTCTGCGAAAATTTCACAATTTGAAGGGCAATGAATATCCAACAATCCCTGAAAGTTCCATTTGAAACTTTTCATGTTTGCAAAAGTTACAGCTGTTCAAACTTAAAATTTCGTTTTTTCAATTATCCGGAGAATCATGCTCCAATACATATGATTTTTCATTAAGATTTTTGGCAAATTACAACACACAAATTGATGATGATATCATACGACCTCACTATGAGCTGTAAAGAAGCTGTTTATGAAGCAATCTGCTGGTATTTGGTGATATTTTATAGATTAAGGTCTCAATTCGTGAACCCATTACTGAACGTCATGGGCAAAGTTTCTGCGAAAGATAAAATGGGAACTCAGACTTTGCATGAGCAGAGACTGGGACATCGCGTGATCATAGCAAAATACCCAGTGAAAAGTGGAGCCTGAGCACTTTGAAGGCTATCTGCAAACATGTTTATGTAACGAAGATCAGATGTCGGAAGAGAGGCAGGAAGTGTTCGCTTGGCCTGATGAAAAAACACGATTTTCAAGAAATTCGCTTGGTAATCGAAAGGGTCAAGTTTGCAAAGCACATCGTGGTTTCGACATCAGATATGCTGCAGGCGTGTGTTACGGCTGCAAGAAAAGACTGCATTTAATTTCATTCAGTTGGTTAGATGTCAAACTCATCTTTGAACTCTCTTACCCAGACTCATTGAAGACCAGGTGTGCTCTAACACCTGGTTTTATTTTCCAGCAGGACGGTGCGTCTGCTTGTTCGCACGGCAAGGCTGATTAATATGATGGCGCTACCTTATTGCCATCAACTGAAGTAAATGCATTGGCAAAGATGACTAAAAAAACTCGCCAGACCCTAGCCCTCTTGCTTATCACGTCTGGGGAGCTATGCTGGAACGCTGCTAGACATTTAATTCCAAGTTGGAGAACATTGGCCAGCTGAAGCAAGTCTTGCTGCTAATGTGGGGTCAGTTGCCGCAGGACCCAACCAACAAGGCCATACTGAGCTTCACAAAAAGAATTTGAGCTTGTGCTAAGGCAGGGAGTGGACACTCTCGTTATACCTTACAATAAAGTGCAAAACGGAATGCTGAGGTCGGAGTGAAAAGTGATATCATTTGACATGGAAATCTACAAGTGACGTCAATTTTCCGCGGATATTTGAAAAAACGAAATTTTAAGTTTGAACAGTTGTAACTTTTGCAAATATGAAAAGTTTCAAATGAAACTTTCAGGGATTGTTGGAAATTCATTCCCCTACAAATTGGAAAATTTTCGCAGAAAAAGTTCAATCGGCTGCGAAGATATCGCAGTTTCCCCGGTGGTACATTTTTTTGAGCCACCCTGTAGATACGCTTCGGACAAAGAATACCACTTGAAAAATACACCGCAACATTGGACCATTGGTAACCTTAGACAAAACATAAAAACAGAAGCTTCTGCTTTTAATATTTATCGCCAGCATGCTCGACCACTAATGGAGTATGGTCTGTACAGTGCACATGTGCAAGAAAACCTGTCGGCACAGCAATTGTTTCACAGCGGCTTCCTTGAACAGGCGCGTGTGTTCTAAAAGTAGACAGTTTCGTGTATAGGGCTGTATACTAGTTTGGGGAACACGTGCACATACGAACTAGTCCGACAATATTGCAAACAAAGATAGAGTCCTGCCATTTTTTCACTTTCGATGACTTTTTAGTATATAACTAGGCTATATGATGTTTTTTCCTCATATGAAAACCGCATAGGTGCTACCACGGAAGTGCTATTACAACTGCTTTACAGCAGCATAAATTCATACAGAACTGCATATTTTGTCAAGAACTGAACTCTATAAACGCCCTGAGCACTGCATTCTGTATATTTTGTCAAGAACATTCGTGGACAGTAACGCACAACTGTCCTTAGTATAGGCCTACATATATGTATAGAGAAACAATTCCTCCCCTTATATTCGTCTCTATATATGGACTAGCTGAGGTACCCGGCGTTGCCCGGGAAATTTAGGATTCGATCCGCTCCGGCCACAACCCCACCTCACCACACCCACCACCACACTCCGACATCCACCGGTACTTCATCCGAGAAATTTGAGTTTTCGGGTGAAAAATTCCCCCCCAAATTTCCCCTATCCCTCCCCACCCCTCCACAACACGCCACCACTAACTCCGACGTCCACCCGTGAAATTTTGGTTTTCGGGAGAAAAATTCTCCCCCAAATTTCCCCACCCCTACCCCACCCCCTCCAAAACACGCCACCAGTAACTCTGACCTCCGCCGGTACGCCGCCCGTAAAATTTTGATTTTGGGGAAAAAACTGTTCTCCAAAATTTCTCCCCTCTCCCCCACCACCCCACCTTCCACCCCCCCACCACTTCCACCTCCACCCTCCCACAACACGCCACCACTAACTCTGACCTCAACCGGTACGTCACCCGTGAAATTTTTTTTTCTGGTACGAACTGTCAAAATACATACGGACATTCGGACATACAGACGGAAGGACAAACTTTGAGAAATTTATTAAAGATATTACGTGATCTGCGTTCTTGTGCATACTTGTAGACTGTAACCGGTTTCGGTTTCTCAACCGAATTCTTGATAAACGGAAATTATTATTGGGCTAGTATGACGTCACGCGGCTGTCGACTCTTTACTAATGCCGCAATGCGCAAAATTAACGGTGATTAAATCTGATTAAAACGCTAATTTCTCGGGTTCTAAAGTGAATTGAAAACTGAAAATAGTCATCCTGGCCTGAAAGTTTGGGTAAGAATCAATTGCAAAAATGTTGGTAGACCGACGCTCTGTCATTTCTGAGCGTTTTCTGGGTCGAAGAGTCAAAATACATCCGGACATCCATCCGGACACACAAACGGAGGGACACACTTTGAGAAATATATTAAAAATGACGCTTGCACACAGTAGGCCTATAGCGGTGCAAGTCCAGTTTCGGCGCCAACTGTTATGCAATGACAGCCGGTCGCATCATGATAATGGGAATTGTTAAACCGGTCGAGGAAATTAAATGTAAAGAAGGTAGGCCTACTGAAATTCCAAAGAAATGTTGGCAGGTCACAAGGCAGGTCAAGAGTAAAATAGGACCTGCCGCGACCTAGGGTGGCACCGCCGCTCATGGGCGGAGTTTATCAGGGGCGAGGGGGGGGCTAAACCCCCAAGAAGACCCAGATTCATTTTAAAACCTTGTAAATGGTTTCTTTTCCCGGGCTTAGTCCCCCCCCTTAAGAAGGCTTTAGCCCCTCCAAGAACGGAAACCAAACTCCGCCCATGCCGCCGCTGCTTCCACACTTTTATTCCATAATAATATAATAAAAAAATATTATTGATATGGCAAACTTTGTGACTGATCGCTGCAGGACATCTCCATGACAACCAATAGCCACAGACCATCACCATGGCAATCTACGGGTCATAGTATGATAGGATATCACCATGGCAACCAATTCACAGGATATCACCATGGCAATCAATGACGATCGTTCTCTGTTTCATTACAGCAGCAACAGAACATTAATGAACAATTAATTTAATGCTAGCAACAAGAAGAACATGTAGGCCTATAGTTTGCATATACTACAGAACAGGCTCGAGTCTATTATACTTGAGCAACATGACCTCATATAATCCGACCTGTTTATACTTAGCATGTTAACGACGTGAGTGTTATAGACGATTAGCTCGTCGTTAAATAGACCCGATCTCTTTCTTATTCGGGATCCCATCTCTGCAGCTGCCGGATAGGACCTAACTTCGATATCCAATAGCCGTATAGCTAATCGTAATCGTAATCGTAATCTCGAGACTTCTACAGAGCCCACAAAAGCCAAGTCGCGGGAACCAGCTTATTCACAGGCGCTTAATCAAAACAAAATCGATAGGCAGCGGGTCAAGTCCGGAGAGTCAGGCAGGCAGGCAGCTAGGTACTCTACAGTCTACACCTATAGCCTGTAATGTGTAGGAAAATAAATGGCCGTGGATATAGAATTCCATCGTTTCAGGCATAGGCGTAACTTTCTATTGTGACGGTGGTGTCCAGTCACCACCACTTTTAAAAGTGGTGGTGACAGTCACCACCACTTTTTGGTCCTGCACAGAAATATTTTTGAAAGCATTTGGCTGTCAAGCGTATAGGCTACACTTTACAGTCTACATATTTATTCCTGGATATTAATTTTAATATCGCAATGTCGGCAAAGATGATAGAGGCTTCCTCGTTGTGTCCATTGTCCACACTACCAAACAGTCCTTACTTTCATGTGCTTGGTTTCATAATAATTAGGGGAAGCTATCCATTTTGTTGCATACAATCTGGACTTGGCATTGTAAAATTGAGTTAATAAAATGTCAAAGTATAAAATTTATTTTGAAAATACGAACATGACATCGCATTGCTCTAATTTGCGGCGACCTAAAGTGCCAGACAAAGTATAATAAATTCGTATTTGGGGAAGGGATAGAGGAAGGCGAGAGAAAAGAGAAGGGAAGGAAAGGGGAGGTGACAAAACGCCCATTTTAACGGTTTTTCCTAATTTACAACATGACAAATAGCATTTCAAGCTTGAAATTACTGTAAGATCTACAGTGCTGAATGTCCCAAATAAAGTTCGTGTACTATTGTGTTCGATAAAATTTCTAAAAGGATGACAATGCAAAATAATTAAATACAATGTGCCTCAAAGGGGCGTTTTACCCCCACATGGGCAAAACGCCCGTTGTTGCTCATTTGTATTTTCTGAAAACTTTGTGACCTCTGAAGCCCATAATATCTTTAAAGAGGTACCGGTTCTGTAGCAGTGCTCTATTTGATTCTGAGGGTATTTTGGACTGCACCTATATTCTTTGACGCACAAGAAAAAATGCTCGCTAAGAATGGACCTGCAATGCATTCAAATACAGTGGGCGTTTCGCAAAAAGCCATGGTGAACCATAGGGGCGTTTTGCCCGCGCTTGGTGCCACCTGTGAGATTGCCTATATACATTTTTAATGATGTAGGCAAAGTCAAATTTATTGTGCATTGTAATTCGATATACTGTATGGTATAGCGTACTTTACACTTATAATTTGCATTAATGGATATATGCTTGGCATTTTGGCATCGTTAATGATCGATACAGAAGTAGCAGCAAACTCTTTCAAAGAAACACAAAAAATAAATTACTATTAAAAAATAGACAAACCATCAAAACACGAATTGCTGACGATTATGGAACAACTAAAAGATCCGGAACAGTCAAACTGTTCACTACATAGCACTGGGGGATGGAGCAGGGAGGGGCGTTTTGCCCTCTCTACCCTAGTGAGCAGAGCTGCAGAGGAATCATAGACACCACCACTATTTGAGACAAAGTTACGCCTATGGTTTCAGGTGGCCTCTACATGTATAGTGACCGACATCCTTAGTCATTTATTTTGGTCAATCGTTTTGGTAAACCAACCCAACCATCACTGAGGCATCTTAATGTCGCTGCCGCATAACAATGCATTTCCCCTCCGCAAATCTAACATTTTCTAGAACGTTGGGTTTTTTTATTGTTCCGATATCATTATAGCATATTAGCATTCCAGTGTGTACGAGCACTTGCAATAGAACCCCTCCAAGATTCTACTCAGAGGCGCTCCCGACTACAGCGCGGACACTTAATGGGAGCTTCACGATGAAGCGCACGAGCAATTGCGAGTAAAGGACTTGCTCAAAGCCCCTACGCGATGACATGAGGTGGATTTGAACCCACAACCTTCCGGCTGCAAGGCGCCGAACATATCCCTACACCACTGTGCCCACGAATATAAATATGTATATATATATATAAATAAGAACACACACAAACACACACCCGCCACCCACACACGCACCCACACACACACAAACACACACACACACACAAACAGGCACACACGCACACACATACACGCACACACGCACACACAAACACAAACACACACACGTGAGGAGACGATTGCTTCTCCATCAACTGTTCTCTTTTATTTGATCTCAATGTCCTCTGCAGTGGAGGTCATTGAGTTGGCATGACCGAGTTGGCTTCCTGCGTCGACGACGACGGTGCCAACCAGCTTCGAGTCGGCGTTGGCGCTGGCGATGTCGACGGCGGCGGCGGCTGCGGCGTCCGTCGATCGGACCTCAAGGTTCGTCGTCGTCTGCCGAGGAGGACGTCGGTCATCGGGTTCGGGAGGTTCCGTGTGAGGGAGGCGAGGTACAGACGAATGCAGACGAGCGTCTACAACTTCCTCGAACGACCGAAGGACTGCAAGTCATACGTATACCACATCTTCGTGTGAGCTTTACACTTTTCTTTCATGTATGTATGTTTGTTTGTATGCGCACTTGCTATAGCGCCTCTTCCAGCCCTCAACCGCTACTCAGAGGCGCTCCCGACTACAGCGCGGACACTGCATCGGAGTTTCACGCCGAAGCGCTTAGCAATTGCGAGTGAAGGACTTGCCCAAGGTCCCTACGCGGTGACTTGAGGTTGATTCGAACCTCGAACCTTCCGGCTTCAAGGCAACGATGCCGCCACTAAACCACCGCGCACCACTAATGTAACGTCTGCAAACGTACTGTGCTTTACATGTGCAAGTTATAATGTTGTAATCTTAATTAACATCAAACTTAACTAACTATAGAGCTAACTACCAGAACAGACGTAGGCTATAGCAGCCTACAAAGCATGCGTGGCCAACGGGGCTCGAACTCGTTACCTCTCGCTCTCTACGCCAGCGTGTTATCCAATGCGCTACCGACGACTACGACGACGACAATAACCATGATGATGATGGCGGCGGCGACGACGATGATGATGATGCTGAAGACGATGCTGCTGCTGCTGATGATGATGATGATGACAAAGAAGATGATGACATACAGTGTGATTTCATCTGTTGAACAATTATTGTAAGTTGACGAACCACAACTTAGACTCTATTACAGTACTATAAAGGAACGAGAAAAACATGACCTGGGCTTTTGCATCGCTAGCCGTCAGACGCACAATTCATTGTATAAATGTGGGTAAAGAACTAGCCCTTTTGTGGGTCTAGGCGGCACAGTCTTTAGCCTACATCATTAGCATAGTCCTATTTAAAAAATGATTAGGTTGCATGTAGGCCTATAGCCTTTATATTTTGTCGGGTATTGTCTGCCCTTGTTACAGTATGTAATCATAATTTGTGCACAAATATATCTTAAATCTATGCATTTTGTCTGCCTCCATCATCTCCATGCATGCACGAATGTGTCTTTGTACAGTAGACCCAATGGATTTGCCAGTTGCAGATATTTCCTCCTACTCCCACGGTGCTTATGAGTCATGCTGCCGATATAAACTAAAGTCGCAGAAGCGTACATCACGTTACAGAAGGTTACAGAAGACAATACAGATAATGGACTGCAACGCAAGACAGTTTATGTGCAGCGGAAGTCCTTGTGCGCTACATATCACCCCCCTCTGTAGCAACAGGACTATAAAATTCCCAACGAAGGCTGCAGTAACCATAAACATTTTCCTATCAGGGAGGCAGAGTGGGCCACAAATTCTCGCCCTCTTCATTCACTCTTTTCTGCTGTTTCTGACCGATTTCTTAGACTCGGCGCTGAAACTCCAGTGTAGATACAAAACGGAAGGTAAACGTGGACTTCTATATCTAGCAGCATTCACGCAAGAAACCAGCCACGACACTCGCAACTATATATACAGTGACCGATCTAGGGTAGAACGCAACCGCACATTTCCTCCGACTTACTCCTTTCGTTAAATTTGTTTGTTAAATATTCTATGGGATTTCCTCCGGCGGATGTTTACTTGTCGTCTTCTTCTTCTTCCTTCTTGACTTGACTCACACCGGAAGATGGTTTGCACAACGATGACCTTGCACAGTAGCAACAATCGACTGGTGCCCTGCAGAGCACTATTACGCTGGCCCCATAGAACCATAGTAGTACATAGGCCTATCTAAACCTATAAAATCAAGTTGTTACATTTTAATGAACCAATTTTCTTCTTATCCACCTGACCGATTTTTCTCAATATTTACAAAAATACTTTTTAGCATCACCGGGGAACACTATCGGGCTTCGCGATCCAAAAATCTTACCGTTTCCCGAGATTGAAACATTTCATTTTCCATCCAAGCCTAACGCTGTGTTTAAGACGCCATTTTATTTGCTTTCAACCATATTTTCAACAGACATTGAAACCATCGATGATATAATTATTGATGATTGAAACCAGTGCATTAATGACGTCACCGCCGATTTTAAAATTATAGCGCTTTGTGGCGTTAATTAATATAGACATAGACATAGACATATTTTTATTGTTCCCAACAATTCAATTGTACATGTATGTTTAACAAAGTATAAACATAATTCGCAATAAGAAAATACTCAAAGTGAATAGGTGTTATAAGAGTGAGGGAGCAAATAGGCACACCAAAAGGGACAAATCCCGCTAAGCAGGGGCCTAATTAACAAAGTGAAGTGAGAAAGTGAAAGCTGAAGGGAGTATTGGAGATATTACAGAAATATTACTTAACTAGGGAAAGAAAAAAAAATTATCGAAAAACTAATGTAGTAAACACTACAGGAAAAAATTCAGAGAAAGAACAAAATAAAAGCAAAGCAATCAAACAATCAAATAAATCAGCATCAGCATGAGTAACCCCTCATGCTATTAACACAAAACATTACATAATGTATACACACGTAACAGGTGTTTAAAGTGAGTTAAGTTAGTAGCCTTACGAATGTGAATCGGAATTTTATTCCATATGACAGGGCCTTGGAATTTAATGGAAAATTTCCGAACATTTGTTTTAGCAAAAATAATACTGAAGTCTCTATTACCTCTAGTGAGTCCAGGATGCAATGCAGGAGAGAAGTAGGGAGCAAAGGAAGAAGGGAGGAGGTTATTGATGTATTGATACATAAATTGAGATGTCTGTTCAAATCTAATCTGTTTAATATTTAGGAGTTTATGCTCAGCAAATAGGGGACCAGTATGACAGTTAACAGTGGATTTAGTGATAACTCGTATGGCTTTTTTTTGTAAGGTCCTTAAAACATGGAGATGGGTATCATAGGTAGAAGTCCAAATTAAATTAGAGTAACTAAGGTATGGATAGACTAGGGTGAAATATAGATTGATAAGCACATGAGAGGGAAGCAAGTAAGAGACTCTCTTAATAATGCCTATGCTTTTTGAAATTTTTTTACTTATTTCGTCTATATGGACTTTCCATTTTAGGTGCTGATCAATATGAACGCCAAGGAATTTTGTCGTGCAAACTTGAGGAATAACTTTGTTGTCAATAAGCAGCTCATTATTTGTTATAGGTATTGGTTTTTTATTTGAGCGAAATATGATATAATTAGTTTTAGATAGGTTTAATGAAAGTTTATTTGCCTTGAACCAGTCACTAGCTGATATTAATTCATTATTGACTAGTTGAAGAAGCTGATCATAGGAGGCATGCGATAAAAATACATTAGAATCATCTGCAAATAGAATATAGTGCAAGATGGATGATGAATTTGGGAGGTCATTGATATAGATTAAAAACAGGAGAGGACCAAGGATAGAGCCTTGAGGTACTCCAAAGTCTATAGTTTGAAAGTTAGACAATTTTCCATTACAAAGCACCTGCTGTAGACGATTGCCCAAATAACTACTAAGCCATCGAAGTGCATTATCTCTAATACCATAGTGTTCCAGTTTATACAAAAGTATTTTGTGGTCCACAGTATCAAATGCCTTTGCAAGGTCAAGGAAGATACCAATTGAATATTCATTATTGTCCATGGCCTTGGTAATTTTGTCCTGTATATCAATCAGTGACATGGAGGTAGAGTGACCCGGCTGAAAGCCATGCTGAAACGGATATAATATATCCTTATGCTTTATGTATGAAAGTAATCTGTCATACATTACTCTTTCAAATAATTTGGAGAAAAAAGGTAGTATAGAAATGGGTCTGTAATTATTAATTTCATTCTTG